>CAOLHI010001639.1:427500-755215 GCA_948474755.1 Ctenosaura bakeri | reverse complement strand
TGTTTTCCAAACAAGCCCATTTTATTCCTTGTAAATGTCTGCCTACAGCCTCACAACTAGCAAAATTGTTTTTGCAACATGAGCATAGGTTACATGGGGTGCCCAGTAAGATTGTCACAGCTCAAGGTAGCCATTTTCCCTCACAATTTTTCCAGGCTTTTCTAAGACTGTTGGGAATAGAACAAGCAATAAGCATGGCTCATGACTCAGAAATTGATGGAAAGAGTGAACAAAGTTCTGGAACAGTATCTGCATTGTTACATTAATTACCAGCAGAATGACTGATTCATTTTGTAGAAATAGTATAGAACAATGCAATACACTGAAGTATGGGACATGCCCCATTTGAAACTGTGTATGGACAAACACTGAAACACTTACCAACCTGTGAGGTCATCCAAACTGATCCACAACCAGTGGCTGCTTGGTTAAGGCAGTGGCTAAGAAGGTTAAGGCATGTGAACTTATCAGCATTGAACTATGCATTGAACTATCTACACTGGACTATGCAAAAACTATGTACAAAAAAACAGGAAGATCACAAACAAGGAAAGAATTGGGACATCAAACCCAGAGATAAAGTGTACCTGTTCACCAAATTCATAAAGTGCCTTCAGCCTTCCAAAAAGTTAGGGCCCAAATATGTATGGCCCTTCAGAGTCAAGAAATTAATCAATTGGAATTAACAGAGTTGGAACTGCCAGAGTCTTCCAAACAAATCCACCCTGCATTACATTTAAGCTTACTCAAACTTGCACCAGGGACTGGTGTGCAGTGATCATTTCCAGCAGCCCCACCTCTCCTTATCATGGTGGAACAAGGTCAATACTTCAAGATATCAGAAATTCTGGATTCCAGAAAGCACAGATGAAGTCTTCAATATCTAGTAAATTAGAAACATCCTCAAACTAGTGAAAGAGAATGGGTGTATGCTGATCATGTAAGAGACCCCTGGCTAATTAAAGTTTCATGTTGCCTACCCTCACAAGACAGGCTGCAGGGAAGAGATAATTCCTTTACGGGGGCAGAAAGTCTAAGTTTTCTAAGCTCTCTGCAATGCCACTAACATGTTGAATGTGTATTCTTTGCTAACTGCTATTTTGTATTTAACCATTGCACAAATGAGGCTACTTTGCATCCAGGCTTAAGCACTGCTAATTGCTGTGCATAGGCCGCTGGCTGTTGCATTGTGTTTCATTGTGTCTTATGGTAAGGTACAGCGGGAAATTCAAACTAAGGCCCTTTCTGCACGAGGCCAGGAATCGCTCCATGCCGTTACTTACCGCTTCTTCTGGGCTTGAAGCAACTCAAACTTTCTCTTAAGCCCTTTCACAGGGCTCCTCTGTTTGTTCCAGGGTGATTCAGAGTAGGGTGAGGTCTTTAGATCTGCACTGGTGAGGATAACAAAATGGCCGCTTCCTGTTGTTTGTGGATCCGGACCAACCACTGAAGCTGACCACACCCATAGCCCCTCCTCCGCTGATCGCAGGCTTGCATTGATGCGAATCTGTGCAACTGGACAACTGAGCAGGAACGAATTGGCGCACTCCGTAAAATTTAAAAACTGCTTTTTTCCAGTCTTCACATAGTGCACAGGAGGACCACTCGGGGGCATATTGGATTGGACTTAGGTGCAGAACTAAGGTGAACAGTCCGAACCTAGTCTGATCCAAGGTACAGATGACCTCTGTGACAGAATGCATTGGCCTGTCTTAATTTCCTCATGTGGAAAGGGCCTAAGGTTGGCAGTATCGGTTGTTATGAGAACAGAGCACTGTGACGATAGGGATACGCATGATATCTTGGTCAAAAGGGTATGTGATTTTGGCAAACATCAGTATAGGAAAATAAAGAGAGGTTAGGCACATGAAGGGATTTATGGCTGGGGACCAATGAATGCTTTACACACCTAAATTTGTATTTATAATCCATATAAGATGCATGTTGCATGTTCCTTTCTGTTTTGGTTACAACTGTATTGTGCTGTGTTGCTTGTGCTTCTCCATATAAAATAAACTGTGTACCTCAAATGAATTTTGTGGAGTGTGGGTTATCCAGTACATGACATTCATTGAGAGTAATCCCTCACAGGACTGTTAAAAGGGAAGATAAGATACAGGTTGTAAAGTGATATAGAATAATATTTCTAATTCTAATTAGTTCCTCGGTTAGATGAATGTGATAAAAAGCACTTTAATCTGAATCATTTGAATACGAAGGTACATATTACTCTCATTTTGCCACAGCGGTGTGAGAGCAACGTTTCCATAGGTTCTTCCCTTCTCAATATATTAACACAAGGATGAAACATACAGGCCTGACAAATAACATTCTTTCCTTCCCCTACTGCCCCACTGAAATCCCTATCACCCCCCCCCATTAACCAAAGTGAAGCAATTGCCTCAAAATGGATAATGCTGGGACACAATGATGGCAACCCCTGGGCTTTTCCTCTTGAGCTCTTGAATTCCTCTCTCTCTGTCTTTGGGTAGAGCTAAGTCTATGCTACATGGCTTCTCTTCAGAACCCTAGCACATGTATATGGTAGGTGCATTCCATAAAGTTCCAGTCCAATCAACATCAGTTTGTCTTTTGGCACAGAGAGCAGATTGTCTTCGGCCATCCCTCTGACCCAGATACATAGTTCTTTTAAATATCTTTTCATCAACAGAAGGAATGCTAAGCAAGACATTCACATTTTGCTGAGAAAAAGAATGAATGCTTCCTAGGTTTCGAAACTTGAAATTCAGAAAGAGCATGCTTCAGTTACCTGACGGACCTGCCTCATGTTTTGCTTTTTCCAAAGTGATAGTATTTATATTCAGCAAAGACACCCAGGGAAATGAAGTAAAAGGAAATCTGAAAGAAAGGACATAACCTAAGTTAAATGGTTTTGACCTCAGCAATCAACAAAGCCAAATAGATATGCTTTCCCAAATATTCAATTATTAAGAATTTAGTGTTCAGTCGAACATCATTCTTCACAGCTCTGTCCCAGGTGGCAACTTTCTGACAGTTGCTCATCTGTAAAATTTATGTGAGGAGGATAGATAAAGCTGTAAAGCACATCTGAAAACCCTTTTTTGACATCAGAAATTCTCTTTTATCCAGTCAAGGTGAAACACTGCATGTCAATAATAGTGTCACTTAGTAATTGTTCCCTTGGGTGAGCTATCTTAGCAATTTGGGTGGAGGCTGAGAAAAGAGAAAGAAAATGCTATGAAATGTCTTAGATTTCAGTTACAAGACTAGTGAAAACCCTGTGATCAATGCCATCTGCTTTTTATTGGGGTGCTTCTGATTTCTCTTGCCCCCATTTCCCCTTAGGTTAGGTGAAGAAAAATGTGATGTACCTTCTGATTTATTGGAGCAGTGTTGACTTAGTTTCTGCTATTTTCCTTATCTCTGGCACGTCTCTTTCTGACATATGTTTGGACCATTGCAGATATGCAGTGGTGGCAAAACAGGAAGAAAAAGTGGAGAAAGCGAAAAAAGAAGAAGGAAAAAGTAAGAAAAGAGAGAGAGCAGGAAGAAGTAACAATAGCAATAGCAATTACATTTCTGTACCACTTATCAGTGCTAAGCACTCCCTAAGTGGTTTACAATGTACTAATTGCCCCCAACAAGCTGAGTATTGATTTTACTGACCCACAGAAGGATGGAAGGCTGAGTCAACCAGGAGCCCTGCAGGATAGAACTCACAATTTTGTGGCTGTAGTACAAGCATTTAACCACTGCACCACCGACAGTTCTTTCATCATCCTTGAAAGCTATTAAGAGTCACACCAAACTGTTCATAGAAAAGTTTTTAACTTAAAAACAAAATAATGTTATCCACATCTCACTTCAGATATTTCTTACTAACCAAATACACCAAACATTATTAATATGATATTTATGTACCAATGTTCATATGTATATTTTTAGCTATTTTTTTTCTTTTCAGTCCACTTTTACTGGAGGAACTATGAAAAGGGATTGACTCTACTCTGACGAATGGGCTGAAATATTCTCAGTTTCACTGCTGTCCATTTCTTCTTAAAAATTATTAAAATTCAGCAGATTTAAAGGACACACAAGGCCTTTTCAGTAGGGATGGACACAAAACACAAGATACGTTTAATTCCCTGTTTTGACAATTCAGACAACAGACTGATTTGGCTGTGATTGATTCTGAAGCCTCTCAATTCAGTTTGGGTCCAAATCCAACTCCTTATGAGATATGGATTGTGTAAGAGTTTGATAATTTGGCAAAATGTCATGTCTTTACCATATTGTTCTCCTGGACTTACTGGCACAGTCTTCTTCATACATTTTACACTGACATCTTTTTGAGCAACATTCCAAAAGGTTGTATCATTAAATTTATGAACGCATCCTTTCAAAGCTATTCACACTTCCAGTTAATTAACTTAGATCCCTTAACCGTGCATAATCTATTGCATTAAGAGTTACAACACACACATTCTTCCGATCCTCTTCTTAGCCTTCTGCTTCATCTGGTGCTTCTGGTTTAATTTTATTTATGCATCCTCCAGCAATGTACTTAATATTTTTAAGTGCCTCACAATAACCTGTATGGCACTGCATAATATCTATAAATAACTGACATATAGTAACTCTTCCTGCAATGTATATTTCCATAAATATTTACAGACAATTCCACAAAAGCTTTTGCAAGAATACTTAAGGCAAAGACTAAACTGGCCCCTGTTTGTTCCACCATACGATACAAGGACAGTCTATCAAGCTGAAGTAAATAATACAAGGGCACTCTAAAAGAGGCATTTGAGCAAGAAGAATATAACATTATAAATTGCATGGGGTTGGACTGGATGGCCCCTGTGGTCTCTTCCAACTCTACATTTCTATGATTCTATGATTCTAAATCCTTGCATTTGGCCCACCCTCACATTATGTACACCGTAATAAATGTGATAAAAGATTTTCTCAACATATCATGGTGGGAGACTGAAACCAAGGCGGGAAAGTTGTAACTGTGGTATTGAAAGAAAATATACCAGTTTTATACCAGTTTCTATGAAAGGAATCTTTTTATAGAGTAAAAATTATCTTTCCATAGATTAGAGAATGTGAAGACTGAGGTCTCTAGTGAATTCTATCCATTGTATTCCCCCAATGGCACTAGTATACCACATGAGGACATGGAAGTGGACTTTCTCATCTGGAGCACACTAATTAAGTAAAACCCTCCCCTTGGCATTGATGCTGGCTTCATTCCAATGCCAAGTAAAAACATGGCATTTTATTAAAGCCTTTGAGGCATAACCAGTGTATTCTTAAGTGCACATGTACATGATCTAAAAGTTCCTATCTTCTAATATTTTAGCTACCCCTCCCAGTTTTGTAAAAACTGGACATTTAATAAGGATTCCCTCTACCACATCATCTAAATCATTGATAAAAATATCAAAGAGTGTTGGCCCCAGCACAGAACCCTGTGACACTCCCTGTGAGACCTCCTACCCATTGGAAGCATAGCTCTGATTGACAATTCTTTGAGCACAATTTTCCAACCAATTATGGATCCATCTGATGGTGTTTCCATCTCTTCCATATTTAGTCAATTTGCTAAACAAAATTTAAAATGCTTATCAAATACTTTGCTGAAATCCAGATAAATTACATCCACAGCATCCCCACACATTGCTCTTTTTAGAGAAAACAATTAAGCATAATGGGCTCTGACTTCTGACTGGGTTCAAAATGGATTCTGACTTTTCATTGTGATCTGATAGATTTTTAACTTCCTTGCTGAACACTAGTCCCACTGTTTCCTTCATCATTCTCTTGCTTCAAACATACATGGGGGGAAAAAACGTTTTGCTGGTCCTTGCTTGTCTAGACAGTCTCAGCTCATTTTGAGCTTTCACTTTCCTTATACTACCCATGCAAGCTTGAGTGAAATATCTATATTCTTCCATGGTGATTCATCCTTCCTCCTTCCATTCTTTCCACTTCTTCTTCAAGTTTACCGTACAGCCCCATTGCCTGTTTCAGGTGTCAGCCATTTGTCTTTTAAATGGAATTGGTTGTGATTGTGTTTATAGTAATTGTTCTTTCACAAAATCCCACCCATGCTGGGAAGCATCTCTAGCCATGTCTTAATATTAAACAGAAGAATGTAAAAGACTTGCTAAATCAAACAAAATGTCTGTCCAGTTCAGTATCTCCTTTACCATTATGACCAACCAAATGCCTCAGGAAAGCCCATAAGCAAATAATGAAGCCGTCTCTCACAATTGTCCTCAAACTGATATTCAGAGGCATATTGCCTTGGATTCTAGAGATAACATACAGTAATTAAGACTAGTAATCATGGATAGCTTTATCCTCAATGAAGCTGTCTCATCACCTTCATTGCATATGGTGATAATGAATTCCACACTGCAAAGTCAGAGAATTTGGAGATGTACTGAGACATTTTATACATATACTTCCTCCCACACTGTACATTGTGTGAAGGCATGCTCCCTTTTATAGTCTGTAAGGTCACTTGATACATTTAAAAACTGGCAGCAAGAGATGGGGATAAAACTGTTTATCTGCCCAGTTTCTTCAGATACAGTTTTATATAGTTCCATTGCCTTCTTTTTTCCTAAACTGAAACAGAAAACAAAATAGTTATACTTTTGTAACCATTTGTCAGAAGGAAGTTACCAGGTCATTTTGGGTGCACCTGAACCTCCTCCAGGTCTGCTGTGTCCTTCTTAAAATAGTCTCCTTGAAATGCAGTAGCGACAAAGTGTACACACTGGTTGTTCTTGTTTGGAGAGGCTTTGTTGTGTATCTTCACACCTCACCTGATCAGGACAGTATGTACACATGACAGCACTTTCTCTGTAGCAGTTGTTGCCCTGATTTCTGGGGTCCCTTGGGTGACACCTCAATATGCTCTAATTAACGGGGAATGAAAACTAGCCAGAGCACAAGCAATAGCAATATGAGAGGCAGGGAAACCTAGTGAGATCTTTTAACCCAATTTTTACGGGGTCAGGCTGAGCCAAAAACCACACCAAATTGCTAAATAAATGATTTTATTTAAAAAATAAAGACTTGCACTTATGCCCTCACTCGAACAAGAGCTATTTAGAAACAAAAGAGAGGACATTTGATAGGGGATTTTGGAGGGTTATTGTTGGGGCATACTGCACCTGGTCCTGAAGTCCGGAGTCTGAGACAGCAGTGGAGAAGTGGGACTCAGCATGTGGAGGATTGAGGGGATAGCCAGACGGAATAATGTGAAGCCAAGAGTGATCCAGAGCAATCCAAGGAACTGTTTAAACCGAGTCTTTTTATAGGGGAAAATGTACCTGGAGGGCTAACCCGTTCCCAGGGAGAACAATAGGTTGAGGAGCTAAAACAAAGCTCCAAAATGTTCATGTCCTTTGCATGATTGGGAGAACAAAGCTCCAAAATGTCAATGTTTCTGGTATGATTAGACTTGCCGGGCTTGTCAAAAGCCTCGGCTGTATGTAAATCGTCCTCGCTTGATGGACCATTTGTCAGGAGTGCTAATCCTGTCAAGCTGGCTTCTCGAGGCAGAGGACCCTTTGTAGTTTAATGTGTGCATGTCTGGAGGGCTGCTGGGGCTACATAACAAATTGTTTACTGGCCTGACCAGGTTTTTCCTGATTTCGGCTGTTCGGCTGTGCCTGCCTGTGTGCTTGTCTGGGGGACCCTCTCAAGCACATAGAAATATTTTTAATATTACATATTAAATTGTAGACCCAGAGAGAGGGTCAATCTACCACAGTAACACATCATTCCTGTTTTGGGAATCCCTGCCAGAGGACGTGTAGCTGGCTCCATTTTTTTCGAACTTCTGGCAGAGAGTTAAGGTAATGTTGTTGTACATGGTCTTTAATTTTTGAAACTCCTCTAGTTTAATTGTTTTAAAATTATATTAAAGAGTTTTTAAAGATTACGTTAAAAGAATATTTTAATGTCGTTTAAAAGGTATCTTTTCTTTAAAAAATGTATCTCTGTTCTGTTTTATATGCTTTCATTCATTGTACATGATCTTGGAAGCCCTTGTGAGCTGGGAAGCAAATAAAAAAAAAAATAAATAAATAAATAAATAAATAAATAAATAAATAAATAAATAGCTAGCTAGCTAGCTAGCTAGCATGGAATTTGCCTTCTTCATGGCTGTTAGTAACTGGGGCAGCATAATGGAACTGGGATTGTTTTCAGACAGCCCAGTAATTCATTGTCAAAAGACGGTATATACAACTGGCACCTATTTATAACTCATTGTAATCTAAGACTGATACATATTCAGGGCCATGGCAGTAGCCAGATAATTGGAAAGGGAAATCAGCCAGAAAGCTACATCAATGTGAAAGTCATAAGTGAGTCTGCTCATCATAATGATTGTGGTAGTAGGAGAGAGATTCTGTTAGTGCAAAGTTGAGTATAAGCAAAGAATGTCAAAGTGGAATGGATAAAAATGGAACCCTCAGATCAGCTAAAGCTGGGGTGACAAATGAGTGGAATGGCATAGCTTTAGGCAAGTAGAACATAGAACAACAACCACTAGGGCAGCCTGAGAGGCCATTTATATACCTCCTTAAGGTACATAAAACTGAATAGACTAATACTATCATTTGCAATTATAAGTTTAGTTCATGGTTTGTTCAGATGCATGTGTTGTTGCAGTTACTGCTGTGTTACTGTTTTTGTATTTTGGGGAACTTAACGTTTTAGGGAGCTTAACAGTACAGTAAGTTTTAGTTCTGAAAGAGCTTATAATAAAGATGCAGAATATTGAAACAGATAAGAGTTAGAAGAGAAACAAAAGAGGGTCATGCACTAAGACAAGTTATGCATATATTAGTTTCAATTCACTAAAGGTGAGTGTGAAGACTTCACATCAATTTATTGCTTTTTCCCCCTTTTTTCTTTTTTTTTGCCTTCAGCCCCAGGCAAAGCTTCCTCAGAAGCCCCTGTCTTTCTTTACCAGGATGTAGGAAAGAACCAGCATGGGATAGATTTTGAGTTTCGGACTATAATCCTGGAGACCAGCTTTTGATTCCCCACTTGGCCATGGAAACCCAGTGGATGACCGTGCCTCAGAAAAACTTCTGACAGCATCACTTTAAGGTTGCCATAAGTCAGAAACAACTTGACAGCACACAACAACAACAACAACAGGAAGAGGCACAATGTTGTACAGGGGGGAAAAATGATCTGGCAAGGAACAGAAAATGGCATCCACAAAAATGTTTCTCCAAGGAAAACATTAAATACTTACAATGGAGTGTTCTTTTCATGCTATGTGGTGCTATTTCTAAGGTTTGTATGTAGTCTTTTGATGAATTTTAATGTTTTTAGCATTTTAGTTTATTTACTTTTTAAAAAAATAACTGTTATATTTTTACCTTTATTGAAGGCTACTATTTTTCATAGTTTTGATCTGTATTGTTTTAAATATGCAGTAAGCTGCCTAGAGTCTCATTACTGAAATAAAGGCAGAATATAAGTTATGTAAATTAATAACAACAAGAAGGTCAACAACAATAACTGAGATACTTAATAAAAGGGAAGAATACACACACACACACATAATATGTTAACGAACAGAACTTAAAAATATAAAATTAGAACAATATTTTGGCTTCTGCCTTCTTCATTTCTTACAGATAAAATTAGCCTTTCTGGTGTTTTTTTTTTTTTTCCTTCCCTGTTTGGTATTGATATCCCATCTCCTTTCAGCATTTAGGTCTAAACAGAAACTTTCTGGAGTCATAGACCTATGACCCTAAAATCACATGAGTTTATGAGAATAACACCATTATCCACTGAGAATATTGAACATTGAGTTTTCTAAATTGTCACCATGTATGCAGTTCAGCTTCCTCTTTGGCAACTGAAAAAGGTGAAAGCTGAAGCATTTTGCTCCATTCATATTTTTTCAGTTCTGTAAGTTCATCACTCCACTCAGTGTTTGTTTTTGTGTGTGTATGTGCATGCACACATGATGATGTAGAAGGTACTGAATCAAGACAAATGCTGAAGACAAAAGAGATAAGCCAAAGACTCACGTTTCAGCAACAAGGTGGAGGATATTGTTGTCAGGGATATTTATTACATACAAGGAAAAGAGGGCTTGTAAGGAAAGGAAAAATACAGTCATGCACATATTGACTTTGAGTGATAAAACATCCAGGTGAAAATGATAGAATGACAATTGTTTTTGTTGTGTGTCTTCAAGTAACTTCAAGTGACTTATGGTGACCCTACAGTGAACCTAGCACAGAATCCCAAGGTCACCCACTGGGTTTCCATGGCTGATTAGGGAATTGCACCCTCAAACTAATACACCATGCTGGCTCTTAGAAAGACAATTAGCGATGTGCAATTAGACAGAGGAAGACAATGCCAAAAAAGAAAATAGCAAGGGACTCAATCCCTGAAAGACCAAAGCCAAGAGGCTGGAAGGAAGAGCTTTCAGCCAGTCAAAACACTGACAAAAGCTGTTCGATTAGCTGAAAGTGAAATGTCTGGTGGACAGGGTATCAAACATCCCCCCCACATCATCTGAGTTTTCCCCATTAAGAAGGATGGGAATCACAGTAAAGCAGTGGCCTCATGTCCTTTCCCAGAAAAGTAGCTCAAAGAGATACCACAGTCACTGGTACTGATGTCTAATAGGAGGTCCAGCAGTACTTTGAATGCCATGGGGGAGGGAAACATAGGACAAAAACAAAACAAGAAATAAATAAAATAATAGAACCAACAGGAATGTAGTCTTTCTGACTAATCCTCAAATTAGATCATCCACTGAGGTGACCAAAGTTGTCTCTGTCCCATAGACAGGCCTGAAGTCAGACTGAAATTATCTCATGTCATTAAAAAAGAACAGAGGAAAAACATTTAAATTTGGCATTGTGGATATTGCAAGCAATATCTGAGAGGGCATGTTCAGTGAACTACATCAGTAGTATATAAAGGGTCAAGATAGGGGAAGGGAAATGAATAACTAAGAGGTCAAGATACAAGAGGGGAAGGAAAACCAATCCAAGCCCTTTACATTGCAGTAGTTTTTCTACTGGAATTATTGCTGTTGTGCATTGATGCAGATTTCAGGCTTGTTGGATCTATTTTGTATTAGAACCAACTCAACTCGTATTTTATTTGAATCTGGAGATTCATCAACTGAATGAGCAAAAGGTAGATACTTAGAATGGAAAACAATGACTCTGAGCAGTTGCTCATCATATAGTGATACATAATTGTTAATCAGAAATACTTTTTAATATACTGCAAATCCCTCAGAGTTCCACCAAATTTGGTGAACTACCTTTTGCCTAGCTTGTAATGCAGTACGAGGCAATTCCATAGCCAGAGGTTTAGTATGAAGGCACAACTTGAAACATGCTTGTTAAAAACAGTGTTCCAGATAATCTCTGTTCTATTTGCACCGATCTAAGCGAGTATAATTTCTGCTTCTTTCTGTGTACTTCTGAGTTTTATCTCATGAAGGCAATGTAACTCTGGTCAGCTAGAAGATGCATATCTGGGCAAACATTTCCATCTTTCTCCTTCAGATGATACCTGCAATTATGAGGAAAGGAACATGTTGCACATACACATTTTTTTTGCCAGTCTTAACTCTGTGAAGATATATTTGTGGTATCAACTATCCTGACATAGCTGAATATATACAAATATAATGAAAACTTACATTTTGAACGTTATACAATGTGAACCTTTGAAGCCACTGTATTTTATTCAGCATGAAAATAAAAGCCTTCTGTTAACCCTGCAGTTCTGTGCATTTCCATAATGTGTTTCACCATGCTTGTTCAGTTCTGACATTCAATGTGAGTTTAAAAGACTATCACAGCCAGTTGATTGCCCTCAATCTGCACGTTATTGGCTTATTCACAACAGATCAAAGGCAATATGAGATGTCTAAGTTAAGTTGTGTCATGTTCGCTTTAGTCTTCTCTTGACTACAATTTATCCCATCGAGTTTGAAAAGTCAATTAGACTGATGCAAAGCAATCACTGCCTTAATTGGATGAATTTCAATTGCACTTCATGGCCACTAACATCTCATTTAAAACTGGCTACAGGTTTGTTTTAAAAGTTTTTCAGAAAATGGTGGGTGAGTCTGGAAAATAACTAGGGTATTAATTTGTGTACTAAAGTGTCACCTGGCTGTTAATTATACTGAAGCCAACATTTTCCACTCTTCTAACTCTCCAAATTAGAAACTGAATGCAAACTACCTGTCTAAATTACCCACATTGAACAGAGGTAATTATCATATGTAAACATACCTGCAAATGCACTTTTTCTTCCCAAGTGTTCTAGTTCAGAAATATTTAATACTAGAAACTTCTCTTGCACCGAGACAGAGAGGCTAGACACCAAGGCCATTTTTGCACTACACTGTTATAACGCTATTATTCCACTTTCAGCCTCCTGTGGAATTCTGGGGTTTGTTGCTTACAGAGGCCAAAGAGCTCTCTGGCTGAGAATTCTCAATGCCCCTCCCTAAACTGCAAACCCCAGGATTCCATTGGAGATTGAAAGTGGAATAATAGCACTATAACAGTCTAGTGTGGAAGTGGCCCAAATTGTAGGTTGAATATAATGGATACAACATTATTACATGAATTACAGTTACATTCCAGCAAATTGGCAATCAATGGCAGGAAAATGGGAAAGGACATAGAATTCTGTGGACTGCAGACCAAGCAAGGCAAGAAGTAATTGGTAAACATTTGACAACACTTGCCAGAACTTGCCAATCAGTGGGGTAAACCATCATGGCCTGTTAGAGGTGAGCAGATGCCCAAACCTGCAGGTTAACCTCCCTCCATAACCTGTGCTAAGGCCCCAGGGCTTCCTTTTTCTCAATTAAAGTAGCATCTAGCATTGCCCTCCTTTTTCAACGTCTGTCAATTGTGACAGAGCAGCTACATATGCAGAAAGTTATAACCGCAAGGACCATCGAAACCACTCAATGGGCCTAGCCCAGAATGAAACCCACATAAATTGGGTGAAACTGCAAGAAAAGTGGAGGGAAAGAAAACAATGCTGCAATAACATCTTTTTAAAAATCTTCCCATTCCATGAAGGTGATCAGCCTAACCCCTGGGGAATTATGTGGGAGGTAAGAGGTCACCTGTAAGAAAGGGCAGGAAGTCAATAGACATACATATAAGCACAACAAAATCCTAGGAAGCTTTGTAAAATTTAAGGTCTTGCAAAATGATTTGGTTTTGATTTGGGTTCTGTCTTGGGCCCCATGCTATTCAACATATTCATCAATGACTTGGATGAAGGCACAGAGGGCATGCTGATCAAATTTGCAGGTGACACCAAATTGGGAACAGTTGCTAATACACCACAGGACAGGATCAAAATTCAAAATGACCTTGACAGATTGGAGAGCTGGGCCAAAGCTGATAAAATGAATTTCAACAGAGAGAAATGTAAGGTCCTACATTTGGGCAGAAAAAAAATGGAATGCACAAATATAGGATGGGGAGCACATGGCTAGATAAGAGTACATGTGAAAGAGCTCTAGGAGTCTTGGTAAATCACAAGCTGAACATGAGTCAGCAGTGTGATGTGGCCATCAAGAAAGCCAACTTGATTCTTGGTTGCATCAATAGGAGTATGGTGTCCAGATTGAGGGAAGTAATGGTGCCACTCTATTCTGCATTGGTTAGACCTCATTTGGAACACTGTATCCAGTTCTGGGCACCTCAATTCAATAAGGATATTGATAAGCTGGAGCGTGTCCACAAGAGGGCTACCAAGAGAGCAAAGGGTCTGGAAGCCATGACCTATGAGGAACGGCCGAGAGAGCTGGGCATGTTTAGTCTGCAGAAGAGAAGGTTAAGTGGGGACGTGATAAGCCATGTTTAAATATTTGAAGGGATGTCATGTCAAGGAGGGAGTGGGCTTGTTTTCTGCTGCTCCAGAGACTAGGACAAGAAACAATGGATTCAAGCTGCAGGAAAGGATGTTCTACCTGAACCTCAGGAAGAACTCCCAATGGTCAGATCTGTTCAGCAGTGGAATATGCCACCTTGGATTGTGGTGGAGTCTCCTTCTTTGGAGGTTTTTAAGCAGATTCTGGATGGCCATCTTTCAGGAGTGCTTTGATGTGGGTTCCTGCAAGGCAGGGGGTTAGACTGGATGACCCCTGTGGTCTCTTCCAACTCTATGGTTCTATGATTCTATGAACTGTGTATATAGCTACTCTGAAGGAAACCACATTACAGTATGATAACAGTTACATTGAGTTCCTGTGAGTATTAAAGGACTGTAGCCAAAGACAAGAAAACTTGAAACAATCAATAAGAGGCTAGAAAAAGTAAGCACTGATCTCTTCGTTGTTGTAAAACTGCAGGGACAAAGTATGTATGGATAATTTCTGGCTAGATTGTGCAGGCACGAAAAGGGCTCATATCACGTCAACATAAAATTCACATCAAGAATTGCAGTGAATAAATATCTGGCTGTCATAAGGCCTGGATGCAGCTGTATCATCAACATTCCAGAAGCTTTCAATAATATTTGCTCAAGCAGAACTTCCAGATCTGGGGAATTTGCTCTATTCCATCCATTGTCTTAGACAAACATGCGTACTACTGTTCACAGGAACTCAGACATATATTTTGGTTGTCATTTAGCACTGCCAAGAAAGCTATACAAATTCATTTTTCACATTCCAAAACTGGACAATTTTATCATTTGGATGCCTATGAAAATGTAGTGCTATATTATTATGAAAGCTGCAATTATGTGTATATGATAATGATAGTTTCCATAATAACCATATAGAGTTTTCACAGCCACTTACTGGTTATTTCATTTTTCCCCTCGAGTAAGAATCTCCCTGACAAATCATTTTATAGTTTGATGTTTCATCATATGTCATCACTGAGGGGCTATCCAACCCCATAGTAAAAAGAATTCCCCAGCCACATATGAAAGAACCGGATGGATTCCCCCCCCCGTCTTTTTGTAGCTATGATAGTTATAACACACTGGTGTTTTGTTTTGAGGACTGTATTTCACAGTTAATTGCAATTAATTATTGTCTGTGATAAATACTGTATAACTGAAGGACATTGACACAGTATAAATAAGGAGCCCTGGAGGTGCAGTGTGTAAATGCCAGTGCTGCAAGCCACAAGGTTGTGAGTTCGATCCTGCCCAGCTCCAAGATTGACTCAGCCTTCCATCCTTTTGCAGGTCGGTAAAATGACTACCCAGCTTGTTGGGGGCATGTACAGAAAATGTTTCAAAATACATGCTATTTGTAAGTTGTTCACCGCCTCAATCCATATGGAGAGGCGGGATACAAATAAATAAATAAAAAAGTTTTTTACTAATGTTTTAAATCTAACAGTAACTTTTAACTTACTTGTACAGTTCCTGAGGGTGTGGCTTCACTAAGTAGTATGGGGTGGCATGTAGTTCAGATGCTGGCTTGCACTGAGTCTCATGCTCTGTTGGTTCAAGAAGTCCAAAACACTGGGTCTCACCACCTCATAATGGACTAGAGACACATGGCAGGCAGCATGTTTTTACCCCACCACCTAGTTATCTTGACCAGAAAACTATTTACCTCTGTTTTTCTTTCTCTTTCACAAGGTTTCATCTCTCAATTTTCTGTTTTTGCTTATGATGGAGTTCATAAGATGAGATTACAAGCGATCTTGTGAGTGAATGGATGAATGCGAAAATATGTGATATTCTTGGACTTCCCATTTCATATAGAAAGGGGGTTATTCAAGGAATAGTTGTGTATATTGCTCATGCTGGGACTTAGCATCCCTCTCCCTTTAACTCTGATGACAACAAAAGCAACAGAGTGCTTGGCTGGGTACCAAGTGGCATCCCACTGGTCACTTCTCTCCAGGATGAATACGAGCCATCAGTGAGCATCCTTTCAGTTCAGTCAGTCAACCAGTTACAAATCCACCTAAGAGTAACATTGTCTAGCCCACATTTTACTAGCTTGTTTACAAGAATATCATGGGGGACTTTGTCAGAGGCCTTTCTGAAATCAAGATACACTATGTCCACAGCATTCCCTTCATCTACCTACCTAGTAACTCTCTCTCTCTCTATATATATATAAAAAGATAAGATTAGTCTGGTATGACTTGTTTTTGAGGAATCCATGTTGACTATTAGTCAACACAGAATTCCTTTCTAAGTACATACTGTTTAATGACCTGCTGTAGAATCTTTCCCTGTATTGATAATGGGTTGACTGGGCAGTGATTGTCTGGGTCATCTCCCCCCTTTTTTTTGAAGATGGGGACAATATTTGCCCTCCTCCAGTCTGCTTGGGCTTCTCCTATTCTCCAAGAATTCTCGAAGATTATTGCCAGTGGTTCTGAGATTACTTCCGATAGTTCTTTTAATACCTTTGGATGTCAGCTTCATTTGCTCCTAAAGTAACATAAATCTGATAAAAAACAAACTGCAACAAAATTCTTATCCATCCCTGGTGGACCTGCTAATTAGTCAATTTCACTTTCTTGCACACTTGATTTTGGAAATCTAAACTCTAACTATTTAAAAAAAAAACAAACAAAGCTTTTTCTTTTTCTTCTTTATTTTAAAAAATGAAGTTCTCATCACTGTTTCATGGAGGACTCACTGAACAAAATGCATATGGCCAGAATGCGAGATAGACCATACCAGTGGTGCCCATTCATTTCAGTAGGGCTGTGTGGTATAGCTTCTCAACTGATTGTTCCCTTTATTTGCTGCACCACAAATAGAGAAGTAAATAGCTTTTGGAACCTGTTAATAAAAGCCAAAAACTATTCTTACAGCCATATATACACATTCAAATACAAATGTTGATGATTGCCTTCTCATTTTTCTCTGAAGTATATGCAATGCCATGTGTAATAAAACACAAACATACCAAGTAGAATTTATTGTCAATAGGTATTCTATAAACTAGTAGTCTAATGAAACACTTGGTTTTTGTGTTGATATTTACTGTCATCACAGATGCAAACTTGGCAGCACAGCATGCAAATTTTAGATGCTTCATTTGCCAGTGGTAGAACAGGGGAAATCTTGTGTCATAAGAAACAACCACAAGCAATAGCTTCTGATAAAACAGTCTCATTGAGCAATGGAGGAAAATTTCCCAGTCAGATTCATAATTAGACTTAGAAAACAGAAATATTTACCCATATCCTAGTGAACAGCTCAGTTTATTTCAACTTGATATCACCATTTAGTACTATGGAAAATAGTATGTGCAGTTGGTATTTGTTTCATGGCAAGTAGTTCAAAATCAGCAGTTAGACACTAGAATGAGTGAGGAATAAAAACACAGATTTTGGTTAATATTTTCTGAGGTAGCTGGGAAGAAATTGAGAAGTTTCTCTGAGAATAAAAGGACAAGTGTGGTGCTTTCAGACAATGAATGTCCACAAAGAACATTTTAGTGCCACCTAAGGCCATTTCTGCACTAGACTGCTATAGCACTATTCTTCCACTTTCAACATCCAATCCTGAGATTTGCAGTTTAGGTAGAGGCATTTAGAATTCTCATGGCCCCTCCCTAAACTGCAAACTCCAGGATTCCATGGGATGATGAAAGAGGAATAATAGCACTATAACAGTCTAGTGCAGAAATGGCATAAATTGGAAAAAGAGTCCTTAAACTGTGTGGAATTAGAAGTGAATGGTGAAATCATCCAGGACAGAGCGAGGGACAGATGTGAATTCTTGCTAGGGAAGGAAGTCGACAGTATAGTCAACCTAATGGAAGAATTTGGAAGATTTCATCCCCCCCCCCAAAAAAAAGGTGGATGACAACAAAAGTAAAATTATCATGACCTCCTACATGCAGGTGAATTCATTCATGATGATGCTAACAGAAAGCTAGACCACAAAATTAAAAAAAGAAAAAAAGGAAACATCAGAAAATCTTGAACCAACACTAGAGATATCAATTTTATGACCGATCAGTTACAGCCTTCAAGCTTCCTCCCACATTTGTTGGCTTACAAAACCCATAACCCCCTGTGTCTAGATGAATGAGGTAACAGAGTATGAAACAGAGGCTGGTTGACCCCCCGACACTCTTTTTTTCACTAGTAGGAGAATACTTTTTATTCAGGCAGGACTTTGAATTTTAATTATGGAACAATAGTGTGTGTGAGAAAGAGAATTCATTCATTTTGAATCTTTCACTGGAAAAAAGGTTTTAAATATGTATGAGTATCTTTATTTTTAATCATACTTTTTATATATAAAAATGACTGTTTAATTCTTTTGTAAACTAATCTTTTTGGTTTAATTTTTTAAAAAATTATTGTTAACAACCTTGAATCTCATCTAGAGAGAAAGGCAGGATATAAATCCAATAAATAAGTAAATGATGCATGGAGATCATTAGCTAGCATCCTGAAAGTCTGTTTTAGAGCTCTCCAGATTAAAAAAAAAAATCAATCCTCTAAATCAGTGGTTCTAAATCAGGAGTCTGGAGAGCCCTCATAGGGGGTTCAGGAAGCCCTGCTGCTGGAAACCAACAGTTGTGGCAGCTACAGGAACTTGTCTTACATCAACCACAGTCTGATCAGGAATTTGAATCCTAGTCTCCGGAAGCCCTTAATAGATATAAAAATATTTGAATAGTTAAATTGAAATTGAAATATATACATCTTAAAGTTAAATCTTTGGGGTCCCAGGCAACAAATTATATTTACCAGGAGTCCCTGGTAAAGAAAAGGTTGAGAACCACTGCTCTAAATGTCCCAGGTATAGCTATTGTACAAAACTGATTTCATTTTGGAAACCCACATGACATTTGTTCCACCTTGTACTATTTACTAGGAATTCTGGGCATTACCGAGGACTTTTCATTCCTACATCAGTTTAAATTAACTCAGTATTTTCTGAAATGAAATGTACCTCTATTTGGCTGTCTGTTTAAATTATCCCAGAAGTAACTAAGATGACTACCTCCAATAAACCTAGCTATTGTTTCTAGGACACTGATTCAAGAGAAACCAAGGGAGGGAAAAAGGAATGTTTGCAAATAGAACAAATTTATCCTAAAGTTTAACTAGCGTAATATTGCTAAATTCCCTTAATGCCTAAATAATAAGTACAGCTCATTAGAAAACAGTTTCTGAAATATTGCATAAGTCCAGATGTAATGTGTGATTAAAGGGATGGAGGAAGAAGAGCAGAAGAGAGAAGGAGTAAGAGAAACCTAGCATATTTTAAGAAAGAGTTTTTCATTTGATGTAATCCTGGGGGTATACAAATAAAATAAAATTTAAAAGGTCTGGAAACTTTCAGTGCTTCCAGAGACCCCTTTCCCCCTTCTGCAAGAGCCCAATCAGCTGTGTTAAAACCATACAATTATGAAATAGGTCTCAGTTCCTATACATACGTGCCTTGCATTAGGGTACACACTGTACAGACTGTACAGACTGTAACTTACTTCCAAGTAAGCATTCCTGGAAATGTACTAGCAAACTGTGAGAAATAAAATAGTGCAATCATGTGGTCTCAGTTTTGACAATCACTGCTTTAGCTGCATCACATTTTGAAAAAAAGACCCACTTTCTTAATTAACTGTAAAAATGTATTAAACCAGCTTGGCATTTTTCAAAGTATGGTTATCTTTAATTGCCATAAAGAAAATAGATTGACTCTCTTTCAGAAGCATACTTACTAAATGTTTAATAATCAAATAAATACTTTCTTTTCCTCTTAATCTTGAATTATGAGTGAACTTCTGGTCAAGGTAACAAATGTAGTTTCTTCAGTTAATTCATTGTTGCAAATATTTTATGTTCAAAGTGTAGCTTGTACTTATTTTTTATATACAGCCACCCACTTAAGGAATATACATTGCTGATGAAAACAAGAACCCATTTCCAATAAATGAAAGAGGATATTGGAATAATGAAATGCTAAAAGGAAATCCAGGCAATAGATTAACAACCATTAAGTACTGACATTACTATTAATTAAATACTATGTGCTATGCAATCATTCAAACAGCTAAAATACACCAAAGATATAGAGTTTTAAGCATTGCATGACATCCTAGGGATAAAAATGGGCTCCTTACCTAATCTCCTATATGAAAAAGAGGAGGACTTCCACTATGAACTAAAAGCAATGATAGCATGAGGACAGCATGTAGCAAAGATGTGCATAGCAACTGTTGGGGTTATGGGAGCACATTGCCCTCCCAGAGACTTTGGTAGATTCCCAGAGACTTTGGTAGATGAACATTCAGGGGCCTAGGGGGCAATTTAAGGCATGTGGGGAGGAGTCTTGAGGGCCAGAAAAAAGTGGTCCTGGTGTTGAATGCAGCCAACAGGTTATAGGGCGTTTCCACATTACACTGTTAATGGTGCTATTATTCCACTTTCAACATCCTGTGGGATTCTGGGGTTTGTACTTCCCTGAGGCCAAAGAGCAATCTGGATGAAAATTCTGCCTCTCCCTAAACTGCAAACCCCATAATTCCATAGGATGTTGAAAGTGGAATAATAGCACTATAATGGTGTAGTGTGGAAAGGCTCATAATTTCCCCACGTCTTATCTAGAAGGATATTCCTGCATTGCAACAAGTTTAGCTTCCTTTATAATCATGAAAATTATAATCTGAAAATCTTGTCAAGTCCAAAGTCTAAAATGATCTAACTGCATCATTGACTAAGAAAACTTTACATGGCCGGCTCAGCTTTTTGTTTCAGATGGTCTCCTACCATACAACCTGCATGTAGTTTATGATCTTTACATGTTCTGTTACATATCCTGCCATCAACAGAGACTAGGCTGGCAATTCCACCAATTTGATGTAGGATATAAAACTACTACTTTGTTCTGACTAGCTGTGATGGGTTTTAACACTGGATTTGTTTGTTCTCTGGTCAGTATATATATACTACTGATTTAAAATTGAATGTTACCTACTGGTCTTTCTACTACTGCTGCTGTTATAATATCATCAAAAGGAAGGAGAGATATTACTTTTGAAATATGGAGAAGCTTTGAGTGATTAAGGTATAGTAGAAATGGGTGCTCACCAATGGCTCCTCTTCATCCTGGAAAGAAGTAACCAGTGGGGTGCCACAGGGTTCTGTCCTGGGCCCAGTGCTATTCAAAATATTTATCAATGATTTGGATGAGGGAATAGAGGCATTCTTATGAAATGTGCAGATGACACCAAATTAGGAGGAGTAGCTAACACCCCAGAGGACAAGATTTGAATTTGAAATGATTTTTATACATTGGAAAGCTGGGCAAAAAACTAACAAAATGAATTTCAACAGGATGAGGTGTAAGGTACTACACTAGTGCAGAAAAAATGAAATGCACAGATATGAGATGGTTTGACCACAGTACATGTGAAAACTCTCTAGGAGTCAAAGAGATTCTGGATTGCATCAATAAGAAGAAAGTGTTTAGGCCAAGGGAAGTGATAGTACCACCCTATTCTGCTTTGGTCACCTGGAATACTGTGTCCAGTTCTGGGCACAACAGTTCAGGAAGGATATTAACAAACTGGAACATGTCCAGAGGAGGGCAACCAAAATGAGAAAAGGTCTTGAAACTATACTCTATGAGGAGCAACTTAGGGAACTTGGTATGTTTAGCCTGTAGAAGAGAAAGTTAAGAAGGGAAATGATAGCTAAGTATAAATATTTGAAGGCATGTCCTAAGGAGGATGGAACAAACCTGTTTTCTGCTGCTTCAGAGACTATGATATGGATTACTGGCATCAAACTTGAGGAAAAGAGATTCCATTTAAATATTAAGAAGAACTTCCTGATGGTATGAGAAGTTCGGCAATGCAATACGTTGTCTTGAAAATGTGGTGGAGTGTCCTTCTTTGGAGGTTTTTAAACAGAAGCTGGATGACTATCTGTTGGGAATGTTTTGATTGCATGGCAGGGGGTTGGACTCAGTGGCCATTGTGGTTTCTTCCAGCTCTATGATTCTATAATTTATTCTATGTAAAATTAACATATGGTTGTTTTGCATAGAAAACAGGGATTTTTTTGGGGGGGGGATATTTCACGATAGAAATATTGATTCCTGCACAGAAAATGCAGCTTTCTGTGCAGAAAAAAAAATGTTATTCTTTAGTTGTTCTGCATAAAATTCTCCCGTGGTTAGATTGCATAAAAAACTGCATTTTCTGCATGGGAATTGATATTTCTATGTGTAAATTTTATTTTCCATACAGAAAATGCTGTTTTCTGCCCAAATTAGAAACACATGCAAATTCACATGTGATACATATATATGTGAATTTTGTACAGAACTGGTCCTGAATTGAAAATAGCTTTCAAAAACTGTGTAGTTATCAGATAATTTCTCAAAGCAGGAAGACATTTACTGAAGAATTACATCCCCAAGGCATAACAATATCCCTCTTGGGTGTTAAAAGAACAGGAAAACTATCAATTGTGGTGTGGGCTGCCATATTTCACAGGTTGTTGGTATTTGAATTGGTTGCAACACTCTTGGCCTGTTTCTTCTTCCTCTTCTTCTTCTTTTAAAAAAAATATTCTGAAATTCCAAACATATATTCAGCCAGAGATAAGAAGGTTCTCTTTGACCTTTCATCTGACTTCTCTGCTTCAAGCAAGTTGTCATGACAGTTTCTATCATTTTCAGATGAAAAACCCAAATCCATTATTCACTGCAAGCAAATAAGAGCAAAATGCAATCTGAAACATGGTAGATTTTATGGAAGCCATTACAGAGTGGTTATTTTTCAGAGTGTGGCACGTACTGTAAATTAGCTCTTCCTCCTTGATTTCAGAGCACTGTAAAACACACACACAAGCATGCACACACACACACACAATTCTCAATTAACTGCCAAAAAGGTTTTTAAGCAAAATATCATGCCCCGATTTTGTAATAAAGATTTCATATAGGAAAGAAAACGTGCCTATAAATTGATTTTTGTGTAATATATACTTTTAATATCCAGAGTAAAACAAAAAAGAACACAACATATTTTCAAAACATAATTATTCCTCATTGTATGAATGTCAAACTACTTAATTCAGCAAGATTTTATAAACAAACAAAAAAGTGCAACAAATTATTGTCTTCAATTATGTTAATTAAAAAAAAAGTTTCTAAGGGGAGAATAAAACTTTTCCCTATACAAATCTGTTCGGCAAATTTGCCATTGCATTTGAATCGCTGAAGGCAGAAAATCCAGGAATTGGATCTAAGGTCTGCTTTCTACTAGTGCAAGGATGAACAATTCACTGTCCCTGTAATGGCAGATCTACCAGATAGGAATATCTGGTAGATCTGCCATTACAGGGACAGTGAATCCACTCTGGCCTTTAATGTAGTCCCTTCTACAGCTGATTTTACTAAACAAGAGCTCTGCTTTAGTTCAGCACTGACAGAGACCTCATTCAATTTGGGAAGCCACTTGTAACCTTTTATGTATTCTTGGATTGCACTGCAAACAAGGGCTAACAGCAGTTGCAATCTAAATACATTTCAAAGATCTCAGTTACTCATGCTGAAGTAACCAGAAGAGTTCTGCTTGCTAAAGATGTTGCATATCTCACACGGTGTTATGCAAATATGAGGTTGGAAAAGCTGCTCTTATTTGTTTTACACAGACGCATGTACACACATGTTTGGATGCAATTTCTGATATTTTCCCAGAAAATGGCATCTTGCTTCTGACAAGGAGTTGGGATGCAAAATACCCAAAATGGACTTCAAACTAAATGTGTTACCTCTGGATTGTGGAGGTGGAATTGAGTGGTATTGAGGCCTGGTATCACACTGAAGAATGTCAGTTATATCATACTGATATATATCACATATATCATTTATATCAGTATCGTCCTGATATTCCTCCCCCTCCCCTCATCTATTCTTTTGGTGCTTTCTCTTCTTTCTCCATCCCCATTGTTAATTTTCTCCCCAAATGAATAAATCTGGACATTTTGGGAAAATAAGACAGAGACTGTCTTATTAAGGTAGTTATAGAGAAGAAATGTGCCTGTTTTGCATTTTAATATCATAATATTAAACAACAATCCATTTGTTGGACTAGAAATATGTAAACTAGAATGGTTTTGCACTCTGAATTTTGTGATTCAGTTCTCTGCATAGACAACATAGAGCAGGTGTATTTTCACTTATGCAACATTATGTGTATGTTTGTGTCTTCTCCCCATTTTTTTGTATTGATAAAGTATTTTGAGATTATTTTTTCTTAACTGTACACTTTTTATCGGTTTGCATTTTGAAAATGAATGTATTGTTCCCATTTATATTCTCTAAAATGTATCCCCTTAAAAATATCTGAAATTGTGGCTGACCACTTCTCAGGGGTGCATTCTTGTATAAACTAGATTTCTCCTGGATTCCTTCCAGCATCTCAGAGATGAAAACCAGGACACATGTGGCCAAGCAATATAAGCATGTGGCCAAGATGGCAAAAATGATTTATGAGGAAGAACACACAAGCTAGGAGAAGCTTCACCAATTTGTTTCACCTGAGCTTACTGGGATGGGCAAGATTTTGTTCCCTCCCTTCTCCTTCTCTTCTGAATTAATTGAGTCCAAATTACTTCTGCACTTTAAACTCAGTTTGCAACATTTGGAATAACCTGAACATGAAATACGAAAATGGAAGGAGGGGAGAGACACCAGGACATTTTAAAAACAGCTTAAAAAGTAGGACAACCGTTGGGCCTGCCCCTGGGGCACCTTCCAATTCTATTAAGGTGGAAACAGAAAAAGAGTGAGGCGGAGGAAGAACATGGACAACTCTGGTAGATCTCTTTGTTCCACTACTTATTTCTTCTTCATCCCAGATGTTCTCTCTTAGCACATGGAACACTTTAAGAGAGAGGAGGCAGCAGTACGAATACATAAAGAAGGCACACAAACAGAGACTCAAGACAAGACCCTCGAAAGTGCTACAAAATTATGAAAAACAATTTCTTCCACTCCTTCCAAAAGGGAATAAAGAATAGGACAATCCTCTCAAACCTACCACCCCCATCGCATTCCTGCTGGAAATTAATTCCAATTTAATTACTTAATTAATTAAACCTTGCATAGACTCCTTCTGCTGAGACCTCACATTGTTCAGACTGGCTCAAAAGAAAGAAGTGCTCCAAAATTGGAACTAAGTAGAGGACAGAGCAGGAGCTAGACAAACCAGCCTCCTCATCTCCTCCACCTGCACCCCCTCAATGCCAGTGTTTCCTTAGGAATTGGGGAATTATTAGCTCAAAGGAGGCCTATGAGAGGAGAGCAACAGAAGGATCTTTTCAACTATGTATATGAGTACTAACTGGAGAGACGACTCCAGTTAAAAGTTAAAAGAGTATTTTTATTGGAAATTAAAAGATACACACAAGAAGTCAAACAATCTCATGAACCATACAAGGCCATTAAAGAGAAAGGTGAGAAAAGGTTGGATAGAGACAGGTTTTGAGTGGAAGAGGTGATATTTATCAGTCCCAATGCAGAAGATCAAAGCAGAGTGGACTAAACCAAAATCTGAGGGTAGTACAGAGGAACGGGAGACTGGGGGACCATATCCAGTAGGACATTCAATGTACTACAGATTACTGTGGTTGGAGCTCAGGGTTTTTGTACCCTGTTTCCCACCCTAAAGGAGGGTGCATGGACAATGTGGTGATTGCTTTCCCGCA
Organism: Ctenosaura bakeri; assembly: GCA_948474755.1. Classification (NCBI taxonomy): domain Eukaryota; kingdom Metazoa; phylum Chordata; class Lepidosauria; order Squamata; family Iguanidae; genus Ctenosaura; species Ctenosaura bakeri. The sequence continues at coordinate 729,497 of CAOLHI010001639.1, read as the reverse complement.
AACTGACAATGGAGTCTGGCATGGGTTGATCATCTTAACTCTAGGTGACAAAAAATTGATGTCCTGACAATCGCTTAATGTCTTGGTTAGGTAAGGAAAATAGGAAAGATCTCTACAGGATATGCTCATAGCAAGGGTGTTTGGCTCCTTCACCTGGTGTTTGGTGTGGTAAGAGTACTCACCAGACTTACCTTGCAGACTTGCAGGAATAATTTCCTTGGTCTCCTGCTTCCAAAGGGGGGGGGAGTTGAAGCTGTTAAAATACGACATCTGGACTATTCAGAAAACCTCCTGTCCTGCTCAGTGCTTCTGCTGCCCTGTGCTAGGCCTGTATAACTCTCTACTACTTTCCTGAGCCTTTCTACTAACATACAAGGAAAAATAAAGAAGGAAGAAGAGGAGGAGGAGGAAGAGAATCAATTGCAAAACTTCTCTCCTTTGTACCTACCTTGGACTGAAATCAGAGAGACAGATTAGATTGTTAACTAGGGAAATGCTACCTTAATTTATTGGCCATTATTCTGTTGGTGGCATATACTGGCAGAACTTGGGTTCATACTAACACATTTCTTTTTGTGGATGTTTGGAGCATCTCCTGCAGAAAGGATTTTCAAACACATGTTCTTATGGAGGTGTGGGATGGAAGATGGTGAGAGTATAGATGGACCTGAGTGAACATAGGAAGTTATGTGATGCAGGAAGAAAGTGAGAGTGGAAGACAGACAAATAACCAAGCTACCAGCAAGTCTAGACAGATATATGTTGTGCCAAATGTACATACAAAACTAGAATCTAGTGAGTAGAGGCATAAAAATCTTCCCAGCTCCAATTTTATGGGCAACAGAAGGTGTAGACATGTGCCACAGCATCGGCAGACCATTATGCCCCATTGTGTAATGTCATATCCATTGAATACAGGTGAAAAGGATACAGAGGGTGGAGCAACTTCCCCACACCATTGTAGGCCAATTATGAATGTTGCCTCCTGGAGGACAGCCTAGTGAAGGCCCCCTCAAATTTTGAACTGGCCCTGGATCATCTTCGGCCATTTCTGTATGGAGCCTGTGTTCTCCAATGGGGACAAGTTGGCAGCACTCCATGAGTAGTGCTTTCACACAACATCATCCCAGTCCTGCTGCCAATGTGTCCCCACTCATCTCAATCATGAGATACATTATTAATGGGAAAAACAAAAACAAAAACATTAATGGTCGGTGATTGTGCAATGCTTCCATTGCCAGGGGCCATGCAGAATGGGAGGACGTGAGATCTACATTCTTCTTCCCCAGTGCAGCATTGGAAAGAGGTTGGCTGCACTGTGGAAGAAAGGAATGTGTCACTCGTGCTCCTATCCACCCCCAGCCAGCCAGGTACAGAGGGGAGCACTGGGGACATGCTCTCATCCTAGCAAAGGCACTGCTGGGGTGATGCTAGAAGGACAGCAGAAAAGAGTGAGATGTGGAGATGGCTTTCCTCTCGTGATTTTATTGTAGGTATATAAGACTTCAGGCTTGCACAATCTTTTTTTAACAAACTTGAGATTAACCAATGTGAACTTAGTATAAATGACTTGTATCTAGACTGAATTATTAACCTAAGAGTCTGTTAGGAACATCAGGATAGAACTAGGTCCACAGTTCTTCACAGGTTAATGCACTCCTGACCTGATATATCATAGTCTTCTTTATGTCAGTGCTTTCACTTAGGACAGGAGGACAATTATTTCGTTTGTCCTTACTGATACCCTGCAAAGTTCCCCCAAAGTAAAACAACACTCCACATTCTAGGCTTACTTTCTGTTCAACTCTGGTTTATTCTACTGTCTTGGTAAAGGCTTTGATACTGTCATCTGAGGTCAAATGATGTCTGACCCAGCTCTTAGGGTAAAAATTAAGGACTTTTCCCATGCTGCTTCTCCTTAATATAAAAATAAGAAATACCATTTTAGAGCTGTGACTAAAAAAATTCCTTCTTCAAATGTATCTTTGAGTGACCTTTGCAATCTCTACAGGTGATATGTCATGTCTTTAAATGCTTGCAGCTCACTATGCTGGAAAAGCTATGGAAAATTCAACTGTGAATGAAATATTCTGTTTGGAAACACTTATGAAAAGAAGCTGATAAAACACAATCCTTATGAATGTTTTTATTGCAAAGACTGTTGAAACTGTAATTTCTAATTAATTTTGAATTCCGTTTCTGAAATAAACTTACTGCGTTACTGTACAGGAGCAGGACCGAGTAGTACAAGAGACAACTTCATAGCCAAAACTTGCATGAAGTGCTTATTACATTTACCCCGTATGCAGTGTATAATCAAATGCACTATATTGTCTTCTATAAAAAAAAAAATAGATATGTTACGTTTGATTCCACCTTTATAGGAATGTTCCCAATCAAATAACTGAGTTGTAAGAGATTTTTTAAAGCATAAGAATCCCCAGGAAGCCATCAAACATTCCATTTGATTATCTTTACAAATCTTATTTGATTGCTTTAATAATAGATTCCCACGATGCCATTGTCTGAGAACTTTCCTGCCAGGTACAAAGCAATTACACTGTATATAACAAGACAATTTGTGTTGGTTTGTCTTCTTCTTCTTCTTCCTCTTATTGTACTAGGAGAAATATATCTTTCAATTCATGATTTTATATTAGATCGAGCTATTATGTATGGCTGCAATTATAACACCCATGCTGGGAGTATTATATTATAAAACAGTTCTGATAGTCAAGAGGTGCCTCTTTATATTCCAGAGATGAAAGCAATGACATAAAAGAAATTTAGAGTAATCTGCTTCAATGAGTTAACTTTATTTGCTGCAAACAAAGCAAATTGTTTTTATTAGCAATGGAACTGAAATTTTCACCCAAATTTCTCCATAGATTTTAGAATTTCTTGGTCATCTTTCCAAAGTTGAATAGATGCATGCAGTCATCCATTATACTGCCTAAGATTTTCAGATTCCAGATAGAGCACATACATTTCACCCTGGCTTTCTGTTCTTTGTTATTTCGCTCTGTTCCCTCTCCCTACCATTAGGCAGAGGGAAAGGTCGGCTTCATTTAACTGATTTTGGATGCTATGAATAGACAGAAAATGTTTGATTTTTCAGTTTGCAATAATTTTACTGCTTCAGGTACTCAAATAATAGGAAGTTTTTGGGATACTATATACTTTGAGTGGAGAAGATGGGTAACATTTATTGATCTGTCTTGGGTAAGAAAATATCTTCACTCAGACAGTCTCTGTTTTCTATTTTGATACAACACTGGACAAAAGAAAAAGAATCTCATGTGATAATATGCTCATACACATATACTCACACAGGTGGAACTTGTACACATTGAGAAAACATTTCAGTAAGGATGCAATTGTTCACTTACAGTCTTCTCAATGAATAATTTTAGTAATTTTCTTCCTACTGCAAGAAAGTCTTTGAAAATCATGCAGTTTTTGAAGCCTATTTACAATTCAGGACTTATCTTGTGTGAAATTTTCATGCTTTTTTTTGTACAGAAAACAATTTTTTCTGTATAGGAAATACTATTTCTTTGTACAGAAAGTTGTTCCCTCTATAGAAAATGCTGTTTTCTGTGCAAACTACACATATGCAAATTTTGCAGAGGATACATCTCCTATTAACAGCATTTCCTCTACAGAGAGCAGCAGAAAATAATATTTCTGTTCTGTGCCAAAAATAGTATTTATGCATAGAATATAAAATATTATTTTCTGCTCAGGAAATGCAGATTCTATGCAGGATTCTATGAAAAATAGTCTCATGTGAATTTTTGATAAAATAAATCCCACAATGTAGATTCTTACCAGTCTAAGGGCTTTTCTGCACTGCATTGTTATAGTGCTATTCCACTTTCAACGTCCTGTGGAATTCTGAGGTTTGTAATTGACTGAGGTCCAAGAGCTCTCTGGCTGAGAATTCCAAATGTCCCTCCCTTCCACAAACCCCAGGATGTTGGAAATGGAATAATAGTACTATAACAGTGTAGTGCAGAAAGGCCATAAGATTCTTCTTATCAGGGTTTCAATCACTGGAAAGCAAATGAAGGCAACACTTGGGCTCACTGTCCCCTCCCTGGTCATTCAGCCACCAGAGCATAGGAACGAAGAATGCTTGGCAGATAATGTGAAGTCTTGCTTTGATTTTGGGAGGTGGGGGTTCACATGGCTCTCTTATGCTTGTTGAATTAACTGCATGGCAGGCATGCTTGAAAGAGCTTGATGATGCCAACATGATCTGCATTTGCCAATATTCTGAGAGCCATATGGACTGGTCCTGTCTAAGACCCTTTCCATACCTTACCTTTTTTCAGCGCTGGGGTGCAGGGATTGTGCGAGCAGCCTCCAGAAAGAGGATCTCATATCCCCACTGCTTCAACTCCACATGAGTTGCCTGCTCCCAAGCAGGTAGTGTGAGAACCCCTCCTCTTCCTTCTGCAGCACAGCCTGGGAATTTCCCAGGCTGCGCTGGGGCAGGAAGCATGACCACTGCGGCTCCGGAGGCTCCGCACACACAGCAAGTGCGTGCAGGGCCCTGGAGCAATGCACGACCGCACATCATTTTTGGCTGACAGCTGAAAATGAAAGAGTGTTTTAGCAGCACTTGCTCTACCATGGAGCGTCATGTGATTGTGAGTGCATTGTGCAGATCACTCCTCACAATCGCACAATGCTCCAGGCGCTCTTTTGCATGTTAAATGCCATGCGAAAGGGGCCTAAGTCTCTCAAGTAAAGTGGAACATGGAGACTGATTGGGTCTGCTCGTCTAAGCAGTGGTGAGTGGGGGGTACATACGAGAGGTGGGAGAGGTGGAATCCAGGAAGAGCTATCTCATCCCCCCCCCACCTGTTGTGGCCTGTTCTCTGCATGTTCCAACAGGTTTTTATCACAGGTTGGTTAGAAATGAAATTCCCAAAAAACTACACTGTTTCATTTCCAATATGAAAAGAATTGCATTTTTATAGATGCTTTTCATGCTGCTATAAAAGAAGAAGTCATTTCCATGTTTAAAAAAATATGGTCTAGAATGGCAACCCTTACTTAGCACACAGCACACAAACAAGATAAGACTAAAAAGTCTGGATGGGTGCATCTGTTATTTTCACCTTTTTCCTTATTCAAATCCTTAAAATAGAACTGTGAAAAGTTTGGAAAGTTCTATCACATGATGAACCAAGTAAAATCCTCACACTTCCCTCCGAAAAGTATTCAAGGATTTTTGAAAAACAACATTATCATGAGAGATGTGCAAGGATTCCTCATCTGAAATGCTCCGGTGGAATGGATTCCAAGAAAATCAGATGTTTAGCAACTTCCTCACTCCTTCAAGGTTTTGCCATCTCAGTGACTCAGGACCAAGAGCACAGTATGCAAGAAATCTTGAAGAGGCTGCATAAAAAGCAACCAGATATATTTCATGTATTCAGACTAATCCAAATACATGAGCCCAGAGGTCTCTGACTAAAGTAAACTGACTAAGCCATGACCAGCAGGTCTGACCCAGGCTATAAAAAAGAGCATTTCAAGACAACAAAGCAGAAAGGGAAACTGAATTACAAGCCTTACCTCTTGATCTTTGATGACAAATCATTTTTTGTATAGCCTGTGGTATGGAGGGAAACTGCTTTGCAATAAACACTTTGTACTTCAATTTTAAATTTATTAAGCATCAGACAAAAGTGAACCTCTGGATATTTTACAAATATTCTTGTATATTTTCTATTGCAGCTCATATATACATAAGGCTGTGGTGAAATATCTTTTCCAAATTTTCCACAAAGTAGGAGGCTACTTTATAGATTTGTGGGATGGATGTCCTTGGACACAATGGAAGCTGTACCTTAGCATAATGACAGCCTATTTAAAGGCAACATCCAAAGCCAATTATGAAGTCCCTCAAATACAGTATGAGTTGGGGAAAAATGTGAAAGGGGAAGAAATTCCTACCCAACCCTAAAGTTGATCCACAAAGCTCAGACTGTGAGGGAGGCAGGTGGGTGGGCCAAACAAGGATGATTAAAGATGCATGTAAAGAGGCAGCCAAGCAATACATAGCATCAGACTTCGCACCCCTCATGTGCAGATTTCTGCTGCTGCAAAGCATCCTGGTCTCTTCCATGGAGGACATCAAAATACCACCCACCCCCACTGTCACTCCACAGGAAAAACCGTATCTCGGGGTCTACAATTTGATATTAAATATGATTCCATGTGCCTGAGAGGTCACCCAGATGAGCACGTAGGCAGCCATGGTCGAATGATCAAAAACCAGGTCAGGCCAGTAAAATCCCCAGTCATGTAGCCCCAGGAGACCTCAAGATCTGTAAACCCACAATAAATGAAGGGTCCTCAGCCACTGAGAAGCTGACTTGAGGGGATTAGTGTGTTTGCCCCAAGTTGAGCAAATATTCTATCAAGCGAGGATCATTTACACGAAGTCACACCACAACCAAATGCAGCCGAAGATCCTGAGACTTTGGCAACACCTTGCAATCCCACTGTGCAAAGGAAGTTGCTGTCATGGAGCTTCGCTCTCACTGCTACACCCATTGTTCTCCATGGGAAAGGATTAGTCCTTCAGGTACTTTTTCCCCTACAAATAGTCCCCTACAAATAGTCCCAGTTTTTGAGTATTTCTTTGGATCACTCCCGGTCATCCCCACAGACTGTTGCTCTGTCCATGGATTAATCCCCTCAGCCCTTTCTGTGCTGAGCCCCACTTCTCCGCTGTTTTTCCCAGACTGAGGACTTCAGGAAAAGGATTTCCTGTTAGGATTTCCAGAAGGAATAGCTGTAGAAGCCATTCCACTATCAAACCCAGCAGCATTTTGGACCCCTTCAATATTCCCCTATCCAGTTTCCTCTCTTTTGCTTCTTAATGGGTATTGAGTGAGTGTGTGAGTGAGTGTGTTGGTGTGTGAGACTTTCTTTCAATAAAATCATTTACTGGTCCTTTTTGTTTGTTTGTTTTTTGGCTTGGCCTGACCCCGTAAAAACTGGGTAAAAAGACCCCGCTAGGTTACCCTGCCTCTCATATTGCTATTGCTTGTGCTCTGACTAGTTTCCATTCCCTCATTACATGGAGCACATTGAGGTGTCCCCCAAGGGACCCCAGAAATCAGGGTAACACCAAGGTATTGTTCACTGCATGAGTCCAGATACTTTCTGATGACCAGCCATTGAACAGCAAGATCAGACAGAGAAAGTTGGATTAAATAAGGGCAGTTTTATTTGACCAAAAGCCTATTTAAGTTGCATTGGCCTTGAAATGGAGCAAAATGGGGGGAGCAAACTGAGGCCAGGTGTCACTTCTTGACTGCCCCTTGGGCCAAATGTTCAAACTTTGCAGTGTCTTTGAGGTGACCATCCAGAACTCATACCTGGTAAGGGGGGTGGGGAGAAGGTCAGTATGGCAAAAAAGAACTGCTTGTCTAATCCCCTAGGCATGCATATAACACTGCAGGGCAAGCACTGGACATAAAGTCAGGTCAGCAGCATCCCCAACTCCTCTCTGGTCAGTCTTGGAAAGCCTAATCCTTAGAAGCACACGCTCCTCACACAAAGGTAAGTCCCTAAAGGCTATAGCTCTACCTGACTTATCCCTTTTAGCCAATGCTACTAATTCACTAATATACAAAGCCCCAGAGAACACAGCCAATGCTGTGTAGCCTCATAAAAGTGTAGCCTCATAAAAAAGAACTATAAATAATGGACCAAACATTCCCTAAGCCCCAAATAACATGCAGAGATAAAGGCTCATGCCAATCGGCAACCTGCTCTCTTTCCCTGGTCCGCTAACACACTCTGAAATCATTAGCGGCATCATTCATATCCCTTACAAACCACATTAAAATGTTCAATAAGCTCTAGGAACTCATGAAGCCTAAGGAAATCTGACACCCTCTTATTCAAATCCTTCAGTTTCTTTTCCAGGAGCCTACAGTGCTGCTGCACAGTATCAGTCCCAATACCCAAGAAAACCAAACAAGTAATAGGATCTTCAGTCTAATCATGAGCCAAAGGCTCCCCTAAATCCTCAGTCAGGGAATAAAATCCATAATTATATAAGAGCACTGTTCCATGCCTGCCTTACCATTCAACAACAACAACAAAAATCATCAAAGTAATAAATTATCCCTTTCAAACCTGACTGAAGCCTCAGGGCCCACTCCAGAAAAGAAGTGTAGCAAACCATGCAAAGCTGTACAAGAATGGCACCATTAACAGACTCCTCTTTAGGGTAAGTCAGATGTGAATCAAGTGATATTCACCAGATGCCTTATTGGGAACAATCCCTAAATGCAATACCCTCAGATTCACAATCAGAGGAAGAAAAAGGACCAACTACACTACCTTCATCCACCTCCTATCTAATTCCTATCTAACTTCCTAGTCCAATTACACAATGAAGATTCTTAGCAAAATAAGGTTTCCAGATACCCTGAAATGGAATCTGGAACCTTTTCCTACAACCCATCTTTGATATAATGTGCTGCCTATCTATCTATAATGATGTGCAACAAAACCTGAAGGCTGTCCAACTTAATTGGTCTGGGCCTTTTTAGAAAGTACAAGGGGACCAGCAGAGCCCAGCTTATCTCCCCGCTGATCTCTGCAACTACCTTTACCCTCTATTTTGGGCAATTCTAAAAGGGATGTGACCCAGTAAAAATTGAACACCTGTGCTGGAATTTGCATTGTCACCAGTTACAAGAACCCTGCATGCCAGATTCCCAACACGGTTTATTATCCCCGTAGTTACCACTTGACCCTTACCCTTAAAGTTTATCCCTACCTCAGTTTTCTGTATCACGTCTCTCCTAAGGGACCTTTCACTCTGGATCATGACATTGGCCCACAGCTGTGAATGCACCTAATGCCATCTCATCACAGGATTCATTGTCAGTTACATCCTAAAGTCTTTGTCATGTGACAATCAAACAGGCCATGTAAAATAAACGCAAGTCATATGGATTACATCCATGTAATAGTTAAGCAAATGTAGTCTCCAGGGCTGTATACTCACTATGATGTCTGTGTAAACTAAAAAACAAAAACAAAACAAAAACCTGAAAAACAGTTCTATCAAGTCCTCTCAACCTTTCCCTTCCAAACCTTGTCCTTCCCCTATCATTCAAATTCTCCCAAACTTTTCTTTTTCTGTTTCTCAAAAAGCTGAGAAAAAAATGTCCACACAATCCCCATTCAAATTCTTCTTGACCATAGCCTGTGACAGATGATCACCCAGTGCCATGTTAGGATTTCCAGAAGGGATAGCTGTAGAAGCCACTCCACTATCAAGCCCAGCAGCATTTTGTACCTGCTCAAATTTCCAAACAACATTCAAAGGCAGCCCCACATACAGTATCTTGCAGTGATCCAAAAGGGATGTCAGCAAGGCATATGTCACCATAGCCAGATATGACATCTCCAGTAGTGGATGTAGATAGTGCATTAGTTCTAGCTATGCAAATACATTCTGGGCTACCACAAAAAAATGGCCATCAGTGACCATATATAAGTGTAGGAGTATACCTATGCTGGAACCCTGAGATGTCAGAGAGATTCAGGCTGAATCCCTATTCCCTGATCTGCTATTTACTGCTCAACAGCCCCTCTGTCTTATCTGGATTGAGCTTCAATAAATTCACACTCATCCACTGCATTGCTGACTGCAGACACTAGTTTAAAAGCAAAACAGCTTGGAGTTAGATGGAGAGATAAAACTGAGCAACATCAGCAGACTAGTGACACAGCATTCCAAAACCCTGGATGATCTCTCCCAGAATTTTCATATATATATTGAACAGCATTGGAGGTAAAACTGAGCCCTGATGGACATTACAGGTCAATGGTCAAGGCATTGAAAAGGCATCTACAAGCCTCACCTTCCGAGTTTTGCCTTCCAAGAAGGATCAGCACTACTGTAAAACAGTATTCCTTGCTCCCATCCAAGAGAGGCAGCCAGAAGCATATCATTATTAAAAGCCACTGAAATGTCCTCATGTCTAGTTCCTGTGGTAGGTCATTCCCTAAGATGGCCAAAGCTGTGTCTTGCATGTTATATCAGCAAATGCCAACAGCAAGATTTTGTCTAGAATGTATTTGACCACAAACCTAAGAATAAACTGGGACATTCATCTGGGTTTGACTAAAGGCCACAAGTCTATTCAAATCTATTGATTCCTAAATATGTCCATTAATACCTAAATTTATTAATTCCACTAAGTTGTAGAAGAGGAAGAAAAAGAAAACAAGACTGCCATCAGCTCTCCTAATAAGTTAGAGCCATTGGATTTTGCCTATTCCTAGCTGTCATCTAGCATCCATTCTACCAGTTTGTAAAAGAAGAGACATGAAGCAGGATCATCTTAACAGTTAAGGTAAGTCAGCAATTTAAGTTCTTTCTCCCATTAAGCTGTTTGTATTCTAGGTGACCTTGATGAGACTAAGAACATCTGGCAGCATTATAGCATTATAGTTTCATTAAATCTGGTCAGTGTATGAGCCACATAACATTAAGAACTTGTACCATATTTTCTTGCTTTTCCTTTCCTTTCTTCTTCTCACATCCTTTTTGTCTTGTATCTTCTAAATTATGAACTTGAGGTCATAGATGATCCAGTCCATTAATGGTGGAACATGAATTGATGATGATGATGATTGATGCCAATGATGATCATAACAACAATAATGTCTTATATTTCTTTATATGCAAGACTCTCTGACAAGCTTCCCAGCTGAAAAATAGGTTAAACATGCTATAAATAAACATGTAAGTGTGATTGGCTAATTATAATTTAATCAGTAGCTCCCCTCACCCATTTATTCTACTCACTGTTTAAAACCAGTATCACTACATTCTCTTAATCAACTCTTAATCTGGTCGAGAGGTGGGTAATCTGAACCCTCCACCTGAAGCCTACATTGTCATAACCTGAATGATTTGAAAAATAATGAGATGGCATGGATCTGCAAATGGTAATAAAACTCATAGAAGCCCCTAATATTTAACCACCTGCCTTCCCCTAACCCATCTTGGCTATGTTTTTGATGATGCAGGAGACATATTCAGCCAAAGACCATTATATTTCAAACACAGATCTTCTCCATCAACATAAGGATATCGTAGGTGGAGAGGACAGGGATGCTCCTTTCCACAAGTACACATAGCAAATGACTGGACAGGTCTACAGATTATCTGGCTCCAGTCCAGAAACAACTGAAAGTGCCCTTGAATATCAAAGCAGACTATGAAGAAGTAGGACATGCTAGACATGACTGCTACATTTTCATTGTTGTTACTGTGCACCTTCAAATTGTTTCTGACCGAGGACTGCCCTGAAGCAAACCTATGATGAGGTTTTCTTGGTAAGATTTGTTCAGAGGGGGGTTGCTTTTGCCTTCCTCTGAGGCTAAGAGACTATGACTTGCCCAAGGTTACTCGATGGGTTTCCATGGCTGAGTTGAGGGTCAAAACCTGATCTGAGTCATAGTCCAAATGCTCAAACAATTACCCCAATCTAGCTCTCTAATCCTTAATTGGCTGAGAAAATTACAATTTAGCCTAATAATATTTACAGAATTATCTCAAATTCCTCATTTTTTTGCATCTTATGCTCGTATACACATGAGAGAGAATTTCATGCAGAAAAATGTAAATTTATTTCTCCCTGTTATTAAGTAACTATTGAAACAATCCATTTGTTGAGTAGTCTTAACTGCCGTAATAGGTACTACATTGCAAAATAACACATAAACCATAATGAGGTTATTAGTATTCATTCTTAGCAGTCTTGGTGTGCATTCCATCTGTGGCACTCAGGGTGCTCTCTCATCAACCTCTGCAAAATGGTTCCCTATTATGAACTCATTTTCTAAAGACATGAAAACAAAGTTGGAGAGCAAAAGAAAGAGAGAGAGAGAACGGCAGTCTCTCAGAGGGAAATGCTTTTCCATTTGCCTGCTTTTTCAGAAGAAGCTGATAGGGATTAGCCAAAACCTGTTGATGAAAGTGATTTGAATTAGAGACCTGCTTTAGATTTGGATGAGTTCCAAACCCACAACCGAATCAGACTGATTTAGACAAATTGTGGGGATGTTCAAATTGAAACAAGACTCCTTGAAAGCAGGGCAAATTCAAATCTGAATGCTCTTGGAAATTCATTAGCCTTTTGAGTTCATAGGAGTAGAGAAGCACAAGCATTGTGTGTTCAAAAACTGACACTTTTCACCCCCAAGCTCTTCATATAAGGAAAACATGAGGTTAAGAAGTGTGAAAAGAAAAGAAGAAGTAGTTACATAACTTGCAGTTCTAACCAACATATAGTTTTATCAGGACTCTTCATCATAGTGCTTTGGGGGAGAAATGTTGAACTAAATATCACAGGAGGGCTGTATCAGACAAATTGTTTAGTTCCCTGAGAACATCAGTAACAAAATTGTGTTCTCTACATAGTGATCTTGGATTTATTTATTTATTTGTTGAGCATCAAGATGATGACAGCTCCAAACCTGTTTATGTATGGAGACAGTCATACAAGCAAGAACCTTTCCATGCTACACTGTTATAGTGCTATTATTTCACTTTCAACATCCTGTAGAATCCAAGGGTTTGCAGTTTAGGAAGGGACATTTAGAATTCTCAGCCAGAGAGCCCTTTGGCCTCAGTGAACTACAAACCCCAAAATTCCACAGGACGTTGAAAGTGGAGTAATAGCATTATAACTGTGTAGTGTGGAAAGGTCCTAAGTGTTACAATGAAATGAGCCCATCCTATATGCTCAATCTCTAACAGCAATAGTTCTGGATAATATCTGGTAATACCCGGCTAAATGTCCAGCTCCTCAGAACAGATGGGGCTGGCAGGTGAACAGACTCCTCCTCCCAATAACTGTGATGATAATAATCTTCAATATCTGCAGAGATGTGAGGCTGAAGGTGGAGTAACATGAGCCAATGCTTTCAAATGACGAGGGAAAAAAATCCATCAAAACATTAGGATGGTAAGAGCATTTCAACAATGGAAGAGACTACCTCAGATTTTCCTTCATGTGAAATTATGAATAAGATATTAAATGGCCATCCCTCAAGATGGTCTAGCTGTAGATTCCCTTGCAAGACCCCTCTAGTCATTTGAGTCTATACCTGGGTAGAATAAAGAGAGATGTTGAATGTTGCAGCATTAATGCCAGGTCATGAGTGTTGCTAGCAGTCCAGCAGAACAAAAATCGCAAGAAACAAGAAATTCCTCCTTCTCACATTATCCCTTAGTTTTGAGAAAAGAAGCAGGGGAGATCACCTGAGTATCTTGGGGTTTTTGAAAACAAGTTAATTCTCTCAGCCATCAGAAGGAGCTCAGCTGATTGCCTTTCCCTCTTATTACAGATATTATTGATGTGTGTTGGGTGCAGATGGTATCTGTAGTAAAAATTGTTAAGTCTATTGCTGCCATATAGATGCAGGCTCTGCTGCTACAATTCCTGCTATGCTTTGTAGGGTTTCTTCCCACTTCTTTTTTTGTCTCTAGTATGCATTAGAACATGAACATATGACAACCTCACTCTAATGTATAACCAGTATAAACATTTGTTTGCCAAAGATTAATTGTTGTTTCCCTAGAGGGACAGGAAACCAAATGTTTTTCTATGCTAATATAGTCTTCACTTAGTTGGCATGCTTCTTCCCAGCAATATAGATTACCAAAAGAATAAGGACTATTAATACATTAATTTCTGCTCTTGGAATTAAATATATTTTCACTACAGACTTTCTCCATGATCAGTCTTTTCCTTCCTTCCTTCCTTCCTTCCTTCCTTCCTTCCTTCCTTCCTTCCTTCCTTCCTTCCTTCCTTCCTTCCTTTTATTCTTTTAGGGAAAAGTATTTTGGCTTTTCAGTTGAAAAATTATTGCTCATTATCAAAAGCCAAATATACATCAGCACATGCATAACTTAAAGCTGAATGGATAATTGCTTCCGCTTGCTTTGTAGCCTGATAATGCCATTTGCACAATTGCAAATGGTTTGAACATAGAATAGACATCATTACTGAGGGATTGGAGGTGTGAATCTTCTTTGAAATATGCTTTAGTCAAAGGAGCAGTACTCCTAAGAGGTAAAATGAGGTGATAGCCTCATGCGGCAAATTCAAGGTGCCATTAATAGATCCTGAATGCCAGACACAGACATCTTGCCTACAGAGAAAAATGACCAAGTTGTTTCTAGAGATATTCATTTCTTTGAGGTGCATACAGTGCCTGTGCCCATATTAATATTAAATTTGTTGGCTTGGACTTCAAAATGATATTAGTAGTTGTCTGACTGTTTTCTTCTTTGCAGATTTTTGGTCAATGGAACACAAAATAATCTGTGTAAGCTAATAAGCAACAGATAGTTGGGAATCTCAATATATTAATAAGATATTGGAACCGTCAGAACTCTTTCTATCTCATATCCAGACATAATCTCATGTGCTAATAGAAGGTCAGGGCTTGCCCCACGCTTTGATATGGTCTTTACTGGCTCATGCAGCAACAGAAGCCCCATGTCAGGATTTCTTTCTGTTCATTAACATTGACAGATGCTTGCTTAAACATTTTCTTATTCTGGACCAAAAGGAGTAAATAAGTAAATAAAGAGTGGTGAAAAGTAGGAGGAGAAACAGCAGCTAACACCAGTAGTGTTAAAAGGGATACATCCCATCCAAGTGACTTTTGCCCTGCCCCCTGGGCAAGCGTCTATAAATCCCACCCCCAGTGCCCATGGCCCCTCCCAGAGGTCTAAGGCCCCACAGATTCTAGGGTCCCTACCCCCATGGCCCTTTCCAGGGGCCCCTGTTCCCAGGTACCCCTCCTTCATGAACCCACCCTGTGCCCTCCATCTCATATTCATCCCAGAGAACAGCCATTTTGTTTACATCCCTGACTGAGGGCTCATGGCAAGGTCATTTGACCCCTTTATGCATTCAGCCCCACCCTCCACCCCTAGGAGCACGTATCTAATATGGTGCCTCTTTTGAAACTTTGTCATTGGTTGCCCATTCCCCTTCCCTCCATATAATAGGGGTATAGGAATACTGCCCCCTTGTGCAGAACCTCATACAACCATTTTAGCTTTACACCTTTCTCTTGGAGCTTGGAACATGACACCGAAACAAAATCCAAGTCTATGGAGCTCACCACGTGGCCAAATGTGGCAACTGAAGATTGTATAGACACTGCTCCCTCAACTAGTTTTGATATTACAGAAGCTGAGTGTAAGAATCTCGAACTGATCAAAGAAGAAGTATCGATCACTTTGGAAGACGTATATGAACTTAATGGAATTGCCACTAAGTTGGTGATCAATCGACAGTTGTATGGTTCACTGAAAGATTTTAGGTGTCAGATTGAGGTTTGGATTATTACCAGTCAACCCAGTTCTGTTCTGGAAGATGTCACCATGTCCTTAGACAGAGAGACCCATGTATCAACTGATGATCCCAGGAAAACTCCAAGCAGATGAAGAGAAGCCCATCTATGAAGAAATTGCTCCTGTCTTCCCTATAATTATCTTAATACAGGGTCTATATGGCTATGTGTAGGGTGAGTGAAGGTGAAGTGGGGTGTTCATGCACACTATTCCAACTGATGAGTATTTTCTTTTTTTCTGTGGCAGAAGAAAGATACTGTCAACAATGATTCTATAGATTCAAAGTGCTGCCTTACCTGTGTTTGTGTAAATGTGATAAAATCTGAAGAAGCAAACAATGTTAAATTTGCAGAGATGCATCAATAACATAAGGAGTCACACCTTCTACCCCTATGTTTTTATTAGAGCTCTTGATAGAGTGTCAGCATGACTTCACAGGCCCTGTAGAATCCTTTATTTAAAAGGATCTATTATAATAAGGGGGGAGTCATGAGTTTTGGAGAAGTGGAAATCCTCTTTTGTGAGGCTTCAAAGCACAACAATATGCTAACTAGATGTGTTAAAGAGTGCCTAATAGATCAAGATGCTTATACCTTGCATAAAACCAGCAAGAGTGCACTTTAGAAGAACTAAGAGGGTTGTTTCTGATGCACATTCTCAATGGCAGGCAAATTTGGTGGACATGCAACATTTAAAAGAATGCAACAGGGGATATAAATATATTTTAATGGTGGTTGATATTTTGTTTAAGTGTGCTTGGGCTGTAGCTTTGAAAGATAAAATGGATACAGAAGTAGCCAGGGCTTTCAAGACCATTTTCAGGGAAGGGTGAGTGAATCTCAATTTTAAACAAACAAAGGGGTTGAGTTTTTAAATAAGAAGGTGAGTTACTTGATGAAAGAGCAAGGAAATCACCACTTTGTTAACTTACAATGATATCAAAGCAGTGATAGTGGAGAGGATTAACAGGACTTTAAAATCACACTTATGGAGATATTTCACAGCTAACAACACCTACAAATATGTTGATGTGCTGCCTGAACCCATAAGAAGTTATAACACTAGTTCATCATCATCATCATCATCATCATCATCATCATCATCATCATCATCAATAACAACAATAAAAACAATATAAAGTTGTTCTTGTTGTTGTTTTATTTCTTACCCGTCTGTTCCCAAGGCAGGGTGCAACATAGATTACAACTAAAGTCACATGAGACCATTTAAAATACACCAAATTAAAATTCATAGTTAAAATTGACTAGGTAGGCCTGCCAAAAGAGATGGCTCTTTATTATTTTTTAAAATTCAGACAGTGTGTTTAGTTGTCAAATCTCTTCTGGCAGGTCATTCCACAATCTAGCAGTGGCTGACAAAAAGGTCCTCTGGATGACCATGGACAGTTTAGTCTTGTCTGATTTAAGTAAATGGCACCTAGACAACCTAAGTGTACAAAGTGGATTGTATAGGAGGAGGTGATCTTGAAGGTATCTTGGGCCCTTTCCATACCTTACTGTCTTCCGGTGCTGGGGTGCAGTGACTGCGCAAGCAGCCTCCGGTGAGAGGCTATCACATCCTGGGTTCTTCAGCTCTGCACGAGCTGTCTGCTCACACGAGAGCCCCGTCTCTTCCTCCTGCAATTCATATTTTGGGCAAGTTGTAGTTTCTGAACTTGGTACAAAGGTAGCCCAGTGGACAGCACATTGTAAGGAATTTTTTACAAAAGTTATAAAGGGAAATATTTTCATGAAATGTCGATAGCTGACAAAGTCCTTAGATGCGGGAAAGGACCCATATTTCATTTATGAGACTATGATGGTGAAGTAATAGTGGAGGGTTTCTTTCCTGAGGAATTACAGAAGGTGAACAAATTCCAGGACAGGGAATACCATAATGAAATTTATACACACACACACACACATATACATACACATATATATATACATACATAGAGCCACACAAATCCAGAGAGAGAAAGCAAGATCTACTGAAATGGCAGGGGTGGCCTGATGAATTCAACAGTTGGGTAGTGGCAGCCTCCATTACTAAACCAGCACAGAAAATGGGAGAGCAGCATGGGTGATGTGGGGTTTTATATTAAGTTCCCCAACAATGTCTGCTTGGATACCATCCTCAAAATAGAAATTCTGCCTTTATGGTTCAATTGTCCAAATCTCTGGTTTTGTGTGGGGTTTGGGAAGTGGGACTTGTGGAGATTTGATACCCCCACAGTTGGTATACTGTCAATGGCCCTGCTGTGTTTGAATTTTCTGACAGTTTAAAGAAAGGGGAATTCCAGGTAAAAGGTATATATTACAAAGATGTTGTAGACCTAGTGGGAAAAAATGAATCCTGCCATGCAGCAGAGCCCAGATTTCCTGAGATATGTTTTCACTATGAACCACTGACTGGTAAGATTAAATGCAGAGGAGCTGCTGCTGTTACCCCACTGGAAAACCCTGTCCTGGGGTCTACAATTTTGATATTAAAATATGATTCCATGTACCTGAGAGGTCGCCTGGATGAGCATGTGGGCAGCAACGGTTGAACAATCGAAAACCAGGACAGGCCAGTAAAATCCCCAGTCACGGAGCCCCAGGAGACCTCAAGCTGTGCAAATCCACAGAAGACAAAGGGTCCTCAGCCCCTGAGAAGCCAACTTGAGGGGATTAGCGTGTTTGCCCCAAGCTGAGCAAAATGCTATCAGGCGAGGACCATTTACATGAAGTCACACCACAACCCAATGCAGCCGAAGATCCTGAGACTTTGGCAACACCTTGTAATCTCATCACGCAAAGAAAGTTACCATCGTGGAACTTCTTTCTTGTTGCAACACCCATTGTTCTCCCTGGGAAAGGATTAGCCCTGCAGGTACTTTCCCCACTACAAATAGTCCCAGTTTTTGAATTTCTTTGGATCACTTCCGGTCATCCCAGTAGACCATTTCTCCGTCTGTGGAGTAATCCCCTCAGCCCTCTCCTTGCTGAGCTCCACTTCTCTGCTGTTTTTCCTGGACTGAGGACTTCAAGAAAAGGTGCAGTATTACCCCAGCTACAATCCCTTCAATATTCCCCCTGTCCAGTTTCCTCTCTTTTGCTTCTTTATAGGTCTTGAGTGAGTGTGTGAGTGATTGTGTTGGTGCTTGAGACTTTCATTCAATAAAATAATTTATTGGACATCTTCATTTGGTTATTGGCTTGGCCTGACCCTGTAAAAACTGGGTAAAAACACCCCGCTAGGTTGCCCTGCCTCTTGCATTGCTATTGCTTGTGCTCTGGCTAGTTTCCATTCCCCATCACGTGGAACACATTGAGGTGTCCCCCATGGGGCCCCAGAAATCAGGGTAACACTACAACAGGTACATTTTCTGCTCATGAGGAATTGGTGTATATATTGGGAGTTCCTCTAGAAAAACAGGTCAAAAATTAGTCTACGAGAAGAATTTTTTAAAGAATTTTTTAAAACAAATTTACATAGTGATAATGAAGATAGTGAAGGAGAAGGCGAAGAACAAGGCCACCAGCCAGAAGGGAAAGCAGACAGGAAGAAACATATTTTAAAATGGCATCCCTCTGAGGAATGCATGAAATCTTGCCTGGATCTCTTTCAATTATCACCCACCCAGACCAGCATCAAAAGCAATACGTGTGTTGAAGTATCATCTCTTTCAGTTCTATCTCTCAATAGCCCTCTTAATTTTTACATCATAGGAAACATTGAAGATTATATAGATCTGAACGGTCTCCTGTACATGAGTTGTGAGGTTACAAAAGCAAACAGTACACACATTGGTGGTATAATAGATTAAGTAGACTTAATTTATTACCCTATCAGCTCTCTTTTCAGTCAGTTGGATGTCACTTTGGATGACTACTTGATAAACCAGAGTCAAAACTGCTATCCCTGCAGAGCCGTGCTAAAACTGATTTTGAATTATGGTGGTGACACCCTGAGCACTGAGTTCACAGTGGGAGGGCTTTATAAAGATGCAGCTGCAGTCTTGGAGCAAAACTGCTCTCACACAGACTGGAAGCTGGGGATCTAAATCTAGAGCAGGCCAAACTGCAAGCAGTCGGAAATGGGATTTACTGAGACCTCTGCACAGTGACTTGTTTTTTTTCAGGAGAAATTGCTGCTGAATGAGGTGGATGTGAAAATTAAACTCACCTACACCAAAGACACATTCTGCTTGATGAGCAATGATGCTAATGAGAATTATAAAGTGCACATTTTGAATAGTATTCTCTTTGTAAAAAGGGTGAATATGCTCCACATGTTTGTTCAGGATACTAGGAGATGCTTTTAACATCCAGCTCTAACTACCCCATAGAATGCATGAGGATTAAAGTGTTCAAGATTTCTGCAGTCAGTTTAGTGTGCAACCAGGAAAACCTGTTTTGTGGGGAGTTGCCTGAGAAGCTGGTCATAAGGTTTGTTGACAACACTGCTTTCAGCAGCGACTATACCAAAAACCTACATTAATTTTGTGGCCTTATACGTTGATGGGGTTCAAGTCCCATCTAAACCCCTCCAGCCCAACTATATGCAGAGGCATTATGTGAGGGAATACATGGAGCTGATGTAAGTGAAAGGAAAAAAATGAAAAATTGCCCCCTTTTAATCAACCATAAGGAATTTAATAACAGCTATGCCTTTTATGCTTTTGACTTGGCACCAGATCAATTGTGATGGCCACTGTTCTCTGATCAAAAGAGGGAATCTCAGATCTGAGATCTGTTTTGCCCAGCCTCTGCCCGCTACAATTTACATGATCTTTATGGCATGTTTGATGATGTGACTGAAATCAGCCACAGCAGGCAAGTGCTCTTTGATTATATGTCAAGATGAGCACTGTGCAACTGATGGAATACTATCTGGGGACAAGACCTTTTTGGATGTTTACTCTGATTTCTTCCCAAGGGGAATCATCACCAAAAGACCCTCTTCATTAGTCATAAATACCCACCATCACCCTTTACCAGAAGAACACTGGATAGCCATTATCTCCCATCCAATGGGCCCTGGGAATTTTTTGACATTCTTCTGACAGCCTGCTCATTCCAACAGTCATTAAAAACTTTGCATTGCACCAGAACAGGGAGACCAGTTTCCAAGAAAAGCAGGTGCAGCTTTCTTTGGCAATAACCTGTGGTTATTACTTTCCTTTCTTGTTAAAGAACCTAAGCATCTAAGTTATGCACAGATTTTAATGCTATACTTTGAGGATGTTTCAGAAAATGATCAAACTGTCATAGCCTAAGTCAGGGGCAGAAAAATCAAACATGGAAAACAACCCTGTGGCATGTTTCAACATGTCCAGACATGTCCTCCACAATCTAATAGGCACCTGTAATTGTAATAATATGATTAATTTAATAAATACAAGTTGGAATTGTTATATGTGTTGTATTTTTTTAATACATTTCTAAAAGTTAGCCATTTTGAATCTATGACGAGTTTTCTGGAAGGTTCCGTAGGGAGATCCTCCATAAATAGCCATACAGGACTCTTGGTTGTTGTTTTTTTCCAACAGGGAGGTTTTTTTTTACTATAGTTTTCATTTCCAAGTTTTCTAGTTAATCTCTTACCACCAAATTCTCCACAAAAGAAATGGGCATATTTAGTTCTGCCAGGGCTTTCAGAATTAAATCTGAGCTTTTTTGGTTTTTAATTTTCAGAGATAATGCTAGATTGGAAAATACCCTTGATGAGATCTAGGAAGTTTGATCTCTATAAACCCCACCCCTTTCATCCCTTGAAGAGATGTCTTTATGCTCTTTTAATTTGTTCAGAAAAAATTCCATATTTTTCCTGCAATGGTTGTGGTGGGTGCCAAAAATCTCATGAATGGAGGAATTGCTTTTGTGAGGAGAGAAAGATAAGGACAGTGGTGGAGAAAAAGGAGGTTCTCCTAGAGCATTTCCAGGGACATTTTTTTTTTCCAGTTCACCCTGTCTGGACGGAGTTAGAAATCTTTGTAGAACACCACTGTAAAGTTTGACCTTTTCATATGCTTGCCAGTCTGCTCTTAAGAGAATGTCTCTCATCTTTTCCACACAGGGCTTTTGAAACAGTGCAGTCCATCCTACACGGAGGAGATCTGTACCTCGGACCGGACTGGGTTGGACCTATTTAATGTAGAACCACACCTCAGTCCAGTCTGGAACGACCCCAAGTGGTCATCCAGCGTGCTTTTGAAAGACCTGATTTTTCCGGTCTTTCAAAAGCATGGAACGTGCCACTGCAAGCCTGCTCCCTTATGCAGATTCTCAGGCTCACACCAATGCAAGCCTGCGATCTTCCTGAGGCCAGGTTTTGGGCTAGTGAGCTTCAGTGGTTGGTCAAGAGCCTCGACCAACTTGAAGCTGCCATTTCAGATGCCGGAGCAGTGTGTATTGATGAGCATGCACTACTCCGGAGCAGTGTGGACCGGACCGGGGAGCCGAAAGGTCCAGTGAGTAGTGGAGCGGGGCAATTCCCTTGCCTGATGTGGAAAAGACCATAGAGTCCAAACGCCTGGCTGTGGCTGCTTTGATGCTCTGTGCACCACCACACATTTCTTACACGAGACTGTTTGGAACCAGGTACATTCACCCCCCCCCATATATTCCATTTTTACTTGGGAAACAGACTGATCAGAAAAGGGATAGTGACACTCAGCAAGGGTCCTGTAAACCCTCTAGATTGTTTTATGAGCTGGGTTTTCCTCTTTAGAGAGAGATTTTTATTGCTCAGCCATTTGATGAGCACACCCCTCTTTGTTAACATACACACTTGTGCAGGCTTCAGAGGGATGTCTCCTCTTAAAATGTTTAGGGCTGTTTCAGTGATGCCAATACAATATCCTTGGAAGCAGTGTGCAAAATATCCCTTCTCTCCTGGGTACTAGCTTTGACAAGTATTTTTAAGAGATGCAGATTCCTCTTTACATGGATCAACATGGTGATGGCCGTAGAAGTGTTGTAAAAGTCATGAGGCAAAGAGAAATCAGCATCTTTTATAACAGAAGGAAGGATTTTTTTCATGGGATACAAAAGTAGAAGGTCTAGAGGGGAATAGTACCATGCATAACCTGTAAGGTTGAGGTGTCAACAAGAAGATAGCCTTGGGCTCTGCAGGAAGAATGCTGCATTTCTAGAGTATGTTTGGTAAGCCAGAATAGCTATTTGCAATTTATCTCTGGGGTTTTCAAAAAGCACCATGTATTTAGTGTTCAGACTAATGGTTCAACTCTGCTTCCCCTGGCAAAATACATTCTGAACAATGCATATGATACTTAAATTTATGTGGTACACATATTTAGTAAAAGCCTTCTGAATTTCATTTCTGTGACCTGCTGCTTCCATAAGGTCATACAGGATTGCTAGGTTAAATTTATCATGCAGGAATAAAATGTCATCATCGAGAGTAGGGGGCAAACCTTCAACAAAGTGTATGAAAGCATCTTTAGACAGCAATTCTTTATGCATGGGCTGCCAGCAGCTGTAGAACCACAAAATATTCTCAGGCTGTTTCTGTTTTTCATACACTGTTATAGTACTATTAATCCTCTTTCAACATTCAGTGGAATTCTGGGGTTTGTAATTTACCTTGGCCAAAGAGCTCTCAGGCTGAGAATTCTAAATGCCCCCCCCCAAACTGCAAATCCCAGAATTCCGTAGGATGTTGAAAGTGGAATAATAGCACTATAACAGAATAGATCAGAAATGGTCTCAGGCATGACAAAGAGCACCAGATCCATATTTTGCAGTTTGTTTGTTTGTTTTTTATAAAGTAGCTTTTCCTGAAGTTACTAGGATCTGCAAGAATGACTGAGGATGGTTGTTGCCAGATAATATCCATATTTCAATAGCTGTACAGGAATGTGTAAAAGTGTACAGTCATACACTTGTCATAAACACCTCTCTGCATCTTTTTTTTTCTTTCAATTCTTGTGCACCTTTTATATCATCAAAGGGAGGACTGGGTACCTCTCTGCATCTTTTTAAGGGTCTTGGTTTCTATGTGGAACTCTCCCT
The DNA here is from genome assembly GCA_948474755.1 of Ctenosaura bakeri. NCBI lineage: Eukaryota > Metazoa > Chordata > Lepidosauria > Squamata > Iguanidae > Ctenosaura > Ctenosaura bakeri. Next base: position 706,043 of record CAOLHI010001639.1, on the reverse strand, counting down.
TGTTCCTAACAATACCCTACTGCTGCACCATTATCTCATGGCAGTCCTGCTCTGAGGCGTATATACATATATAGATACACACACACACACACACACACACACATGACTTTTGAAGTATATCTTATGGCAGTTTGTGACATACAAAGTGATTCTGGTACACTGAGCTGTCACGCACATGGTAAGCACAGTTTTTAGGACCAGCTTCCACATATTCCACAATATGCTGTTGTGGCAAGATCTCGCTCATGAGATATCCTAAGTAATCACTCAGAGGGGGAACCCACTCACTTTCCCTGTTCAGAAATATTACTGAATCTGTTTCATGGTACGGGCATCTCCAATCAAGCTTAGCTAGCAAGCTTTAGAACATGCTGCTATGAACACGTTAGAATAACAGGGTGGCACTATGCTATCTCCAAGACATGCACATTGCTTCCTCATTGATAAAATCATAAGAGGATACATCAAATTTATGAGAAAACACAGGTTGGAAGAGATAGTCAGGGTTTCCTACAATTCTGGTGTTAGCCAAATTGTTTCCCTGGGCCTTTGAGGCCCCTCCCTAAAATGCAAACCCCAGGATTACATAGGGTGCTGAAAGTGGAATAATAGCACTATAACAGTGCAGTGTGGGAATGGTTTGAGTGTTTTCTTTAGAAAGGCAAGTTAGCCAGCAAATGCCACTTGGGGAAATCAAGAGTAAGTGCTGCCTTTATCCTTAAGGCCCTTTTCGCATTGAGGCTTCTCGCGCGAGCGGGGGAGGGTGGCTCGTGCGAGAAGGCTCCTCCGGGAGGCTGCCGTTTTCCCCCTCCTTCCTTCCACAGGTGAAGGAACGAGGGGGAAGCATCACTGGAGGATGCTTCTCGCACGAGCCACCCTCCCCCCTGGGCGAAGCAGGAGGTGTCGCGTCCGTCCCCCCCGCGCGCGCGAAGCAGAAGGTGTTGCGTCCGTCACGCTAGCGCCCCGCCCCACCCCTTCCTTCCACAGGGGTGGAGGGAAGGAAGCGCGACCTGGCTGCCTCCCCGATGCTCCGCACAGGAGGTAAGTGCGCCTGGGAGCATTGCGCGAGCAGGGGTGATTTTCGCTTTGAGGCGAAAATCAAAAAACCCACGATCACGCCGCTGCAGCCCCATGAGCGTGGCGGAAGTGGGAGTGCGTTGTGCAGAGTGACGCTCCCACTCCCGCGAGGCTCATGGGGCTGTCGCGAGACAGAAAGCCCATGCGAAAAGGGCCTAAGACACACCATTTTCCCCTGCAAAAATATAGTTCATTAGGAAATGCTTCCACCACCATTGCTGCCACCACCTGTCCTTTCACAGCCCCATCCCTTATTCTATAAACATCTTTGTTTTAGAGCTTTTGTCTTCTGTTTTGTTTAAGGGTTCAGTTTGTGTAAACATCTCTTTAGTAGGAGATGGTTCATCCACAGAACTAAAGCTGTTGATGCTGCTGCTACTCCAAAATCCATCAACCATTTTGTTGGAGGATTCATAAAGCCATTTCATGGGCAATGGAAACTGTTTCCTTTCCTTGACCCATCACTGGCTAAGAATTCTAAATGCCCCTCCCTAAATTGCAAAGCCCAGGATTCCACAGGAGGTTGAAAGTGGAATAATAGCATTATAGCAGTGTAGTGCAAAACTGGCCTAAGACTGTCTAAAGTTATCTGGCAATAGTTCAGTGACAGCTGTATTATCAAATAATGTTAGCCAGTTCTAGTACTGCAACAATGCACCTGATAAGGTTCAGTTGAAAGCAGGCCTAAATACCATGAAGGTGCCAGGTCCATCTGATCCTGCAAACTAAGCAGGATCAGCCCTGGTTAGTACTTGGATAGGAGACCACTAAGGAATACCCGGAGTCATAGCTGTATTTCAGAAGAAGATAATGACAAGCTACCTCTGGGTAATCCAATTAGTTTCTGGGAAAAGTACTAAGAGTTGATTGCCTTTAAAGTCCTACATAATTTGGGTCCAAGTTATCTACAAGATTGGCTGCTCCTACACAATCCACCTCATTGTCTGGATGAGTAGCTCCTAACATGCAAATGTATTGGGTCTACTGGAAGTGTATTGAAATACTTCTTTTTGACCTTTGTAGAAGTATATGTTGTAGACCTCTATTAAGCTTAGCTGTAACAGCTACAAAGCACCCTGTATCAACTGATTATTACAATAATGTATCTGTATTGAGACCTGCCTAGATTGTTACAAGGTAACAATGGAAAATTGCTTTATTGTCTATTGCTACAATCTATCTGGTGTGAGGGGAGAAAGGATAGAGCTGAGTGAAAATAAAAGTGTAGTTTGAAGAGTTTTGTGTTTTGGGAACCTGGTGTATGTAAGATATGGGACAGGAAATATGTGCTCAGGTCAAACTGGTTAAGGATGGAGATAAGAGGGAAACAGGCTTCGATCTTGGAACTGTGTGGGAAGTGGGATGATGCTTGGATTTACAGTCTTCACCAATCACTGCTTTGGAGGCCTAAATTTTGGAATTGTTCCATATAAAAAGGTATAAGCTCCATGTATGCTTTTGTCTCAGTAGCTTTGATGGAAATGTGTTGTTTTCTCCAAATAAAAGTACTGCCTACTTCGGAGTGAAATTTGTGGAGTGTGGGTTATCCAGTACATGTCATCCATACACTCAAGTCCTCTGGGGGCCATTTTGTTAAACTAGCCAGGACTAGACTGACAAGACTAGATCTCTGGGTGACAGAGGAACATTTCTTCAGCTGCCTCCAGATTGTGGAATTACCTGCTGGAAGAAATGCAGCAGCTAAATGCAATGTCTGAATTTTAGAAAGTACTAAAGACCTATCTCTCCTGGTAAGTCTACCCAGTCAATTTTAAACAATGAATTTTAAATTGTTATATTTTATGTGTTTTAAAATGTATTTTAATCTATGTTGCAACCTGCCTGAAGCCTTGAGGAAGAAGTAGGTAAGAAATAAAATGTGTTGTTGTTGAAAATGTTATGAAATTCATGGGGTCACTATAAGTTACAGACAACTTCACACACTAACACGCATGCGCGTGCGCACACACACACACACACGAGAACAATCCTGAGTTTTCTATAAAAATAAAAGATTTGCAAGAGGTTTTGTCAGATCAAATTAGTTTTCAGATCCTAAGTAAATGCAAATCTAGTCAGAATGTCAATAGCATTTTTCCCAACATTTTAACAGGTGACTATCTGGAATCAATGACATTTTCTTCCTCCAATAAAATAATTATGCTGTTCCATGTGATTACAAAAATCAATAAGATATGTCCACAGCTATTAACACAGGAAAGGGGATAACTAAGCAACTAATTCTGCATCCTGCTTACCTAGGCCTTATTCAATTTTGTAAACATAAATTGCAAATACACTGTAAAACTCTCTCAAGAACTGTATATACCCACAGAATCTATACTGGCCATGCAACATAATACAGACAACTCAAGAAATGTGTGGCAGTACCTTCATTAGGCCAACAAAAAGACTCAAAATGAATCATACAAGCTTTTGAAGCTATTAGGCTACCTCATCAGGCATAGATGTCAAAGTCATTTTAGGGGAAGAAATATAGTAAGTCACAGAGTTGCATCTTTCCTTAGCTAACACTGAGTTTATGATGATTGGTGGTGGTGGTAAGGTTTTGCATTGGTAAAGGCAACAAACCCAACTAGTCATGAGGTATTTGGGACACAAAACCAAGGCAAGGTAGTAACTTTTTTGTCCCGAAGGAACAAAGGCAGTTCCTTTGAGATCTAGCATGTTTCGGTCCTTTCTGAGGCTTCAAGCCCCTTTGGAGGCACAATACATTGAGTTCCTTGAGAAGCTGCTCAATTGACATATTCGTAGGTGCTGGAAAAGGAGAAAAATTGCCAACCCTAGCCAATTTCAAATTGTCTCCCCTTAGGTGGAGGTGAAAACCTCAAAGAGTGATTCCCAGTTCAGGTGCTTCCTCCAGTTCAATACAGCTGAGACAGCTAAGTTTGGTATCTTCAAATCCAGGTGTAGACATGTTGGCCATGAATGGTTTGGTACAACAGTGAATGAAACCTTACAAAATGTTACCTTACAAAATATTGCAGTGTTTAATCCTCACTTCATAATAGATGTGTATGTGTGAATCTATTCCAGGTGAGCTTGATATCCTCCTGGGTACTATGACTCATAGGAGCACAGGTAAGCAAGATGAAGTGCCCTACCTAGCTTCCTTGGGCCCTTTCTGCAGGAGGCTTTTGTCCTGGTGTGTGGGCAGGAGATGTTCAGAACTGTGACAATACTTCTGTATAACATCATTGTGTCTCTTCCTTCTCCCATTGTCAGCCAGTGTGATTGCAGATTAAATCATTGATGGGTTTTCTCCACCAATGACCCACAATCACGCAACTGTACCGCACTCGCTTGCCCTGAAGAAGGCTGGAAGCATTATAAAGGTACTTCCTGACCCTGTGCAGCATGGGAAAGTGCCCAGATATGCTGTGGAAGGAAGAGGCATGTCCATCATGCTCCTTTCCGCAGGTAGCCAGTATGGCGCAAGATGGAGCACTCCTATCACCCTGCCAGGATCACCACCAGAGGATGAAAAGATAAGGTAGGGCATGGAAAGGTCCTAGATCTTGAAGCCATTGTGCTGTCTCTCTTCTACACATATTTTTTACACTGAAAAAGAGATGCACAAGGATTGTAAACTTCATTTTGGAAGCCTTTGAGGCATATAATTTTCTTCTGCATTGAGTAGCATGGTTGCTGGATGTCACATTTTAGTCTAAAGCTGCTCCCCCCCCATTTCTGGTTGCTACTATGTTACTGGAAAAGGTGGTGCCCTCTAGATCAGCAATCGAGTGCCCAAAATTGGGTCCCACAACCAATGAAATTGATCACCCCTGTATTAGAGGCTCAGGAAGGTCATTAAGTCATGTATCACTGGTTATCAATTTTCCTTTTCTAACTTTTCCTTTCACAAAATCCTAGGGCTATTGTCCCTATTCTGTCCTTACTGACCATTTCCTCCCTTTTCTCTGCAGCATTTTGTGGCCACAGTTTTTTTCCCCCTCTTGTTGCTATTGTTAAGATTTGTTGTATTCTGAAATCACATTGCCCCTTCTCAAGTGGAATTCAACAGTCCTTCCAAGCAGACTGATACCTCCTTGTTTCAATATCCCTATTTTGGTGGCATTTTTATTAGTGCTCATTACCTGGTTTGTTATTGGAGGGAGTGATGCCAGTGAAGTAAGAAAAATAGATGGCATACGCCTATAACAATTCCACACACTGGAAATATCCCTGGGGGTTCAAATACTCTTTCTACTGGATAGAGCTACATCTTGGGATTAAGTCCAGACTCCCTTTCTATCTGTCAAGAGTATTATGACAGTGTAAATAACTGCTGCCTTCTTGTATTTCCATAGCTCTTGGGGACCAATTGTCAACTTCTGTTTTCTTACACTGAGGAAGGAATATGTAGGTGTACAGGCACACACACATATGTGCATACGCAAGAGAGAGAGAGAGAGAGAGGCAGAGAGAGAGAGATTTTTGCTAGTTTTAGAAAAACTAAAATCCCACAAAAATTTCCTCTTCCCACTTTCTGCAAATCTCATCTCCTAAAAAAAGAAAAAAATGTATTTAAATAATAATGATGATGATGATGATGATGATGATGATGATGATGATGATGATGATGTTATTATATTGTTAATGTATTGGAACATATTGTTAATGTATTGGAACATATGTTTTTCACAAAATCAATAAAACAATAATTAATGCCCCAAATTCGCCGTCATCTACTTCAGTATAGTTAAGTAGACTTGACTGACCTCTCCTCTCGGTTTCTCTCCTCCAAACCTGAAAGAAACACTTATTCTGGCTGGCAGAATGGATCACTTTTACCCTGTGCAGCTGATGCCCAGTAAAGTAGGATGGGAAGAGGAGTTAAAACTGTGGCAATAGTGTCACAATTGTGAGTAAGCAGTGATAGTGAATATCTGTATCTGTTCCATATTCCTGATCGCTATTTAGTATATCTTACTGAATAGCTTATGACTGCTTTAGAACACTGACCAATATAAATTGGGGTGACTATGTACTCAGACTTTGATTGCTGTTAAAAAAATTGCAATAAAACAAACTTTTTTGGAATAAAAATAAATTCCACACGCCTCACAGAGGCTCAGCGTTCTTTCCATCTTTCTGCATCTTTCCACCAGAACTTCCTTGAGTTGTGGCCAGCAGGAAGTTAAGGAGAAAACCCACTGCTACTTTCTCCCTCACAGACTGAGAATGTCATGGACCTGACATGATGTCACGTGGCACGGATTCACCTCTAAGGCATTCCAGAAATGTGGCTGGCAAAAAGCTTTCAGAGATACATTTAGATTTCTGTGAGTACTACACAGATTTTAGAGCAGTTTAAAGCATCATTCCATACTTCTGTTTGTTTCATATACATTTATTTCGTCCTATACTTTTTTATAGGAAATCTTGCATTGTCCCCTCCCATATAATAAATTCTGGGGGAAAAAATGAAATTTCAAAATGTTGACCCATCTGAAAAAAAGTGAGGGGCTTCTAAAATATGACCTCAAAAAAATAACAGAAATACTTTGCTTTAAATTAACTTACATGCTTCAAATTTATTTCAGGTGAAATTTTACTGATAACTCTATACTGGCTGAAATTTCACTGGTAACTCTATACTGAGTTTCTAATACACCCATAGAATTGCAACTCAAATTAACTGTCAAAAATGATATCTAAAAGGTTGCCTTTTAATATTGCAGCTATAAAGGTAACTAACTACTTCCTAGGGCTTGAAACTCTAAGACCGTTTCTGCACTACATTGTTACAGTGCTATTTTCCACTTTCAACATCCTATGGGATCCTTGGGTTTGCAGTTTAGGGAGGGGCATTTCAAATTCTCAGCCAAAGAGCTCTTTGACCTCAGTATACTACAAAACCTGGAATTTCATAGGATATTGAAAGTGGAATAATAGCACTATAACAGTGTAGGGCAGAAATGGCCTAACAGTAACTAATGAGCTTTTACATGTATCTTTCCAAATACTTGTAACGGCCACTGCAACATGAGTTTATCCCTTAGTCCATTCCAGTGTGCATGAAGAAAGCAGTTGAGCAGGAACCAAAGAACATTTTTTTAAAAATGCATTGCTTTTAACAAGGGCTCAGACCTGCTGGTCAGTAGGTTAGAGTCAATTGTTAAAAAAAATAAATCAAAGAAATTGTATCTGAGACTATGTAGTTAACATTTTCTCCTTTAAAGATTCACTCTTTGCTGACTGTTCTTTGCTGTCAATTTGCTGCCGCCTCCAGTTTTTGTCATTTCAGCATCTGGTAGCCTAGTTGTTAAATAATCAATATTTATTATTAAATAAGGAACAGAATTTACTAAACTGTCCTTAGAGAATTTTCCAAGCTTCTTTGTTAATGAAATTTGAGTGTGTTCTCCTTCAATATACTTGATCACATTTGCAGGGACAGAGGTGTCATGGAAAAGAAGGACATCTGTAGTCCCTTAACTGTAGGTTAACTGAACAAGAAAAATTCCCTTTAGGACCCAAAGAAGCTGCTTTACCATTATTAACCTTTGATAATAGGCAACTTTTCCCCAAGCTAAATGAAATGAGCATTACAAATGAAGGATCAACAACAACAAAGAAAAGGAAGTTCAGCACTTCTATTTTCTCTCTGAAGCAATTCAGAAGTTCAGCCTGAAATACTATGCATTCGTCTCAAAATTACTGTTTCAGATGAATTCTGATGGTGACACACAAGCCCCTCTGCATTTGTACTACTTCCTCAGAAAGTGTCACTTGTCTCTTTTTATGTTCCACTCCATAGGCTCTATAACCTTGGGAAGGAACTTTAGGGCACTGGAATCTGAAGGACGGACTTATTAACTTTTGATAATAGCTGAGGCTACTGTCCTATCCATTAAAGGTAGGAAAAGCATAGCTCTGGAATATGAGCCAGCCTCTAAATCTGTTTTCGTCATCCTCACTCCCCTTCCCACCCCTAATTCCCTGGATTATCATTTTTTGTGGCCAAAAGAAGAAAGAAAAAAGAAGTCTGCATGAGTTCTAATTCACCTTAAATAATCTGTCTCTCACTCCCACTGTTTAACATGTGAAACACTGTGTTACCATAGTTTCTAGCCGGGACTTGTGGGATATTAGATATCATTTGATATCAATAATTTGGCCTTCTTTACCCCTTCCTCTCCACGTGCTTGCAAGGCCCCTGGACAAGCACGCACACAGGCATGGCCACTAATTGCTGAAACATTCCAAACAAATACAGGCAGGCCAGAAATAGCCAGACTGCCGCTTTAGGAGACCTCAAGGCAAGGACCCTATTATGTATGCACACTACTTACAAAGGACTCCCTGCCCTGAACAGGCAGCTTGACGAGCCGAATACTCAACTGTCAAGCACTCCGTGTTTCGGAGACTTTGTCTCCAGCCCGAAACCCATTGTTATCCCCAGGAACGGACTAGTCTACAGCCACATTTTCCCCTATAAGAACCCCTTACTTTGAGCGCTTCCATGGATCGCTCTTGGTTTCCATCCCACCTTGCAGTCACTCTGTTTGGTGAGCCTTCCCCTCAGCTTCTTGTGCTGAGAATCTCCTTCTTTCTCTTCAGACTACCTGGGCTTTAGGACAGGTGTAGTATTTCCAAACCTCCTCTTAAAATCCCTTTACCCAACTCCAACCTTTATTTCTATAGATCTCCATGTGAGTGTGTTGCATGCACGTGTTTGACTGTATATCAATAAAAACAACAATTATTATTTGCTCCATGACTCAGTCTGACCCCGTAGACATTGGGTAAAAGATCTCGCTATGTTGCCCTGACTCTCGTAGTGCTAGCTTGTGCTCTTTGCTAATTCCCAACCTTGTAATATTTGGAGCGCATTTAGGTGTCCCTCATGGCACATCCAGAAATCAGGGTAACAACTGTTTTTTTGTTTTTGTTTTTGTTTTAAAAAACACCACAAAAGTAGAAGCAGACTTCTAGCTACTTCTGTGTCTTCATTTTTTGGCAGCCCACGTGGCTTCCTTAGAGTCTCAGGGTAGCAAATTATCTGCACTCATTTCCAATTGTACAACACACTCCTCCATGGGAGTTCATTCCATTTTGCTCAGTCAAACTTACTACTGAATGCATATGCACAGGGTTGCATTTTGGGGCAACAGACTTTTGTTGAAATGTGTGTCAGTGTCTGAGTAGATGTTTGTGCATGTATGAAGGGAGACAGAGAGAGAGAAAAAATCTGATCAACTAACCAACAGACTTTGATCTCAAGTATCATGGAACATAGTAGCCTTATTTAAAATAATAATAATAATGGCATCCAGGTTCAAGATTCAGTTTCTCAAAACTAAAACCTATTCAATTCAGGCACATAGAGAGCATGGCATATACACCCCATATTGTTTTCTTTGAATGTGTTTGCCATTCATGTAGTCTACTAGAGTGGGTTTTGGGGTAGTCCTGACCTTGTCCTTACCAAAATATATCTTTCTTCTCCTTGTCAAAGGACATTCTGTTCTGGTTAAGCCGAAGTGCAACTGCACTACACGATTGCAGTTGTTTGAAACAATTTTAACTGTCATGGTTCCAGCCCATTCAACTCTGACATTTATAGTCTGGAGAGATACTTAGGATTTTCTGCTAATGAAATCTAAGGCACCTTCCCAAATTCTGGCACTAGAACTTTCTACCAGGGAGTTCCTCATCTTGTTACAAATCCTTGGACTCTATAGGATGGAATCATAGAAGTTAAAATCATGTGTTGTGATCTGAGAAACACTTTTGATCTCACTTTAATTGTACCTTGATTCAGGATTTGCCACTATGGCTTTTTTTTGTTTGCCTTTTGTTTTTTTGAATCTGTGTCATAGAATCATAGAAACATTGAGTCCAATCCCCTGCCATGTGGGAATAAATACTCAAAGCACCCCTAGCAAATGACCATTCAGCTTCCGCTTAAAAACTTCCAAAGAAGGTGACTCCATCACACTCCAAGGAAGTGTATTCCACTGTCGAATGGTTCTGACTGTCAGGGATTTCTTCCTGACGTTTAGGTGAAATCTCTTTTCCTGCAGCTTGAATCCATTGCTCCATGTCTTAGTTTCTGGAGCAGTAGAAAACAAGCAAAAAACATCATCAACAAGAAAATATCATCAACATGACATCCCTTCAGATATTTAAACAAGGCTATCATGTCTCCTCTTAACCTTCTTTTTGTCAGGCTAAACATATCTACTTCCCTAAGCCTGTCCTCATAGTGCATGGTTTCCTTCACCATTTTGATCTCCCTCCTCTGGTGTTTTCCTTTTTATCTTAACACATCCCCCAATTCAAAAAAGAAAAGAAAAAAAAACTTCCTTTCTCTATGTGTGGCTTGGCCAAAACATTCTTTTCTATTGTTATGATTAAAAAGAAAAGTCTTATTTTAGTCATTTAATAATATCTGGGCTATCTATGCAACTAGAAATGGAAAACAAAGACTTGTGATGCTGAATTAGGATCTGGACTCAGACAAATGAAATCAGTCTGCCAGATTCTCAAAGGATTGCGTTGTTGGTATCATGGGTCAGTTGAGCAGGCTTGATTCGCAGACTTACAGCTGTCTGTGTTTTTATTTGAGAACCATACACTGGAGATTATCCATCTCTTTACTGAATTGGAAGATGACTATACCTGCACGGTATTTTCATATAATTTAGAGCTCTGTATTGTAAACAAAAGCAATGCTACCCTTAGGAATGCTAATAGTTATGCTCAAACCCTTACTTATTGTTTGAATGAGAGGGGAAACATGTGCTGGAATTTGGAAGTGTTATATATCTTGTTTTTAATATATCTGAGGCAGAAAACCCTTTAGTAGAAGTGAGGGGAAATGACTAATTTTTCAGAATGTCACCTAGCAGTTAATTATGCATATAAAATTACAAGTACAGCTGCAAGGAATTATTTGCTAGAGATTCAAACTACAGTTATGATTACCAGCTTTCCTTATAATATTGTGGTTGTGATGAAGCTACAGAGCAACTTAGGTGAAGAGCAAAATTCTTCACCTGTATTTTTTGGACTTTTGCTACTGAGGGATGGTCTGTACATGCACACATACACATATTTTGGATTATATGTCTTTGTTGGACAACCTTCACACCTGAGTTCAATATCTCTTTTGTAATGCTGAAGGCGGAAGGGAGACTGGTAAAGAAAAAAAAAGTGGGGAGAGAAAATGCTCTGAATCTGTCATCTTTGTGTCTGCTGGGACAGGGATATTTTGAGTAGAGTTTCTGCAAGCTGGGTTGCTAGATTCCTCAGATTTCCACCATAGATTCAGCTTTTTGCCCTTGAGCCCGGGGATGCAGGTAAGCTGCCAGATATCCAGGCAAGACCTCCCTGCCCTGAGGCTGTTTTCTTAATTGCTTTCCCACTCCCATTCTGCTTGTTGAGGTCAAAACTTGTAAATATATAAAGCTTGGTCAAATTTGTAGAAGATTAGGTCAATTGAAGCACCCTGCCCTGTGGCTGATTTTGCATACATTGAAGCGGAGGGTGGGTGGGTAGGTGAAGCTTGGTTTCATGAGTGCAGCCTTCTTTTTTTCTATCTTCCCTTTCTGCCATCTCCAATCCATGCTCTATCTTATACTGAGAGGAGACTCAGAACGATTATGCATACGAAAATATTATAGTTCATTTATGTATTAGAATATCGATCTGGACCCACACGCCATAAGTTGCTGTGGGCAAGGACCCACCTTTGCTGGTCCCTCAGTGAAGGAGAGGTGCAGAGCTCTGTGACACAAGCATGGAGGGTGGAGCTAGAAGATTCATAAGCCCCCCCCTTCCTTCCCACTGTGGATGACACTTTACTTGATGAGGATGAAAGAGAGCACAGCAGACTGGGTGGTGTATTTTTCTTGCTTCCTGTTCATTTGAGCAGGAGAAAGGCTGGATCAGATTGCTGGCTAGCAGATTGCCTTTATGGCAGTGTGATCTATTTGTAGGAGTTTAGATGGTGGTGGGGTTTGGGGAGGAATAGATTTTTATTGGGGAGCTTGCTAACACTTTGCTTTGTTCCCCTTCATCTGTTTTGTTAGCCTCGGTTCATCCTCTCCTTAGCCCAGCAAGATTAGACTGTCTTGCTGTCTGGCTCTTAATAGGGTGGTAAGCCCTGTTAATTTTGAAGCCCAATAGATTCTGTGGGGTGGGGATTGCTAGGGGCTATCCTGGCCAGACTTGAAGCACTGGAGAAGGCTTGGGTCCCTCCCAAACAGTCCGTGGTCTCAACTAAATAGGAAACCAGATCTGAGTCCATGGTCTCTGCTAAATGGGAAACCAAATCTAAAGCAAGTCTTATTAAAAAGATTTTGGCTCATTTAGATGCCATGGAAAAATGAAGCCAGAGTCAGATGGTGTTTTGCTTTGGGAAGTAGAAGATGTTCCAGTGTTCCCAGAAGCTGGTGCTGAGAGTGGCATTGATGAGTCTGCACTGGAGGAGCATATTTCAGATGAGCTTTCTGATGCTAACACCATCCATACAAGTTCATATAGCTGTCCATGAGGCATCTGGAGCATTCTGTAACCCCTGCTAGCAGATCCAGTCCTAGAAGACCATAATATTTAATATCCAAAGTTATTAAGCAAGAGGTTCACTGGACAGGAATGTAGATGTTCGGGTCTAAAACCGAAGCACAACTAGTGAGGCCAGGCCTCCCAGTCCCCCAGTCACATCTTCAAGAGGGAAACTTTGTAAGGCATGTATAAACACACAATGGGCCATCAACAATGACACCTTGATGGGGACTACATGTCCTCCAGATGAGATTAATGATTGCAATATTAGGAAATTAAAAAAAAAGGGGTCTATCTGCATGATTCGGCCATTGTCCTTTTCTATGAAAGGGTCTACCCTCAAGTCATGTTTTGCCCTATAATTGAGTCCCCTTTTGGGGCTCTTTTTGGAGAACTCCCACACTTGACTAGTGCCCCAGCATTCTGCTAGTCAAGAGCTCCCCTCAGCATTCTTTCTGAGCTGAGCCACTTTCACCTTGCTTCTTCCCATGCCAAAGAAGCAAGATCAGGTGCAGTATAAACCACTGTCTTTTCCTCTGCTTTTCCTGATCTTCATATCTTTCCAACTCTTTAGTCCTTCTGCTCTTGTATGAGTGACTGCTTCATTGTTTGTATGTGTGTGGACATGTTGCCAATTCTGCTAAATAAAACTACTAACAATTGGACATTTGGCCTGGTTCTTGTGTGGTTTGATTCTGTAGACATATGGTTGAACATCTCATTGTGTTGCCCTGCCCTTTGCTTTGCTGAGCAGTGCTCTGTTAATTTCCCCAATCTTTGTATTTTTGGAGCAAATTCAAGTGTTCCCCAGGGACCCCCAGAAATCAGGGTAGCAATTCCATATGGACAGACATTGGTTAGCTCTGGCAATGGGAGGATTGGGTCCCATCAGAGATGGACTTCCCATGCAACATAATTTGTAGCATGTAGGAAGGTTACAGTTCAAGAATTTCAGGAGCTTGTTGGCCATTTAAATGCAATGTGCATGACTGTTGCCCCTGATAGGGCTCTTTTAGCACATCTCTGTAAAACTCTAAGCAGAATATGTAAAGCCAATCATAGGATTAGGATTACTCATAGGATCATGGAAGATTTGAGGGTCTAACAGGAATTTTTTGCCCATTTAACAGGATATCTTTATGGAGAGATGAACTAAGGATCTGGGGTGCCTTAAAGGTGTCTTCAAGTGCAGCTGGTTCTTTTAATTTTGGGGGAAATATTCATGGATGTTAGTGTGCTGAGGCATGTCCTGAGCAGTGGGATGAAGCAGGTTTGTTGTCAGATTTACCATTCCTGGAATTTTTTTCTTTTTTTTTTTCTGATTGTGGTGGCTGTTTGGATTTGGACTGATGAGTTTGACTAACTCCTCCATCCATTTCCGATGTGATAATATGACCACAGTATTATTAATTCCTTGTCCTCTAGGTCCCCATGAGTCATGCATTTGATCTGGGCCGTTACACTGCAGTGCCTTCATTATAATACTCTTTTTCCATGGTTAAGAGAAGTTATGAGAAGGCCATTTTGGAATTTTAAAAGTTAAGGTCCGTGGAGGGGCTTCAGGCTCTTTTGCCAATCCTGTTTCACACATTTTGCAATTCTGTGTCTATCTGAGGGGCAGTGGTATAGCTTCACAGTCAATTCAAGTTCAGTTGGCAGCACTGACCTTTACTTCCAGGGCTCAAGAGTATCAGAAATCTCAAGGTGCTGGAGAGTTGGTTGTGGGAGTGCAGCAGAATGTCTGACAGGCATGAACATTTATCCACTGAGGTCTGTAAGTAGTAAGTGGGCACATTATGAAGGCATCATTTCCATGCAGCATCTTTTACTGCCTTTTTTGGTGCCTTGTGAGTTAGTGAGCTAGTTGTGTTGTCTAAAGCAGATTGTGCACTGGAACTAAGGGAACTCTTTTTGGACAACAAGATCTGTACCTTCTAGGAGGTACAGAGGAGGATAGGGCTGAAGTAATGTTGGGACTTTGTCTTCATCCAGCTTTATGCCATTTTCATGCTTTACAGAGTTATGTATGGAGAAAAGGAATCTAGGTTAGGTCCTTAATTTTTTTTTCTTTTTCATGCTGACTTTTCACCTCTTATCAAATCCAAATTTGGGACTGTTACCACCAAGGCTTTACAGTGCTTGAGTCTGCAAGTGGTTAAATACGGAATCCATTCATTTTGGTTTGGGCTTTTGTCATGGGTCAGGGTGTAATATCAATCGAGTGTATTGGGTGCTGGAGATTCCTGGCATATAAGAGACATGCCCAACATCTCAAGTTTTGAATTATATTGTTCTGTTGTCTTTCTGGATTTTAAGTTTTGTCTGGAGAGGCAGCAGGTTCTGATCTGTGGCCATAATATAATTTACTGGGCAGCGTGCCAGGCCTAGCATAGTCATTTTGGTGTTTAGCTGAGGTTGAGCGATTAGGTCACAGTAGAGTGGCTTGAGAAAAGAGGTCTACGTTGGCATGATTTGTCGCCTCTGTTGGTTGAGGAGTGCAAGGGCCTCTTCCTCACATTTGGTCATTCACTTGGGAGGAAATGTTCTGAGCTTGTTGAAGGTCATAGCCCTTAACTTTCAGGCTCTGCATGATTTCCCGGAATGATATTGATGTGGTTAAGCCATTTTGCCTCAGCAAGCTTTGTGGGATGATTCCCAATGCATTGACGCTGTCCACAGAAATGTAAAAAGGGAGATTCAAAATACATTGAATAGCAGATTGGTTCGCTTTCTTCCACATCCCAATAGATTTTCAGTGTCCTGGGCTCTACAGAACTAACACTGTAAATTTATTGGAGGGAGGTAATATGTTATTCCCAGCAGATTTGCAACAGGTAGTTAGGGCCCTATCGGACAGCCCGGCAGGATGGACCGAGCAGACACTTGTCCTTTGTCCATGGTAGGTAGTAGGTGAAGAAAATAGTGAACACTTTGGTACCATTTTAGTGAAGAAGATGGCTCTATAACTGCCTCTTTAGGTCCTGGGACCTGAAATAGAATGAGGAAGGAGTTTACTCTTGGAACTGACTTGGGGGCTTTCCCCTGCTTAAGTCCTGTGACTAGAAAGGGGTGGTTTCTTTTGGTCTGCCTTCCAATAAATGGCCAGGTGGGGAGTAACCCAGTTACTAGGTTGCCCTCATGGCTCTGCTGCTTTGCCTGGAGGAAAGCACAGGAGGCAGTCATGGGTGGTGCCTGCCTCAGCAGATTCTGCATGGCACTATGCTCCACTTTTGTTCCTTTCTTGGTTCAATACAGTTTAAATAGGTTCTAGATTAGCAAAGGATGTCCTTATTCAACCTAATTACCTATGTTTGATCTCATTATTCCATGGTTGATCGGCAAATGCTTACTGTTTGATGTATTTGGAACTTTGCCTTTTCCATCTTGTTGAACTACAAATCCTGTCATCCCCATCTCTGAGCCTTTAATATGTGTGTGTGTGTGTGTGTGTGTACACATGCACATGTGTGAAGCAGATGCTAAGATGTTCTTTGCTTGATGCCCTGGACTGGAGTATTGTGTATTCATCTTGTTGGCCTGCAAATTCCATCAGTAAGTATGTAGAATTGTTTTCTCCAGGAGCATCTATCTTTTCTCAGTCCTGAGTTCATATCTAATATCTCCACCACACTAACATCTCCCTTCTTCTTTATAATGGTGTCTAGTCTGAGGACACTTTAATCATTTTGTATAGGTGCAGGTACAGTGGACACTTCTCTTTCGTGAGTTCAGCAAGCATGCAATTGATTATTCACAGGATATTTTATTTATTAGTTTATTTTTAAAAATTCTAACTCCCATCTGTCTCTGCCACAGGAAAAAGATATGTTCTCTCTAGGAACCTCTAGGTCCTCTGATGCATTTATGTGGTCCACTTCTGCCAGAAGTAGATCACATTTGTTCTGGAGGACCTAGAGATTCCTGAGAAGTGATCTCAGATAAAAATATACTGTTTGTGATTTTTATTTTTATTTATATTTTTTCCACTTCTCTGTGAGTCTTGTGTCCCTAACTCCCATGAAAGTGGAAGGCTCACAATAGTCTAGATCAAATAGTTCTTGTCAGTTATCCCCAAATTGGTGGGAAGGAATATACATAAAGCTTAATGACATCACTCGGGCCTGCCAGCATGACATCACCAGGGTCTCAGGTTTTGGCGCAGAATTTTCAGGCCTGGGATTGTCCTGGCCTGGCAACCCCATTGACAACTCACATTTCTGAATTCTATTCTGAAAATATAGTTGTCGTTAAAACTTTGCTCCCACCTTTTCATGGTCCTCAAGTCAACCTCTTCCTGGCAATCTGTCTTCTGTGTTAAACACACAGTCTCCACAAGTTACATGAGAAATCTCACAAGAGAGGATGGAAATGGGCTCATTCGCAGATTGTTTGAAAATGACACAAAGGATTTGACTCTTAATCACTTTCAATTTGGCATTAATATGTCAGACTCTTTTCCTCTATTGCTTGCTTGGTAGCCTGTAGAATCATTAAGGGAATATAAATGTGATTGTGATGTTATGTTTAAAAAAAAAAGAGAAAACTGAAAAACTCACTCTGCAAGTGGCAAGGAGAGAGAGAGAGAGAGAGTGCATCATGATAACCAATAAGATTGGTTACACACAGCAGCTCCCTGTTTTAAAGTACAAGGGAGGAGCCCAAGTATGGTGTGTGTGTGTGTGTGTATACATATATATATACATACACACACACATACATATATACACACACATACACGCACACACATGCATACACACACACACACACACACACACACACACACACACACACACATATATATACGTTAAATATATAGGCCAGAATGGCCCCAAATCTGATAGAAATATCAGTCACTTGCATTCCAGTTGCTATTGCCAGGTAGGCTTAGGAATGAGTTATCTTCATGTCAATAGTGTCAAAATTGTGACTAAGTCGTGATCGTGAGTATGAAACAGTTACGGATGAGTAAATTGCGCGGAGGTGGGGGTTGTTGTTCGCGCAAGCAGCCTCTTGCGCGAGGCACTTGCATCGCTCCTCCATTCTGTCGCAGCTTGGTTGCCGGTCACGTGACCGCTGCGCGAACGCCTCGCCCATTCCTTCCGCAGTGCAGCCTGGGAGCTGTAGGCTGCGCTGGGGGAGGAAGTTCGACTGGCCAGGCTCGCCTGACGCACCGCAGGGCCCTGGGAGCATTGCGCAACCACACAGAATTTTCGGCTTAGAGCCGAAAATAAAAAAATCCATGAGCAGCCCGCTTTAGGCTCATGAGCTCCCATTTACGCGACGCTCAAAAAGCCCTCTCGCAAAAGAAACTGCATGCGAAAAGGGCCTTAGTCTTGATTGCAGCACTATTATCGTGATTGTAACTATTCCTCAAACCTAATTTACCAAGTGTCAGCTGCATGGGCAGAAGGAGATCCATTCTGTTGGTGTTTGGAGTGTGAGTGAATGCTGTTTCCAGTGAGTGAATGCTGTTTTCTTTTTTGAGGGGTCAGGGGAGTCAAGGCAGAGGAATTACTTAGTTGAGTATACTTAACTAAGCAGCTGATATGGGCTACAGTCTATAGAATGAAATGGTCAAAATGGGGGTTCTTTTACTCTCAAACACATTGTGAGCAAACAGGAAGCTGTTTTTTTTTCTTTGTTTTTTTTTTTTGCTTGCTTTGGGTAGAAAGGAAGAAGACTGCAAAAGATGACTCATTTATGCTTGAAGACCCATTCAATGAGAGAAAACATCTCTTCCTCCCTCCCTCAGCTAGTTGGATCCACTGCCAAAGTGCTGATATAGGCTGGAATCTTGTTGGTACACTGCATTAGCAGCTGCATGTTTTCCAGGGTTATGGAGCAATGGCAAGGGAAGGCAGATCAGATCTGCAGGCTCCAATCCCTTACTGCCTCCAGAGCTGTGGCATCCATGGCCTTTTTCCCTTCTGTTGCCACTACCTATGCTACAGTAGTTACTCAAGCATAGTGAATAGTGCACAATCCTGCATAAGTTACACAGCTAATCCAAGGATGGCATTGGGTATTCACTTTAGAAGCAGATGGGACCTAGTCCACCAGTCTCTAAACAGATAGCAGGCTGGCTAGAAGACTGGAGTATGATACCACACAGCAGGAGACCCTGCTGTGTTCAACAGAGGGAAGTTTCCCAAAATAAGAGAAGTCAGCATTTTCATGAGTCTCGACCTTCTAATAGCATTCTGTTGCCCTTTTGGCTTCCTAGGTTCAGGAGATTATGATCTGCTATGGCGAACTCCCAGCTGGAATAGTCTATGGTTCTGGGGGGAAATGTTGGCAGTGGGATCCAGGTTCCTTACCCCCTGGTACCACGAGAACAATTTTCAGGTGATGGAAATATTGTCATGACCTTTACAGTACTATGCAAGGAACTTAAACCGTTACTTTTGGGAAGAATTAATACAATCAAATGTTGAAAGACATCACATCTGAGCTGTGAGAAGTTAACAAATGGATATCTAGAAAATATATCCTACCACTGCTTAGTTATGAAAGACTTAAGCACATCTTCAAAGTAATTGTTTTTAAAAATAACTTTCCAAACTCACAAGCACCTATGTAATGGACAGAGAAAGCACCACAGCTCTTGAGGCTGGACAAAATTTAATTCTTCGGTTTGAAAAATTTGTCCCAGGGAGAAGTTAAGTGGAAGAAAGTGGTAATGTTTGTTCATCAACAGAACAGTTGGAGCCCCCACTCCACCCACCTGCAAGTCTAACCCCTGCTCAATGCAGGATCTCCAGCTAGATTATTTTCAGCTGGTGGCTGTCCAGGCTCTTTTTGAAGACATGCAGAGAAGGAGGCCTCACTACTTCTCTAAGCAATTGGTCTCGCTGCCAGACCATTCTTACTGTCAAGGAGCTCCTTCTGATGTTCAACTGAAATTTACACTCCTGGAACTTAAAGCCATTAGACCTGGTTCTACTCCATGGGACCAGCAGAGAACAAGCCTGCAGTCTCCTCTCTGTGACAGCCCTTGAGGTGTTTGAAGAGTGCAACCATTTCACTCCTGAGTCACCATGCTCACCTCTTTCAACCTTTCCTCATAGGTTTTGTTCTTCATACTTCATATCATCTTTGTTGTCTTTTGCTAAATCTGCTCCAACTTGTCTTTATCCTTCTTAAAATGAGGCAGCCAGAATTGATTTCAGTATTCCAGATGAGTTCTGACCAACACAGAATATAGTGAGCCTGTTACTTCCCTTGACTTGGAAACTATGGTTCTATTAACACAGGCTAAAACAACATTTGCCTTCTTTGCTGCAGCATTACACTGTTGTATCATGTTTAATTTTTGAGTAGCAATAATCTGAAGGTCCTTTTACCAGGTAATACTGGCAAACCACATCCCATCCCATACCTGTTCATTTTTCTGTGCTTTTTTTGGTGATCTAAATGTCAAATGTGCATTTGTTTTTTGAGGATTAAATGATTTTAATGTAGTACAGATGATAGAAGTTAATAATAGATAAATTTATATCTTATTAAAAATCATTAATTTTCAGAATCTGATTTTGCTCTGGCTTGTTAAAGGGTTATGAGTAAAACACAATTTATTGTTCAATAAGGCATACAGAGGAAAAAAACATTTTTATATGATTTTTATACTAAGAGTTAATATGGTTACAGATGTAAAGTATAAAGTAAGACAGTGTACAAAGACTACTATTGAAAGAGAAACATGCAACATAGTTCAATGGTAATCCTATTAAGTAATTCTATTTGCTGAAGTACTGCAAAGCAGTGTCTGAACACAGCCTGTCTCATGCTTTTAGTTCACATATCAAACAATTCTATAATAATTTGAGTGCTGATGAACTGGGATTGTTCTATGACTGGAAAGCATTTCAATGTTTGATCCTTCTTTTAGTGTGACATCTTGTATCATGACACAGTGCATCAAACATTCTTTTTAAAAATAATAATGAAAGAAAATCTATTCAGTATTCAAACAAACTGCAAAGAACACATTGATGCTAATATCCTTTAGAGAAGAGAAAGTTCAAAAATAGAAACTATTCAAAGTTAACTTAGAAACCTTAGAATTGCTAAATCTTGCTTACAAAGCAGTACTGAAGGTTGGGTTTGTCTGGACAAGGGACTGGTAGACACTTTCTTTGGGTTCTACTGTTCTTAAGGATGTGTGAAACTACCTTTTCTATTTGTATGTTCATGCCCAGTGGTTTTATTTAAGTGAGAACTTCTGAATGTTATCTGAATTAGTCAGGGCTGTGGCACAAGTCATTTTGTTTCATGAGGCAAAAGTCAATGTGGCAGCCCTCTGTCATTCTTCCAACTGTCACTTTGGTGGTAGGACAACAACATGATAGTAGGACAATAAAGCATTTCACAATGCTTTGAAGGCAGGTACAGACAGGCTTCTTGTAACACAATGGAGGGGGCCTAACACCATACACCTGAGCAGCATGTCCCACTCTGTTTAATGGTAGGGATGGCTTGGGAGTTATAGTGTTGAGCCAAAGATTCTCAAAGAAGACACATTCAAATTGAAAGTGGGTAGGGCATTCTGGTACCCCAGAATTGGTGGGTAGGGCATTCTGGTACCCCAGAATTGGTGCAGATATCAGGAGGTAGCTAGTTCCATGGTGTACCTGCCTCTTCATTTTCTTTTAGTAATTTAATGTCACTAAGTGGAGTATTTCTCCTTCACCAGCCGTCATTTTGCTTCAGATGTGGATCCATTGCAATGTATTCTGGGGAAAATGGCAGTCATTGCCGGTTGAAACAGTAAATAAGGAGAAGTTTGGAGGAAGAGGAAAAGAAGAAGTGAAACAGAAGAAGCTGCTATCTGTAGATATCCTTTCTAATTCATTATCTTGCCTATAGTAAAGGTGGACAAGTGGAATTTGCAGATCAGATGTGTTTCTTAGGACCTCAGAGTGTAGCTCTGAAGCCTCCCAAAGCTCCCAGATACCAAAATAAATTTTAAGAAGCCTGGGTGAGTTTGCATGCTAAATTCCAACCCCTAAGTATTTCACATACTTTGAAACTGTCCAGCACACCGATATTTTTTTAAGGTCAAAATTGAAATCAGAATTGATATTGTATGAATTTTTATAGCTCAACTAAAAGCCATCTCGACAAGAAATGACATTGCTCACTTCCTGTTTCTATCTGACTTATTTTTGATCATTTTTGGTTACTTTTCCCCCCAAGGTATATTGGTTGTTTGGAAGTTGTGGGAACAAAACCACTGTCTTTTGTAAAGACTTGGAGCCATTGGGGGTTTGGGAAAAATGGCCTGGGGGAAAATATTATGTTTAGGTTTGGGGGCTTTGGCATACTGCCAGGCTGATAATTCATCCCAGCCCCTGTCTAGTTGCCAATCTAAATAGATTGATTGCCAATGTTTCCAGAAGAGCTTACCTGAAAATGTCTGGGTAACTTATCTATGTCCATTTTGCTTGGTATCCTAGATATTTTCATTACAATTCCCACTAAATACCTCCTATGTTCATAGGTCTGATCCAACTTCAGTTCTCCATTCTTGGAACTCCATTCCAATACAATTCTTGACTTAGGTCAACTCCATGAATTCCCTAGGGTTTTCTCTGGCAAGGAATATACAGGGGTGGTCTGTCATTGCCTTCCTCTAAAACGTAGCCTATAGTATATAGAATTTATTGGCAGTCTCCCATGCAAGTGATATCCAGGCCTGACCCTGCTTAGCTTCCAAGATCAGATGGGATTCAATTACTTTAGGATTTTTAGAGCTAATACAGTTGTTGTATAGCATATTTCACTGCAAGTAGTTTTCCATTTTTCCAGTAAACAATTTGAGTGTTCCTGCTTCAAAATTTTCTGAAGTTAGATCCTAAATAATCCTTGAAGAATATCTACAGAGTGAGAAGTGTTAGACATTTTTACTCATTTAAAATCCATCAATTTAGCATCTTAAGACATGCCTCCAATTTTTTCTGTGGATTTTATTGGGTGCTCCACAGTTTTTGCTTCTAGTGCTTCCAGGAGTAGTGCGACTATGATTTTTTTTTAAGCGCATAGACTTAATCACTAACATCTAAATGAGGGTTGGGCGAAACACGCACACATACCACATACACTGTTGCACCCTATAAAAATACATGTGTGCTGTTGAATGGCTTGAGAACTTCATTAAGTTGATGTTACCTGGATTTTAACTGGTGCTTACTGATGAGACAATTCAAGATGATGGCTTTCAATTTCATAGTCATATTTTGTGTTAAATTTAGTGATTCTGCAGATAGAATCTAACCCTTGTGATTGACCGCCATTGATTACTTCATCATTGATGAATTTGTCTAACTCCCTTTTAAGCCATCCAAGTTGGTAGCGATCACTATACCTTGTGGTAACAGACACAGTGGGCATATACATAGGTTGTTTCTCAGCACTGAAATAAATAGAGAAGCTCTTTCGAATGGAAGAGCTTCATGAGTGCACTTGGATAACATCACTGAAGTATAATTTTGAAAGACAGAGTTTGTTAGGAGAATGCTTGCAATTGTGTTGTGTCAGATAACATTATGAGCTGAACTTTTACCAGACTAGTACATTTTGGTTGGATTTCTGACAATGAATCCGAAGAGACAATATTCATAAATTATCATGCTATTATAAGCTAAATTATGCATAGGTGAAAAGAGACCTACAAAAAAATAAGTAGTTTTCCTGAGCATCACCTTTATATTTACCCACAGCAACTTAGCCAAGTGTTAAATAGGTTAATGTTCTGCAAATCCACCAGAACAGTGCAGGAGATGTGCATCCTTTAGAAAATGTGCCTTGGGATAAGAGAATTAAGTCAGGGATTTAAATAAATTGGCTGAGATGACAGGATTCATTCCTTGCTCTAAGTCTTGTGAAGTCCACTGAGGCCCAACTAGACCATATAGCCAGAATTAAAGCTGCAGTTCTATGCACAGTTATTACAAGTTTCATTGAAACCAATGGGACCTTCTGTCATGTTCCAGATAACTTTCTCTCGCAAACTTCACCCAGAGTTTGAACAGTAGTGTTTATTTGAAGCAAAGCAAGCAAGACAGCGTCTTTCTTGAGAAGTTGCTAAGACTACTGGATGTTGGATGGTTACAGATTTGATATCTTGTCTTATGGATTTAGGTGCACATAGGAATGACTGGCAAAAATCATAAATGTCACATCACTGCACCAGCACTTTCCCCAGACCCTTCATTATTTACATATCTTTCATCCTGGGAGCTAGGACAAGTTCCAGTCTCCTTATCCTTCCTTTACCCATTCCCATAACAGTTTCCCACTACTTTGGCATTCTTCCTTCTGATCTTTTTCCTCCTTGCCTGGACACAAAGTGACATCAGCAGTGCAGTAATTAACCATTTGGTGCCTTGGAATACTTTGGAAGATCCAACTAGATCCATGATTGCGAATAGCAATGGCCAATTTATACACTGTTGTGCTTGTCAAACTACAGTCCTGTTTAATCTAGTAAACCTCTCTATTACATATACTAATATACCTCCAGCATACTTATGACAGGAGCCATGTATTCTGATACCTATCTCCAAGTGAAACATTAAGGATGTGTAAATTACATGGGCTTGCCCATTCACTGCTCTTTTTGTTCACCTGAGCCACATTCCTTCAAAAACATCCATTTGATATTTTTCTGTTATTTTAAGGCATACAGATGTATGCTTTATTTTGGTCTTACTAATGAAGAGGATGGCACATTGCATCAAGTCTTCCCTTACCTTACCAAATTATCTCTGTGTATTCTTGCCAAAAAAACACCGAAGTCATTATGACATCCTATCAGTCATGCTCACCGATGACTGTCAATAGTCCTTTCCTGTATGAACCCATAGCCCCCATCGTTTTGTTTATTCTATGCTCAGAAGTCATTTATCTTCTTTGCCTTGGTCTTCTCCCAAAAGGAGAAAAATGCTCTACCTGGGGAAAATGGAGCAGATGATATGGTAGGGAAAGTACAGAAGAAGTAGTACAGGAATACCTGGCCACTCTAAATGAATTCCAGTCTCCAGGAACAGATGAACCACATTCAAGCGTATTAAAAGAACTGGCAGAAGTAATCTCAGAACCCCTGACAATACTTTTTGAGAATTCTTGGACAACGAGAGAAGTCCCAGCAGATTGGAGAAGAGCAAATATTGTCCACATCCTCAAAAAGGGGAAAAAGAAGACACAAACAATTACTAGCCAATCAACCTGACATCAGTACTGGGAAAGATTTTTGATCAAATCATTAGACTAAAATGGCAGAAGTCTTGGAAACCACGTCCTATGAGAAGCGGCATAGGGAGATGGGTATGTTTAGTCTGGAGAAGAGAATAGGGTGAAACAATCCTGTTTTCTGCTGTTCCAGAGACTAGGACATGGAGCAAAGGCATTAAACTTCAGGAAAAGAGATTCCATTTAAACACTAGGAAGAAACGCTTGATGGTAAGAGAAGTTCAACAGAGGAATATGCTGCCTGAGAGTGTGGTGATTGAGTCTCTGTCCCATCTTCAGTAGTGCACTAATCTGGTTACGTTTTGTACAAAATACATGAGGAAAGACATATATAAAATTTGGAGAGATGGGTTGTTTGAAACAGAAGAGTTTGGAGAAACAGAAGGCTTGCAGTCCAACCCCGAACATTACTGAGCAGAGAAAAGAAGAGAAGAGTGTGTGTTTCCCACCCCCTCCACGTTTTCATATTGACAAAAAAAAAAAAATCATCCTTATCAGTAATCTGTTGTTGGTGGTGCTGCTGTTCTCATATATGTGTGTGTGTGTGTGTACGTGGTTTGGGCAGATCTCTTTTCTGTATTGTATTTCTGCTTCTTGGAACACATCTTTTAATGCACTGTATATTCAATTCTTTTCAGGGGGATATTTGAACATCTCAGCACTCTACTATTTCATTGTGTTGGATGTGTAAACGAGGCTATCCACTGCCAATCCTTCTCCATTCAGCTCTCGTTTTAAAAACCAGTGCAAACAATATGTTAATGCCATCATTATTCCTCTCAGTGCTTCATTCCTGAGTTCTCAACCAGCCACCATCTTCCTCTCTCCTCTGTGTTTTGTCTGATCTTTTCACTCTCTTTTAAATCGTATGCTCTTGAGGCTAGGACTGAGCCTCTCTTGTACCAAAATGGAGCATGCTTTCGGTGCATAACATATGATGTCTGAAAAGAAGAAAGGGAACAGCAGCAAATATTCCCTTTTCAAATAGAATAATTACCATAGCAGAGTGTTCCTTTAGCTCCTAGAAGCCGCCCGATTTTACCAATCTCGTTATACAAACCACTAAGAGGAGCAGAGGAACACACTGGGAGAGCTTTCATGTGGTGAAGGCAACAAGGGACATTCTGTCTTTGATATCTCCTTGTTCAGTCTACCCACCTGCCTTTGTGTCTGCTTTTGGAAAAGTTAAATTAGAAAATGAGGGAAGCTGAAGGTTGGAAAGGGGCAAGATGAGACAATGAAATTGGTGTTTTCTTAATATAAAAGTGCAAAGAAAGGATATATTATGAACACCATCAGTAACAGTTATATTATTCATCAGACATGTCACCTATTTAAACAGCAGCATAGGAAGCTGCCTTACGTAAGGTCAAACAATTTGTCCTTCCACATAATAAGGTAGGTAAAAGAAGTCCGTGGTTTCAGGAATAGTGGCTTAGTTGATTCTGAAGTGCTAAAATTTACAGTGCTCATTGTCACATCCCCAAGACGAGACCAAAAATGCAAGCAACTCTTTCACAAAGTACAAATAAGTTATAGACATTTTCTGTTCCATGAGTAGCATGTTTTTTGTAAAGTGAGTGGGTGTTAATGGCTACATCCCAAATACTTTGCATCATGAGAGGAAGAACTCTCAAGAATACACTGTTCCTATAAAAATCCATTCATCTCCCCCAGTTGCAGTGAGAGTTTACTTTCAACTAAACACAGAGGAACCCTATAATGAGAGGTAGAAGTGACTGATGATGTCATCAATCCCTGGTGTGTGTGTGTTAAGCCTGAATGTTTTGACTGTGCACTTACAGACTGTACTATATTACTGGTCGCAGATGAAAGTCTTTCAAACCACCAACTCTCTGCCTTTCCAAGAACTGAACCTAATAACTTTCTGCGCGGAAAACATGCACTCTACAGCTAAGCAATAGCTCCTTGCTTCCACTGAAATCTGGCTTGTCAGAAAAGAGGACAATGCTTTTGCAACTTTAATAGCTCTGCAGATGATGCCATGACAAGCTGAAGCAGCTGAAATTCCCTCTTCTATAAATCTATCAAAGCTGCAGAAGTAACGTCCTCCCACACCCATCTGGTAATTGTTAAATCTGTTCATGTGTTTCAAAAGTTAGGTTCTGCTTAGTTCAAACTGCCTTCCCCTTTGCATATGGTTTAAAACACATGAAAAGAAGCTTCCAGAACTGGCTGTGAAGTTGGATTGGACTGGTCTAGTATTTTTTAGAAAATGTTAAGCCTAAAACAGTACTATAAAATTTATATTTCTCAATGAGGGAGCTGCTTGATATTTCAATATAGACTGCTGGTGGATCCATGAGAGTTCTCATCTCAGGCATGAAAATGACAGAAGGAGTATTTTGCTTTTGGTTTAAGTTTCTCTAATTTGTACAGAAAATGTCTCTGTGCAAAACAACTGAATTTTTCCCTTTTCTGATGCAAAACACGCACATAAGCGAGCACAGTAGAATTAGCTGCATGATCAAAAAGACACAAACTATATGATGCTACTGTTGGCAACAACACAGCAGCTGCATGTGCTATCATAGTTTCGCTATGTAATTTGTGCATTTTGCACCACTTATATTTTCACGCACATGCAGGAACATTCTCATGAATGTCAAAAAAATACCTCACTCTCTTTCTAGTAAACTGGAGGGTGGGGGACACAGCAGTTTCCTCATTTTCTCGCAGGAGTACTAAACAAGTGTTTTGCCTACCTGATAACGATAATGTTTCTTACATCCATTTTTTCCCCTTAAATATAAGCACTTACTAATTTAAGTCAGGGTATGCATATCATTTAAATGATATGAACATGGTAAAGAGAAGGCTGTTGAAACCCTTCTCTTCCTCACTTCAGCTTCATTCCAAAAAGAAAAGAGCTGAAAATAAATCTCCAAGATTATGACACTAGGGATAGTTTAATCTTGTAGCTCTGCTTTCCTCCTACAGTTTTTTTTTTTTAATTTCAGCTCCTTGAGTTATAGATCTATAACTGTTCCATATTCAATAAGACTATATTGTCTTACTGTTGTTGTTCTTGTTGTTATTATTCAGTGGCTTCAAGTCATTTCCAACTTACAAGTGACTCTAAGAAAAACCTACCATGGGCTTTTCTTGGGGGCTGAGAGTGTGTGATGTGCCCAAGCTCACTCAGTGAGTTTCAATAACCAAGTAGGGAATGAAACCCTGGTCTCCAGGATCATAGTCCAATATTCAAACCACTACACCATGCTGTTAAGCTATGTTAACTGTTACTTCAACCCACCTTAAGAGCCAAGAGCAACAAAAGTCTGTCCAGAATATGGACGTCTCTTCAGCTTCTGTTCAGGGCTCGAGAAGGATGACAGTTCCACCTCTCTCCTGCCAGTAAATGAGACAACAACAATCAGAAGAAGGACTCCTGTTGCAAGTCATTGTCATAAGTTTGCTTGCTGGCAAGAGGGGATAGATGTGTCACCTTCCTTTTTTTTCCCAGTCAGGAGCTCAATCCATGTGCTGGCTCTTTAGGTGATGGTGGGGAGGTCAGGCCAGGAAAAATTATTTAAGTACACATATGTAACTAAGTAACCAACACAGAATATCAGCACTCAAATACTTTTATTATTGTTTATGAATAAATCAGTGGTTTTGTCTAAGTTTTTGTCAAAAAAAGCAAAGCAAATAAGATCCACAAACATCTACAACAGAAAGATTCAAAAGGTAGAAAGATTCAAAAAGGCAGAGTGATGGAGTTGCAGTCTTTTAGAAAAAGGGATACCTTTTTATTAGTACTTACACTGAATCCAAATACAGATATTTAAGAGCTTAGCATTCAAAACATATATCTTTGGCCATTTCCATATGGGGTAATAAAAACGGTGCAGTGTGTCCTCCATGGAGGACGTCTGTACCTTGGAGTGGACTGGGTCTGGACTACTTAGTGTAGATCCACACCTCAGTCCACTCTGGAACGACCCCAAGTGGTCCTCCAGCAGGCTTTTGAAAGACCTGATTTTTCCGGTCTTTCAAAAGCATGGAGCGTGCCACTGTGAGCCTCCTCCCTTGTGCAGATTTGCAGGCTCACACCAGTGCGAGCCTGCGATCTGCCGAGGGGGGGGGGTTAGGCTGGCGAGCTTCAGCGATTGGTCAAGACCCATGACCAACAAGAAGCTGCCATTTTGGATGCCAGAGCAGAGCGGGTCGACACCATGCACTGCTCTGGAGCAGCCTGGACCAGACCAGGGAGCCAGAAGATCCAGTAAATAGCGGCACAGGGCGATTCCCTCGCCCCGTGTGGAAATGGCCTTTGTCTGTTCATTTTTCCCCTTTCTAATAAATTCATGAAGACATGGGTGAATCTTGGGGGAAAAAATTTAAATGAATCTCAACAAAAAATCACTCATTCCTACATGCAATATGGTTTATTTGTCTCAAGGTGATCCAAACTACACCCTTCTCCTCATCTTTCTCTCTCGGAGCGTAATGCAAAGTAGGAATGGAACAAAACAAAACGTAGAGACTCAAAACAATTGTTTAATGTAATAAAGGTTAAATATGTTTCGTGTTACAAAAAGCTGAACAACAAATACTTTTTAAACAAACACATACCTTTGGATGCAATGTATGAATCCTAAATAACACAAATTTCATTAGTACAAGTAATAAGTGATCAAAGTGAAAAGTATAACAGTTCTCAAAGATTAAAGGCCAATATTCAATATCACAATTTTCTGTAAACTTGGAGACATGAAATACTGTTCAAAAATGCAATGATTGAATGAACCTGTAAGTCAAAACTAAACAATACCTGTATCAAAAGTGTAATATTATTTTATGGTACTTTTATTTTGTTTTTTAATAGATCCTGCAAGGGCAACTAAAGCGTTAATACTCCTAGAGGTCCGCATGTGCCTGATAGAAAAAACAAAATAAATCTCAGTACCCTAAGGCACTTTGGGACATTTACAGCTAGTTCCTGCAATTCATTTAGATGCGTACTGTGCTAAGGAGTAATGAGGAATTGTTTCTACCAGTTCTCTCTATGTGGTCTTTGCTACCATGCTACTTGTTTTAAAGTCTTGGATCATTAGAGTTCATAAAACGTGTGTTACTCCCATCAGCAAACCAAGTGATATTTGCCCAATGCATCTAAAAATCTCCAACTTTCTCAAGCTAGTTTTCCAAGTTGATGAAAGTCAATTTTATCCTGCTTTAGTACATATTAAATCTCAAGTATATTTAATGCTAAAATAAAATAAAATAAAATAAGCCTTTTGGAAACTTTTCTGGGCAAAATGCCTCACAAAGTATCATATATAAAGCCTGAAGAATATTATATGCTCTAGCAAAATACAGAATTGTAGGTTTGATAAACAATTACAACAGCAGTGCAGTCAATCCAGCGCTATCCCTATTTCTATGCTGTTGGGATAAGTATGTGGAAAATCTGATCTCTGTCTGATTTTAGATAAATCAAAAGGCTTAGTCCTGAAGGAGAGTCTCATTCATATCTGTTTGTGTACTTATTTGCATTCATATATCTTTGTGGATTTGTTTCAGAACAAATGAAGCAACATTTAATGTGTTTTTTCTCCAAGCTGCACATTTTTGCAAGTCTTTAAGAAAAGAGTACATATATTTTTAGGAAGGCAACTGTTCAGAAGGTTACTATAATTAAATTTTTGGTTGAGATCCTTCATTGGGAGACATAGCTGCACAGATATAGCTACCTTTGTGTAGCTACATCTCTTTGATGCATCCTCAGAAAACTTAACAGTTGAAGACTGTTTCACCAGTTCAAAATCTCCCTAAACCAAGCCATTTCTGTGTTTCTGGAGAGCAAGAGGATGAACAGGGAAGCATCCAGCACTTTTCCAGTATCTGGAAACACTGTGAAGGTACTATCATAATAAATCCAGTCAATAGAAAAGAGAACAACATTTCTTCACCCATCCCCAATTCTCCAGAAACATGGAACTAGCTAGATGGGGGAGAGTTGCAGCACTTAAAGTCTAGGTTTGGGGGGAGGGTTTGGTCATTGCATAGTTGGAACACACTTCCAACCCGAATAAGGACCATAAAAGTGAATGGCAATGGTATAAGTCGAAGTTGTTGTTTCTGTTGTTGTGTGCCTTCAAGTTGTTTCTGGCTTCTGGTGACCTTAAAGTGAGCCTTCATGGTGTTCTCTGGGGCTCAGAATGTGTGATGTGACCAAGGTCATCCAGTGGGTTCCCATGGTCAAGTGGGGAATTGAACCCTTACACCATTGCAATTTATGAACAGGACACAAGCCATAATTTCTGTTTCTGAATTTGCAATATTTCACTGGAACTATAGTGGTATTGCAATGCGGTTTCTATTCCTCCACTGTGTGTTTTTTTAAACAAGTAATTACACATAGTTAAACCAAGTCTGCCTCTTGTGAAAGTTAATTCAAGATTAAACAGGGCATTATTTTCTTTTCTCAGGCACAGATATAAATGAAATGTGTATATTTATGTTTGTGAAATATCTGTTGAAAATGTCAAAAGCCATAGCTTTGAAAAACTTAGAGGGATTGCTCTAAGTTTCTTTTCCAATTTCCTTTAAAACCTAAGATGTAAAATATCATAATGAAGCATAATATTCGGGAAGAGTCCAGCTGTGAATAAATTATAGAAGATGGATGTAAAGATTTGTTTCATAAAACAAAAACACTTAAGCAAGAGTGTATGATGCTGTTATGTTTCGGCAAGAGTAACATTGGGACTTCAACCTGAATAACTACAATGATTCATTAAAGGCCTTGTTCAGGATGAGTGAACATCATTATTGTTCTTAAATAGGAAAGGCAGATAACCATTACTGATTATTCCTCAATTCCCAGTCCTGCTTGTTAAAGACCAGAGAATGCTGAAGTAGGTTGTCTAATTTCCATGCAAGTAGGAAAGAAGCTACAAAATAGCACAATCAGTAGGCAATACACACAAGTGAGGGCACATCTGCAGGAATACCCAAAAGATTAAAGTTTCTTAGAAGATGTTTCCTTGTTGAAACAAAGAGCTTGGCTGCATTTGCCAATAGAGTTCCTAGGCAACATTATGATTGTAGAAATATCTCTCACTTTATTTATTATTTATTTTTCTACCCTGAAAGTATCAATGCTTTCTTTACAAAGTACAGTGGCATATATGCAAGGATACCTTGAAATCTGGCTACTTTTTGTGCATTCCCCTTTATCTGTTCAGTCAACTACAGAGATGCTACACTATTTAAATTAGTATATATACCATAAAGATATACATATGAAAGTACAGGAAGTTTAAAGATGCTATACAACGGCAGCTGGATTGTGCCCAAATACATCCCTCTGCCCAATTAGTGGTCATTTTGGTTGAGGGTGAAGCTGGGCCCATGTGGTGGAAAGGTCTTGTATGGACATAACCCCTGCTTATGCCAACATATGTCTCCAATGGGGATATAATTCTACACTAAATTTCTTCTCAAAAGTAGTGATGAGGAAGCTCAGCACTTTTTTTCCTGCTGCAAGAAAGTCTTTGAAAACTTTGAAAACCATGCAGTTTTGGAAGGCTGTTGGCAAGCCAGGAATTATTCTGTGCAAAATTTGTACAAAGTTATTGCGTTTTGAAAACAGCATTTTATTTTCTGCACAGAAACCAGCATTTTCTGCATGGAACATAATATTTCAATACAGAAATGTTTATTCCTACACATAAAAAAAACCTTTCTTTTCTATGCAAATCAGCCATATTCAAATATTATGAAGAAATCCCTAATAACAGCAATTTTTTTTACCAGAAAACAGCATTTTCTGTTCAAGAATTAATATTGCTGCATTAAAATATTATTCTATACACACAAAAATCCTGTTTCCTGTGCAGAAAATGTTGTGCAAAACAATCATGTGTACATTTTTTACAGAATAAGTCCCAAAATGTGAAGAACCTTGTCAGTCCAAGATTCTTCTCACAAGGGTTTGAACACTAGAAAAACATATTTTTGACTATTTTCTAAATATTTTTGAATATTTGTTCCATTCCTAATCTCTAGGAGCATTGTAGTCTTAAATTAATCTGTCAGTAATGCTTTCTCCTACATTGAATATTTCAAACTTGTAGTTCTTTTCATCTCAAATAACATATGGATATTGATATATTCTTTACACCTAGAAAAGAACACCAAATGGAAATGAAATTATCTTCTGTTTTCAATTGCCAAGTTCTAGAGATAAAGCTGTTTTCGGCTACCACATAGATGTTAAAGATAAGGAGCCACACAGAAAGATAGCAATTCTAATTCAAACTAACAAGTATGAATACGGGTGGATTTGAACCAGATTTTTATTTTTTAAAGCTTATTTTTGGATGGATGAATTTGCTGTTGTTCATCCCTAGCTGGATGTATGTGCCAATCCTCATTCCTAATTAGATGAATCTGCCAATGTTTATCCCTAGATGGATGAATCTGCCAATGCTGATTTCTCCAGTATCATTATAATAAAATAAAATACATGCATGTCTGTGGCAGCCTGTAGTCCATTGGTACATGGTGCTATACGCTTCGAAACTTGACAAAAAGTTTTGGGCTGTTACCCCAGTTGCACTGACCAGTTTCAATCAAATTCCAAATGGGATTTTACTAGAAGC
The DNA here is from genome assembly GCA_948474755.1 of Ctenosaura bakeri. Lineage (NCBI taxonomy): Eukaryota > Metazoa > Chordata > Lepidosauria > Squamata > Iguanidae > Ctenosaura > Ctenosaura bakeri. The sequence continues at coordinate 672,543 of CAOLHI010001639.1, read as the reverse complement.
AAAAGGGGATGCCATAATTCATCAGGAAATAATTGTTTAAGGGTTGGAAAACAGGTGAGGGCTCTTTCATGCACCGTGGCCAAAATGCCTGAGGCAACAGAGGGAGGGCAGGAAGAATGGAAAAGACTAAGGCACGATGGTTAATGTCGCTGAAGTTAAAGGTGGGAAAATGAGAAAAGGCTCTCTACAGTAGTGCTGGTAAGATTCCTGTGGCACAAAAATAAGTGGGTCTCTTTGACCCTATTAGATAAGCTGCAGTCAGTACAATTCATCAAGTGAATAGGAAAGAACTGTCTGAGATACTGCTGCTAATCTCTGAGGGAGCAAGGAAAAGAGGCAAAAACAAAATGAGAGGAATGAAACTGTTGATAGGACTCTGGAGATTAAAAGAATGGGAAGACTTCTCTGAAGTATGACTTGGAAGAGGTTAAAAGGGGATAACGAAAAAGAAGAGTGCCCTATGATCACTAAAGGGGTAGTAGACCTATATAAAGACCTAGGCCCTTTTCGCACGGGCTTTCTGTCACGCAACAGCCCCGTGAGCCTCGCGGGAGTGGGAGCGTCGCTCTGCACGACGTAGTCCCTCTTCCGCCGAGCTCACGGGGCTGCAGCGGCGCGATCGCGGGTTTTTTTATTTTCGCCTCAAAGCGAAAATCACCCGCGCTTGTGCAATGCTCCCGGCGCCCATGCGCACTTACCTCCTGTGCGGAGCGTCGGGGGGCGGTCTGGTCGCGCTTCCTTCCCTCCTCCCCTGCGGAAGGAAGGGGCGGGGCGCTAGCGAGACGGACGCGACAGTCTCCTGCTTGACGCGGGTGGGGGGGATGGACGCACAGCCTCCTGCTTTGCGCGGGCAGGGGGGACGGACGCACAGCCTCCTGCTTCGCACGGGCGGGGGGACGGACACACAGCCTCCTGCTTCGCGCGGGCAGGGGGGACGGACGCGACAGCCTCCCACTTCGCCCGGGGGGAGGGCGGCTCGCACGATGCTGCCGCTTCCCCCCTCGTTCCTTCGCCTGCGGAAGGAAGGAGTGGGGAAACGGCAGCCTCCTGGAGGAGCCTTCTCGCGTGAGCTGCCCTGCCCCGCTCGCGCGAGAAGCCTCAATGCAAAAAGGGCCCTAGTCAGTGACAGTCAGCTAGTTTGAAATGTTTTTAATCTAAAATTCTTTAATTTAATAAATAAAGAAACACATGTTTACAGAAATAAACTGGTCCAATAGTCCACCCAAGCCATGGACAGGTGTTGATCAGTTTCTACTGGGAGAACTCGAGCTGATTTACTGTGGAGCAGAAAGAACTTCTGCCTCTTGGTGGCAATAACGACAATATTTTCCTCCTAATTTAGGTTGCTGAAATAAAGAAATTGTTGGTGGGCAAGGTAAAGGGCAAAAATGAGTTTCTTTGAAAACCTGATCATGAGAAAAGGCAAAAATGATAGACAGTTCTACTCCTATTTTCGCGCTATTGTTCAAAACCAAGCATGAGGTTAAAATCAGTAGGGAGAAACTTGAAGACTTTCTAGAAAGATGAAAAAGGGCTGCCTATAAAAGAACTTGAAAAACTACCCAACTGATCCTTGGTTGAGTCACAGTCCAATCATATCAGACTGGCACTAAGATTTCACTCCCAAGCATAGTTTTCTGGAATATAATAGAAATGGCATCCCCTGTAATGAGGTTCTGAATTGGGCTATACATTGTAGCCGGTTTTTTTCTTTTTAAAAAAAAAAGTCTTACAGGATTTATAAAAGGAAAGAATTCTTCAAAGAAAGACATAACCCAAACAAAGCATTTAATACATACATATTTTTAAAGGAATGTTTCCTAAGGGGCATGGCTGAGTCAAGAAATGGCTTTCATTTCTTAAATCATAGTTAAAATTGCAACATCCTATGGAGAATACTGACACCACAATGTCAAAGAGACTTGGGGAAAATCAGTCTGTTCATCTCAAATACTCCTTTCATTTTGCAGGAGAAATTGGAAAGTAATTGGAAGTTACATCGGAGATGAACAAATACGACACAAAACGGAAAGGATAAAGCTTTGTAACCTTTTGGCTTAGTGAATTCCAGCTTCTGAGAAATGTCAGCATTTTCACGATTATCCCTTATTGCCTCTTGTCCCTTTAGAAAGAAGATTTCAAAGCTGCATTTCCTGTGCTGAGGCACCCAATTGCTGTACAGAACAGATGTCTGTGTCTGAGTTATCAAGTATAAGTGGATGAGAATTTTCTTTGTTTCATCATTTATAAGAATTTCAAAAATTTTCAAATTTCTTGGTATGTTCATATAGGGTTTGTGATTAAGAATGTATAGAGAAAGCAAAATAAAAAAGATTTGCTAGTTCAGTTCTTAAAAGCATTAAATTTTCATCCTTGTTTGTTATGCTTCTTTTTCCTCCAAACACTTTTCATCTTTAACAGCTACATGACAGCCAACAGGCAGTACAAAATGATATCTTGCATGCTAGAAATTAACTGTACCTATTAAATTTGGTCATTGAAACTGGGGAACTGGAGTTTCGTGATGGAAACTATATCAAAAAATGAATGTAGGAAATGATTATTATTATTTTTTTGAGATGGATAAAAGCCATCTATATAAATCAGTCAATTCAAATTAAAATAAATGGAGGAAAAAAATAAAGAAAATAGACATACAGCAAGATATTAGACAGGGATGCCCATTGTCTCTTCATTAAAATTCTTAATGATGATTGTAATATTAAATAGAAATATAAGGGATAATATTAGGATCAAAAGAATTAAAATAATAGCTAATGAATATAAATTAAGAACACTTGTGGATGTTCTTAATTGAAAAAAAAATAAATTTGGGGAGATTTCAGGACTTAAATGGGGAAAAGAGGAATATATTGACTAAAACTACATTGAAAGAAGAAGAAAGAGAACTGAGTCAACTATCAGGTTATAACATAATCAGAAAAGTGAAATTTCTGGGAATATATAAAAAACAAAGAAGAAATTAAAGTTATTTAAAAACTCTGAAAACTCTGAAAAAATATGGAAGGAAGTTACAAAAGATTTAAGAAATTGAAAGAATCTAAAATTATCTTTCTTAGGAAGAATCTCCACAATCAAGATAAACATGCTACCTAAATTACTTTTCTTATTCCAATCAAGTCCAATGATAAATAGTGAAATGTTTTTTTAAGAAATGACAAAGTGATATTACATGACATTCTTGCAACGAAGCTAGTAAAATGTGGGCTGGACAGGGCTACCGTTAGTTGGATTTGTAATTGGTTGACCGACCGAACCCAAAGGGTGATCACGAATGGCTGCTTTTCATCCTGGAGAGAAGTGACTAGTGGGGTGCCACAGGGTTCTGTCCTGGGCCCAGTGCTGTTCAATATTTTTATCAATGACTTGGATGAAGGAATAGAGGGCATGCTCATCAAATTTGCAGATGACACCAAATTGGGAGGGGTTGCTAATACGCCAGAGGACAGGATCAAAATTCAAAATGACCTGGACAGATTGGAGAGCTGGGCCAGGGCGAACAAAATGAAATTCAACAGAGAGAAATGTAAGTTCCTACACTTAGGCAGAAATAATGGAATCCACAAATATAGGATAGGGGACACGTGGCTGGATAGCAGTACGTGTGAAAGGGATCTAGGAGTCTTCATAGACCACAAGCTGAACATGAGTCAGCAGTGTGATGCGGCAGCCAAGAAAGCCAATGCAATTCTTGACTGCATCAATAGGAGTATGGTGTCTAGATCGAGGGAGGTACTGGTACCACTCTACTCTGCTTTGGTTAGACCCCATCTTGAATACTGTGTCCAGTTCTGGGCACCCCAATGCAAGAAGGATATTGACAAGCTGGAGCAAGTCCAGAGGAGGGCGACCAAAATGGTGAGAGGCCTGGAAGACATGCCTTATGAGGATAGACTTAGAGAGCTGGGTATGTTTAGTCTGCAGAAGAGGAGGTTAAGAGGGGACATGATAGCCATGTTTAAATATTTGAAGGGATGCCACGTAGAGGAAGGAGGGGACTTGTTTTCTGCTGCTCCAGAGACAAGGACAAGGAGCAATGGATTCAAGTTGCAGGAAAGGAAATTCCACCTGAACCTCAGGAAGAACTTCCTGATAGTCAGGGCTCTCCGGCAGTGGAATCTGCTGCCTCGGAGTGTAGTGGAGTCTCCTTCCTTGGAGGTTTTCAAGCAGAGGCTTGATGGCCATCTGTCAGGAACAGATTCACTCTTACACGGATCAACAAACTTAATAGAAGATTTATTGTAACATAGTAAGGGATGCTGTCTTCAGACGTTAAAGCTCGAGAATGGAACGTTTTCCCCCACCTTACACTTTAACAGACAGTTTCTCCTAAGATAGTTGTAAAAGAACGAACGTCATCATGCCAAATGGTTCCTTTGAAATTCCAGCCAGAAGGAATGGTTGGCGCCTGGGAATAGCTAACAGCCTACTATCACTATTTCCTCAGTCTACTGCTATCCTAAAACAATAAAACATGGAGGACTCCCGACATCCTGCCCCACTTTTTTAAAAAAATATATACATAAAGATACACAAAATATAGAAAATATCACGGAACAGTAGAAAGACAAGAAAACTAAATAGTAATATGAATGCAGTAGCAAGTCAGTCGGGGCGTTGAGGAACATCAGCCGGCGAAGAAGTCAGCGAAGGTGCCCTCTTCAGCAAACTGGAATGAAAAACAGGATGAATAGCCTTGAGGGAAGAAGGGAGATCTAGTTCAAAAGAGACATCATTAATAGCCCTTTTCACAGGAAAAGGTCCGAGAAAACGAGGGGAAAGTTTTTTAGACGGAGAAGGAGAGGAAATGTTCTTAGAAGAAAGGAAAACCAAATCCCCGGGCTGGTAAAGGGGATTAGGCTGCCGTTTACGGTCAGCGAAACGTTTGTGGGAAGCTTTAGCGGATGCTATAGCATCTGAGACGGATTGCCAAATGCCAGAAAATTTAGAGACCCAAGCAGAAACAGAAGGAGGAGCGGAGGAAGAGAGGGAGAGGGGGGGGAAAGGAGAAGGAAGGAAGCCGTAAACTCTTTCAAAGGGGGGTTTCCCAGTAGAGGTATGAACCGCAGAATTGATGGCAAACTCAGCGAACGGAAGGAGCGGAGCCCAATCATTCTGGTTCTCAGAAACAAAACACCTAAGAAATTGTTCAAGAGATTTGTTAACACGCTCAGATTGGCCATCTGTTTGAGGGTGATAAGCACTGCTGAGTTTCTGAGTGACTCCCAGGGTTTTCAGTAGACAAGTCCAAAACTTGGAAGTGAAAATTGGATCCCTGTCCGAAATGATCACCGAAGGTAGTCCGTGAAGTTTCCATACATGATTAACGAACAGGTCAGCCAGCTGGTCAGCACGGGGTAGTTTCTTTAGAGGCACAAAATGACATTGCTTGGAAAAGTGATCAGTAACAACCCAAATAACATGAAAGCCGTGTGAAGAGGGAAGAGACACGATAAAATCCCATGCGATGACCGACCAGGGGCTAGCAGGCGCAGGCAGAGGTTGCCGGAGCCCTTGAGGTTTAGATGTGGGCGACTTAGAAACGTTGCAAGTGGCACACTGCTTAATGTAAGTTTGCACGGAGGGGTTTAATCCAGGCCACCAAAAAAGGCGGCGAATCGCATGCAATGTCTTCAAAAACCCAAAATGTCCAGCGGGTTTGGAATCATGATAACGATGAAGTACCTGCTCGCGGGCAGCAGGGGGAACGTAGACCTTGGTGCCATAAAAGGGGAGATTGTCAACCCATTCTATTTTATCCTTGTTTGCCGGTAGCCAGGAGTCTGCATGCGCTGCATGAATGATAGCATCGCGGAGAGCGGAGTCACAAAGAGAGGAGGCAGAAAGCCTTGTCTTTGCTAATGCACGAGTAGTCACTTGAGAAGCCAGAGAGGAGGCAGGAAACAAGGTATTGGAGTGGGAGGACGTAGCAGGGGATTCCGCAAAACAGGGAAGTCGGAGAGAGGGTCCGCCAGTTGGTTAGTTCGGCCAGGTTTGAAAACAATTTTAAATCGGAATCTCTGGAAAAATTCAGCCCATCTCGCCTGCTTAGGGGAGAGTTTCTTAGCAGACTGTAAGGCTTGCAAATTCCTATGATCAGTCCAAACTTCAAAGGGGAGTCGAGCCCCTTCAAGCAAATGACGCCAAGAGGACAGCGCAAAATGGATAGCCTTGGCTTCTTTCTCCCAAATAGGCCAATTAGCTTGTTGAGGGGAAAATTTCTTTGAAATGAAAGCACAAGGCCTGAGTGCTCCTGTGGTGTCATGTTGTAAAAGAACGGCTGCCATGGCAAAGTCCGAAGCATCCGTTTGCACAATGAATTGCTTCGTACTGTCGGGAAAAAGGAGTAAGGGCTCAGACGTAAATTTAGATTTCAAATGGTCAAACGCCGATTGACACTCAGGCGACCAACAAAGTCTATGCGCCTTGCCCGCAGTGGATCCTTTAGGTTTCCGTAGAAGGTTGGTGAGTGGAAGCGTTATGGCAGCAAAATCCTCAATAAAGTTCCGGTAGAAGTTCGCAAAACCAAGAAATTGCTGCAGTTGCTTCACAGTTTTAGGGACGGGCCATTGCAAAATGGAGTTAATCTTCGAAGGGTCCATTTTAAGTGAACAATCTTGAATCCTATATCCCAAGTAATCAAAAGTTTGGGTGTCAAATTGGCATTTAGATAGATTAACCACGAGGTTGTTATCTATAAGCCTTCGTAACACTTCACGAACCAATGACACATGAGATTCCATGGAATCTGCGTAAATTAAAATGTCATCCAGATAAATCAGAACCCCCTGATACAACAAGTCATGGAAAATGGTGTTCAAAAACATTTGGAACACAGATGGCCCCGATTGTAAGCCAAAGGGAAGAACCGTCCATTTAAAGTTACCTAGAGGAGTTGCAAAGGTGGTGAGCCACTCAGAGTCCGGGTCCATTCTAATCCTATGAAAAGCCTCTTTAAGATCAAGTTTGGTGAAATATTTTCCTTGAACAAGATGGTCCAAAACAGTCCGTATCAGAGGTATGGGATAACAATTGGAGGAAATAACCTGGTTAATAGCAGAGTAGTTAACTATCAGTCTCGGATCCGCGCTGGGATCTTTTCTCTTTCGGAAGAAGACAGGACTCGCCGTGGGGGCTGTAGAGGGCTTGATAAAGCCGCGAGCCAAGTTTTTATTTAGGAACTTCTTGAGAGCAAGGAGTTCTTTTTGGCTCATGGGATAAATTTTCGGTTTAGGCAGGGTGGCCCCGTCAACTAATTCCAGTTTACAGTCAAAGTCCGTGTGGGGAGGCAATTTGTCAGCCTCCCTTTCGTGGAAAGCCTTTTGGAAGTCTCGGTAGTGTGAAGGAATTTGTTGCAATTCTTCATGGGGAATAGAAAAGTTTTCATCTGAAGAGGACATAGTGCCAGCAGTCCAGTTTATCTGGGGGTTATATTCACGAAGCCAATCGATTCCCAAGACCAATTTGAACTGCATCGCCTTGGGAACTAGAAATCGCATGCTGTAATTGTTTTTGTCCATTTGAAATGAGATGGGCTTAGTGATTTTACTAATTACTCCCCCAGTCATTGAGGTCCCATCCATTTGCGTTAATTTGATGGGGCATTCCAAGGGCTCATAAAGAGTTTTCAATTGTTTGGCCAATTTGGGGTGTAACAAACTTCTGGAGCAGCCAGAGTCAATTAATGCCCTATGTACATGCAAAGTCCCATTGCTGCCACTAATCGCAACCGTGGCGTAGAAATGGGGAATTTTAGAGATACTTACAGATGTTCCCGCCGCTTGCCAGTCATCGCAGTCAGGTTTAGAATCTCCATCTATGTCAGATGAGGACGAAGAGGTGGTTTCATCATCGGGATCGGAGTCTCCTGTCGCCGCTGCAGGGTCCTTAGAAGTGCGTCTAAGTGGTTGTTTGGCGGCCGCTGTCTGATGTGTGAATTCTATATCCTTTGGGTCTGCTCGTGCTCCCTTAGTCCCAGTCGGAGCTGGTTTCCGCGGCAGGTGTTGGCGAGGTGGCCCGGTTTTCCACAGTTAAAGCACATGCCCAAACGGAGACGTTTGTTCCGTTCCTCAGCATTGAGGACGGTGGGACCGCGAGGTTGTCGTTTTGGCACGTCTTGTCTTTGTCGGTTCAGCTGAACAGTCTGGGTTATGCCTTCCATTTCAGTAGCTAGTCTGACCCAACCTAGCAGGGTCTGTGGATTGGCCTGCATTAAGCACCCGTGTAGAATATCAGGATTTAGTCCATCTTTGTATAACTCAATTAGAATTTCATCACTCCACGGGACTTTGGTGGCCAGGTTTCTAAATTCACGGGAATACGTCCCCACATCGTTCCTGCCTTGTTTCATTCGTTTCAGTTGATATTTGGTGTTTTCCAATAAATGGGGGTCTTCAAAGCGTTCCCGCAGATGGTTCATGAAGAGCTGCAGATTTTCAGTTTCGGGGGCGCGGGAGTCATATAGGTTCGCTACCCAGTCTGCTGCCAGTCCTTTCATCCTCTGGCTTAGGTATCGAATTCGGGCCGCATCATCCCGAAATAGATGGCCGTGATCAATCATGAAATTGTTTGCCATAGTCAAAAAAAAGGAGAGTTTCTCCCCCTTCCCGTTGAAGGTCGCTTTCAGGTCTCCCACATTTCTGAGTAACAGTGGCGCTGGCGTGTGCCCTGTTGGTTGCTGGGGCGGACCAGGGGTGCCTGCCGCCGAGACAGCCGCTCGTGGTTCTCCTCCTGGTGATCTCCCTGTCTGCGAGGGACGGATGCGCATCTCGCGTAGCATGGTCTTGAGTTCGAGTATCTCCTCATCTTTTCTTTCCAGTTCGGTTTCCATTTGCTTTATCTCCTCCAAAAGGGATAGGTCTTTTGCTGATGTATCCCATCTAGCAGCCCTTCTGCGTTGTCTCAACGACGTATGTGGCTTTTCTCCCCAGACCCAGGTTTGGCCGCTTGTGGGGGTTTCCATAGCCTCGGTCAGGCGCAATTTTGTCTTGGTATCCAGGGGCACTTCAGTTTCTGTAGCTCCATCAGATTCTGCAGATCCTTGCTCTTCTTCAGTAATCGACTGGTCCATCAATTGGTGCATTTTTTGAAAGGATTCTCGAGCTTTCTGTCAGGAACAGATTCACTCTTACACGGATCAACAAACTTAATAGAAGATTTATTGTAACATAGTAAGGGATGCTGTCTTCAGACGTTAAAGCTGAGAATGGAACGTTTTCCCCCACCTTACACTTTAACAGACAGTTTCTCCTAAGATAGTTGTAAAAGAACGAACGTCATCATGCCAAATGGTTCCTTTGAAATTCCAGCCAGAAGGAATGGTTGGCGCCTGGGAATAGCTAACAGCCTACTATCACTATTTCCTCAGTCTACTGCTATCCTAAAACAATAAAACATGGAGGACTCCCGACACCCTCTGTCGGGATTGATTTGAGGGTGTTCCTGCATGGCAGGGGGTTGGACTGGATGGCCTGTGTGGTCTCTTCCAAATCTGAATTTCTATGATTCTATGATTCTATGATTCTATATGGGGGAAAAATAGAAAATATTCTAAGGAGAGAGGAGGGTTAGGATTGCCAAATTTCAAATTATATTATCAATAGTGTTGCCTTGAATTGGTCCAAGAATAGGTAATTAAAAAGAAAACTACATTATTGTATCTTAAAAGAGTAGACATCTGGTTTGAGTGGCATGTCTTCCTTTAGTACAATAAAGAAAATGTAAATAGAGACTTTTTAACAATCACTTTATCCAAAGATTACTATTAAAGGTACAGAGGAGATGTAAGGCTAGATGTTGCCCCCAGATACCCTTATGGATATCTCATCATGAGGCTTTCTATGAGAGAGACAGGGAAAAAAATCTTACACAATAAATGGATAATGTATAAAGATTTGATGACTATTGATGAGGATAATCTAGCAATTAAGACCCAAGAGGAACTCAAGGACGAAGGAATCTCATGTCATTGGCTATTGTATAGACGTTAAAGAAAAATTAAAAACAGAATTAAAATTAAATGGTATCCAAAAGGAAAAGACAGAATTATAAACAACAATATCCATGGAAAGCCAAAGGACTATATCAAAAATTTATAAGATATTGCTGAAATGGGATACAGAGAAAGAAATAATTGAAAAGCTATTGATAAAATGGACTTAAAATATAGGCCATTACATTGATTTTAATCAATGGGAAAGAACCTGGGACAGAAGAATGAAATATACAGCATGCCAAGAGAAAATATATACAAAATGCACAATAGATGGTATTTATCTCCAGATAAGCTGCTCAAGATGTACAGAAACTATGATAGTAAACACTGGAAATGTGTCATAGAAGGAGGTATCATCGTTGGTGGTTTTGCAAAAAAGTCAAGACATATCAGAGAAACGTACATATACGAATGAAAAAAAAAAGGGGAAATTTATTTACAGATGATTCCAGAATTATGTTGGTTAGGAATGATAGATGATGAATTAGAGAGGAGAAAAAAAAAGAGAGAAAATTTTGTTACCTTACTGCAACTCCCATAATCATATTTGCACAAAAATGGAAACAAAAATTACTTCCGATAGAGGGGGATTAGATCTTAAAATTAACTGTCCAGGCATAAATGAATTAATTGATAAGTTTAATAAGGGAGGGGAGTATAGACAACTCTGTCATTATGTGGGAAGCTATAATCACTTATTGACATAACAGAATGAATTAGAATTAGCAAGCTTTAGAGACTGAAGGTAACATGTATCCTCATATTTAAAGTATAAAAGTATATTTATTGATAGTTTTATGCCATTTAGTTGTATCTTATGTTCGTGATAAATGGATAAATTGTCTTTGCTTAGATGAAAGGAAAATATATTTCATATATATAAATAGCCTAAATCTAAAACTGATTGGGGAAAAATATGTTATCTAAGGGTGATGAGATTAGTGGTGAATATGATTGTATGAATGTTAACTTTGTTATATTTTAATGTGCATTTTTTAAATAATAATAAAGAGTAATGGTTAATAAACAGTATCCCTTCTTTGGAGGTTTTTTAGCAGAGGCTGGATGGTCATTTGACTGCTTTAAGTGTTTGTTCCTGCATGGCAGGCGATTGGACTCTATTGTGGTCTCTTCCAACTCTATGGTCATTTCTGCACTGCAGTTTTATAGTGTGATTATCCCACTTTCAACATCCTATGGAATCCTGGGGTTTGCAGTTTCTGGAGGGGCCTATGTTTCTATAATTTTATGATATAATTCTATGATTAATGTATCACAACGTACCATTCTGCAGATGGAGCAGAAGAGCATAGCTGCCATAAGAGCTGCACGTTCACTACCTGTTTGTGTATGTCTCCTACTTACCTATGGATTTATGATTACCATATGAATTACGGAAGATTTTTTTTAAGGCAAAGAATACTTAGGAGTGTTTTGCTAGTTACTTCCTCTGAAATACAGAACCTGGTATTCATTGGTGATTTCCCATCCAAGTACTAACAGGGCTGACCATGTTTCTCTTCCAAGATCAGATGAAGTCTGGTGTCAGGATATTAAGGCCATCACTACTACCTGTAATGGTGATTAAAAGTTGGGAAATATAGTAGGAGAAACAAACAAACAAAGATGCTATCATCATCACAGTACAGTCTCAAATTTTTAGCTATGTAAAAGTTGGATCTAATTTTGGAATACAGAAATATGAGCACGGTTATACTGACTGGTCTTAAAGTCACTTCCTGACAGATTTATTTTCCCATCTGTATAATGAAAATAATGGTAATGGTAATGGCTGAACTGTCATTCTCTGTCTCTCTTTTGTCGTGATGTAGTATACGGAGACTGTCAAGAACTTGAGATATTTTAATTAATATATTAATTATTAATTGCATCTATAGCAATACCAAACAATTTTAGGAAAAAAAAGTCCAGACAATTGTATTCTGTTCTCCATAATTCATAAACTCCAAGATTTCCATTTATTTATTTTTTAGCTGTTGTTTCACTGTATTTACAGAAAATAAACTGGAACTGTTTAAGTACAGCTCTGTAGGACAGCTTCAATAATTTGACATAGGCTCTTAGACAAATTAATGCAGGTTCGCACACAACCTTCAAGACGCACTTTAAAAACACTAACCATGGTTCCTGGGGTATCAGCACCATCTAGAGGCATGCCTACGGCTTTCTCTATCCTAAGAAAGTGAACCAGTCAAAGAGAATCTGATACACTTTATTCATTTCATACATGCATACATATATGTGTGTCTATGTGCCTTCAGATCACCCGTCGACTTATGCAGACCCCCACGAATTTCATAGGGATTTCTTAGAGAAAACATGCACAGTTATTGCAGTCATAAACCAGTCAACAAAACAACAGAAGTTAAACAATATACAGCAGTACATTGGCTTTTTCACTAAAACTGAATGCTGTAACACTATTTTAAGAATGCTTGCAATTAATGTCTACCAGTAACATTACCAGTTCACCAGGGACTGCCTGTGAAAGTGTCTGACTTTTTTTTCTTTTTCATACATAGGACATAATTATACAGCACACATCCTCACTGAAATTGTTTTTTCACAAATCTAATCTAAGTGTTGGATAAAAGTATAAGATTAAAGGCATAAACACACAAAGGCATAGCTCTCAAGGTCAGCCAAACTATTGAGTCCCCACGGCAGAAAACCCAACAAATACTTCTTATCTTCTCTGGCAGTAAAACCCACCAGCAAGAGCATCAACAATGGAATAAGAGTTTGACATCTTTCATAGTACCTAAAATCATTGGCTTGGGGTGGCTGTCTCTCTCTGCCTAACATGTATGTATGTGCTATAAGAACTTCTCCATAATGAATTTTATTGCTGCTAAATAAGTATATTTGAATGGAATGGAAAGAATATCCTGTGAAATGCTATTGATTTACTGAGAAAACAGAAAGGTACAGGGACGGGTTGGTTGTCTGAAGGTGCTCCTGGACTTGTCCTGTCACTGGATTGTTTATTACCAGCTTCTTCTTGTGGGATGCTGGGGTACAAAAGAGGAGGAATATTTAAATAAACAATTGTTAACAGCAATGGGGGCAGTGATTGCCTATGGCTGGAAGGATGAAGAAAAGTGGGACTTTAATAGATGGAAATACTATATAGCACACTGTATGCAGCTTGACTTTATATTGGAGGAGAGGAGGTTATATCTAGGTCAGCTGAGAGAAGAGAACTGGTCCAGGAGGTGGGAGAAACTGGCTGAGTTTGTGGAGAGGGCTATGAGGATGTGGATGACAGAGTTAAAATGATAAACCACATAAAGGGAAAGAAAAATTAATTATGAAATACCGTTCCAGGGAGAAGGGATGAAATACAAATGTTGCGTGTAATTTTTATATCTATCTGTCTGTCTGTCTGTCTGTCTATCTATCTATCTATCTATCTATCTATCTATCTATCTATCTATCTATCTATTTGTGCCTCTTCGAAAGCAGCAACTGCTGCAGAATTAGTTAGCTCTAGTGAGGCATGCAGCTATATTCAAACTACACTTCTGTTGAAGGAATTATACTGGCTGTCATTTTATATACATAATCCTAAATATCTCAGAAATAGGATGACTACCAAAACATGTTTCCCTGTATGTAACCAACTGGTCCCTTGACAGAGGTTTTATCAATTGTTCCATAAGCAGTGAAATCCTACTGCATGACTTCATGAAAGTAGGTCTTCTCAGTGATAGCATTCACTCACTACTCCAATATCCCTCACGAGGTCGGTGTCATAGAGATTTTATCCAATTCTGAAAGCTTATTAAAAACATACCTGTTATGCATGTATTTCTTAGTTGGTGATAATACCTGCTTTGTATTTTTTTTCCCTTGAGTTGTTGTTCTCAAGTATTGCCTAGAACTTTAAAATTGTGTTTAAAGTATTTCATTTTTTTAAAAAAAAAACAACTTCAAACTATGTAGATTCATTACTTCAAGAAGCATGCAAATCAAATTAAATATGTTGCATTAAGTATGTTTTGACCATGTGAGCAACCTATCTGTTTGTTTGTTTGTTTTCCTTTTTCTTGCGTAATAATATAAACTATGATTAATCAGTAAAATATGTCTTTATAGTCATCAGGGGTTTGAACAGCAAGGTCAACAACTGGAAAGCACACGGGCAAACAAATGAATGTTCAGCTAGCAATTAAAGGGAAAAAAAAAAACTCCACATAAGGAATCCATCTGATCTCATTAGCCAGATGCACATGGTGGGGGAGCACAATGGAAAAACTCTGCACTGCGATGAAATGAATTCTCTAGGCTACAGTAGGGAAGGGAAGGATATTCAACAATATTTAAAAAGACAGGGGAAAAAAGTGTTTCTAACAAAAAGAATTTTGGACTGGTGAGAATTTCCACAGTTTGTGACTTATTCTACACAAGATTTGTGCAGAAATTTTACTGGGCTAAATGAAGTAAATGTAGTTGGAGTTTGTGGCCCAGAAATATCTGAAATTTGATCCTAATAACCCCCCTTCCTGAAATAATAATAATAATAATAATAATAATAATAGTAATAATAATAATAATAATAATAATAATAATAATAATAATTTATTTGTATCCCGCCTCTCCACATGGATCGAGGCGGCAAACAACATAAAATACAATATACATTAAAATACATTTAAAAAATTAAAAACATACCCAATCCTCCCCACCCACCAACCCACCTAAATAGTCCTTAAAAAGCATCTATGAAACTTATGGTGTGGCGTAGTGGCTTGAGTTTTGGACTATGGCATGTCATACTCTTTCCACCAGAGAGGAAGGGAATGGCAAACCCCACTTTGAATACATCTTGTCAAGAAAACTCCACAATGGATTTGCCTTAGTCAGAAAGTCAGAAATGACTTGAAGGCCCAGAATGGCAACAACACAGGCAAATGCCGGGTGGGATTTTCTATAAATAAGCAAATTATCTTTTGAGATCTTAAGACATATCTTCTTTCTCCTGTGGATTCTGTTTGATGGTTCCTAGCTTTTGTTTCTTAAAAAAAAAATCATTTTCCATTTTTCTTCTTTCTTTTCTTCTTTTTTCATAAGGGTTTCTATATATTCTTAAATAATTGCTAGTTTAACATTTTAAATTTTGGATGATTGCTCCTACTGAATATTTGATACACACACACACACACATACTCTTTTTTTCTGTAATCTTTTTTTTCTTCTAGATATTGTTTTTTAATTTCTTCTTTCTTAAATAATGTATTGTACCATACAATTTGTATATGTGGCTTTTGAGGAATTCTTTTTTACTTATAAAAATAAATGGAAAAAATGTGGGCCACTGAAATAGTTTTTGGATTTTGCAAATCATTGATCTAATGTTTGTTTTACTTTGTTTTTGGTGGTTCTTGACAAAATACAGTGATATCACAAAATTTAAAAAATAAACACCAGAAAATATACAAAATCTGCAACAATCTAGCCCATAAAAGGACAAGTATGTATGTGTGTATGTATGTATTTATTTATTTTATGTGATAGTGAAATGAGTGAAGATTTTTCTTCCTCTTCTTTACTGGCCGTAGCGTTCAAACCATGTTCTAGAGTAGTCCAAAAGAGAGCACGTTATCATCAACTGTTCTTGAGTTTATAATGCATGAATCACTGTGGTCAGGCTGTCTTTGCTTAATAATGACCATAGCTGCTACATCAACCACATAGCCACTGTTTTCTTTCACTGAAACCATTTGGCTCTTTAGCTACGCAAAGGAATCCAACAACACTCGTAGGTTTTGCGCCTAGCCTTGTAGGTAACATGCATTCTTATTCAAGACTGGTGGATTACTCATCCCTTTTATGCAGGAACTGCTCACTAGAGATGTAAGTTATTCAGTATAGTACAGCAGTGGATTACAACTGTGGATACCTGGGTTTGAATTCATGCTTGGCCATGGAAACCAACTGGTCAGGTATTTAGCATGTGTGCAGGGATGCCTTTACTTTCTTCTGATGCTTGGAGAGTGTGCTTTGCCCAAAGTTATCTTGGGTAAGTTGCAGACTGTCCCATTTTGATACAGTCTGATATAATGGTTGCTACCAAATGACTAGAAATTCCAATCTTACCAAATCAATGTTTCTCTTGATTTTCTTTTTACATCGTTTAGATCTTTCATCTAAAAAGGACATTCCAAAGTTACTCTTTTTTTAATGGAATTTATTGAAAACCTTTAGAAATGAAAAGCTTCCCTAAGGAAGTTTGCTTTATCCTTTGGTTTTGTTTCATATTAGATTCTTCTCTTGAAGAGGATTTATTGTAATGCTAATAGGTGGGGGATGGTGAGGTCCACCCATAATGCCAATTTTTCTTTAGAATTTGGGGAAATTATAGCTCAAAGGAGGCCTGTGAGAGGATGGTTATGACAGGATCTTTTCACCTATCTATACCAGTACTAACTGTAGAGTAGACTCTAGTTAAATTATTTTATTTGAAATGACAATCATATGAAAAAACAGACACTCTTAAGAACCATACAAGGCTATTGAAAAGTGAGGTGAGAAAGATTGGATAGAGAGAGATTAGAGGTTTGAAAGGGTGATAGTTACCAGTCCTGAAGCAGGAGATTGCAGTATATACAGTTCGGAGCGGAGCATGGAGGAAGCAGTCTGCAGCACTAGGTACTATAATTAGCTGGGGTCAAAGTTAGGAGTTTTATACCCTATTTCATACCCTGAAGGGGTGCATTAACAAAGCCATAATGGCTTTTCCAAGGGACTGACAAAGGGGTTCAGAATGGGCTGATTGCTTGAACTCTGAAGTGGCAAAACGTTGATGGGATTCATGACAATCTCTTAATGTTCAGTCAGATAGGGTGTATAGGGAGGGTCCCTATAGGGGAAGACTGAGGGATGGCCTCTGATTGCTTTTTCTGGGCAATTTATCTTCCATTGTGTTTGAAAATACCAAGAGCCTGAAACAGCAAAAGGATTAGCACAAACTCATCCATGTTGGGGTTTTCCTCATAATCCTACTTGGACTTTTTCATCATCATGACCCCAAACATACCTCTAGTTAACATTACCCTGATCATTTCTCCAGTCATTTACCAAGTCCAAATCATGAAAGTTGCATATGTTTCAGGAGGGGTGGTAAGATATAGTAACACTAACCGATATGCTTTGGCTTTCTTTTTTGGACAAAATATCCATGGCAATTCTGGCATATTCAGAAAATAGCACACTTGGCTTTGTTAGAGAGCTCTGCGATGGTATGGCTTTCTTTTACTCTTAACAAACTATGTTGTTATTCCGTCCATATTTTACGGTTTCCCCACTCCTTTTACTGCAGTAGTTTTGCCAATTTTCTTTTCATTATTTGTTTTTACTCGTTACATTGAACTGTATTACTTAGCTAAGTGGATTTCTATTTTACTTCCATGCTGGAAAGAAAATCTTATTTCACTTCTCTCTGTCTCTTTCACTCTTCCTTTTAAAATAGACCATTGTCCCTTGACTTCTCCAAGCTTTTCATGTCTCCATCTAACCAGTGTCTTAATGCTGCTGCTAGAAATAGACTGACCTTGCCAATCTCCTTTCTTGTCTTGGATAATGTATGACACCATTTAACCTTCACTCACTGCACATCTTTGAAAATCTCGGTAGGAGGATTGTCTGGGACTCTGGGCTTCCACCCCTCAAATTTTTTCCCCATTTAGCATCAGATACTTTGTATGAACTGTGACAATTGAAGACTTTGTATATATTCTATGAATCACATGGGGGGAAATGGATAGTACAATGTTAGATTTCTAAGCACTCTTCAGATAAATATTACATTACTGTTGGTGTTGGCTACTCAAAGCTGCATTCAAATGAAGTAGAAATATAGTAAAGGCTCTACTCACATCATATAAATTTTATTCAGCATTAATTTATTTGGTATGGATAGAATTCAGATAATCATTTCAGCATCTTTATCTTGTTCTTCTTTTGAGCTTCTATGTCAGGAATTCTCTGCCAGTTCATAGAATTTAGAACTTTAAAAAGTTTGACCCACACAACCAAACCAGCCACACATTAGAGCCCAAAATAACTCCAGAGTTTTTGCTTGTTTGTTTGTTTGTTTGCAAAAATAAAGAGTTTAGCTTCTATGTGTTGGGACCCAAAAGAGAACATTTGATTGGCTACATTGTAAGCTACTCAACCGTGGCATAAACTAATTACATGTGGACCTCTTCTCTCCTCTTATTTGGATATTATTTTTCCCAGTGCTCATGTGGATTACTTTAAAAACTTGAGTGCAGTTTCTGAACACTCAACTAGGCATGGCAACAATATTCAAAGGATGGTCAAAAATAAGTTTCTCAAGTGGCAGAAAACCCAAACAAGAATCTTGGGTTGACAAGAATCTTCACAGTTTCTGTGTCACACACACAAAAAAATTTTTTCCCTATAGAAAGCAGCATTTTATGGACAGAAAATAATATTCCAGCAGAAAATTGTTTCCTACGCTGAAAATGCTATGGTTGCTATGTTTCAACACAGGAAATGTGTGAATTTTGTACCAAGTAAGTCTAAACTAGGAATAGTTGTTGAACATTATGCCATTTTCAAAGACTTCCTTGCAGTGGGAAGAAAGATACTAAAATTATGCATTGCTAGCCTCCAGTACAAAATTAGTGAAGAATTACATCCCAGTGTTCAACTTTGGAGCTGTGTGAGAAATGGAAACCTTTCTCTTTCAGTTTAACTTTCTCTATAAGTAAATAAGTTTTTAAAAAATGGGCTTAGGTAGTACTTTTATTGGACAACAAAAAGGACACTTTAGAGTCCTTTGAAGTCAATCTGCATAAATCTTCATTTGAGTGTTACAGAACTTGGGACTGAAGGGAAACAAAGAAATCCAAGAACCATCTTGGCTAAGGGACATTTTATTACACCCAATTCCCAAGATGGAAATTTTAGGCTCAATGAACCACCTTGAGAAGCAATTGTATCACAGGTCACCTCAAAGATGTAGAAATATATGACAATCTCATTCTCTATGGACCAGGACTTTTTAAACCTGTGATTCATAGACCTCTAGGGGGTCCACTGTTGAGTTGAGGGGTATATGAACAGGATGTTGAAAATAAAGGGGTCTCTTTTTAGACTTCAGTTTTCTTCTTACTTTGAAATTGTGTTTAAAAGTCTTTTTAAAAAATGAGTCTTTAGCTTTCACCTGAGTCTCCAAATAATCTGAGATCACAAAAAGATTGAGAATCACTGCTTTATAAAAAGACTTCCAGGCATCTAGTAAATTATGTATTGTGTTTTGTTGAAACATATAGCTCTTGTATCAGCTTGTAACAATACATTAATGATTCCACACCTTATTTTCTCTTCCCGAGAAATCCATAGATGGAAGGAGAGAGGAGCAGGAATTTGTTGTCTTCAAGTGGCCCTGTCACCATCCTTAGGCCTCTTGAAATATTATCCCATAATGTTCCCAGATCACTATGTGCCTTTTAAATAATAATAATTTTTAAAGATCTGCCTGAAATGCATATTCATTTCTACTTTTTTGGAAGATATTTTGTATGATAAACACACATCTTCCAAGACAATGAGTAGTACACTAAGTTACATTCCTTATTAAAGTAAACAATGTGCTTTCTTCTAATATACACACATGCATCTTTGCATAATACACATTTTGTGGAGATATATATCCCCTGCCATTCCCCTTCATAAATTTTGTGGAAACTTTTCCCTCATGTATGCACATTAATGCATTTTTATTTGCAGAATTGCAATACAATTTTCTGCGGAATCACTACCAGATAATAACTTTCAGTGCTGGAGTCAAGAAGTGTCAGTTTTTTAGGTTTACATCAAAATGTGAAATGAATAGCCTTATCCCTCTCACAAAATTCTCTGTCACTAATGGGAAAAAAAGAAAAGAAAAAAGAAACCCCAGGATCCCCACAATGGCACAAATAATTCCATGGATCTATTTAGGCCCTGTATTAACACCACAGCAGGTCACACCCCTAAAAAACTCAGTCCTTCAAGAGAGGGAACATTTCCAAACATGATCATTGCAATGAAAATGACAAGGCAATGAACACTGAGACACAAGGAGTGACGGAAAAGGAAGTTGTATGGAATCTAAGATGTAACTGCACAGAACTTGTCTGCATGATACTGAAGCTAAAGCAGGAGCCTTAATGATTCATTTTTGTCCCTCTTAATGCCTAAGTTAATTTTTAAGCATACTTTCTCTCAAATCAAGGCTTTCACTCTAGAATGTTCTTATGGTTAATTGAGTGATTTCTAATTTAATTAAGATCTTTTCAGTGATGCTTTTATAACACCAGATGTGTTGCATCTCAATCTAGTGTGACAGTGGCTATAGACTGAGCCATTCCCTCCCTTCAAAAACAAGCATAATTGGAAATTGGGTGATTTCCTTAATCTTTGTCTTTTTAAGAAGAGGCTAAACTTGCAATTTGTTATGAAACTGAAAGAAAATGGTTCTTCTTTTCCATTTTCTACCCAGAGAATGTATGCGACTTGGAAAAGGGAAGACATGCTAATGAGCTAGGACTTTTTGGACTCCTACTATCTCTTGTAAGACTTCCAATGATTCTTTTAGCCAAAACCTCCACTTACATGCATACTTTGTTCACAAGATGACTTTTACCTACTCTGTCTGGCTCTCCAGTGTAAGATTCAATAGTCACAGTTTTATATCAAGTCCCTGACCTGACCATATGTGCTAATTTGTCAGAAAGGATCCCATTCTACTGTAACTCAGAGCCCTTGGTTAGCGTTAGAAATATGCTTAATACAGTTTGAAACAATAGTGGACTTTGCCGATAGAGAATGGTGGTCTCTCAGAATTTTCATTCCTTTGGATGAAAAGGCCACAGGAAACTACCCCTTACTAAATCAGACCAATGGTCCATGTGGCCAAACAATTTCAGCTTTGATTACAATAACTCTCTGTGGGTTTCAGGAAGAATTCTTTCCTAGCTCTGTCTTACCTAGTGGTCATCCATCCAAGCATTAACCAGGCCTGACCCTGATTAGGTTTCTCAGTGGTATTGTGTATTGTGCATTTTGCACATAACTAGATCTACACAGTTCTGCTTATGTGCAAAATCTGCTTCAGCAGATGTGTATGCAGACTTTATCCAGTTTATGATACCTAGACTGGGGCCCTTTGGCATACGAAAGAGCCCTTCAAGTGTTGTGCGAATGTGAAGAGTGGTCCACATGACGCACGTACAATCGCACGACGCTTCAGGGGCTGGCAGGTGCCGAGTGCGCAATTTTTCATTTTTGGCTGTGAGCCAAAAATGGTGCATGATCACACATTGCTCTGGGGCCCCGCACACACTTGCTGTGCATGTGGAGCTTCAGAGCCGCAGTGCTCATGTTTCCTGCCCCAGCGCAGCCTGGGGAACTCCCAGGATGCATTGTGGAAGGAAAAGGTGGAGCTTTTGAGTGAGCAGGCAGCAGCTGCAGAGCTGAAGGAACCAGCACATGAGAGCCCCTCATTAGAGGCTGCTCGCGCAATCCCCACACCCCAGCTCCACGAAAAGGTGCATTGCAGAAAGGGCCTGGATTCAGACAGGAGGCACTTTGCAATCTGGAATTCACAGAGCATAGTATAGCTCAGATGTTTCTGCCAAGCTATATACAACAGAAAAGGTGTATATAAAATGTGTACCTTTCAGATGTGTATAGAAATACAACACAAATCTGCTTTCATTAGCGAGGAAATGCATGTAAGCAGTGTATATGATTTTTTAAAAATGTGCATCTTAAAGAAAATACTAGAAAGGCAATATCAGCTTGATAGATATACACCACACTGAGTGTGAAATAATACTCCAGGCCACCACAGAAACCTGGGTCTCCAGGTCAAAGACTGAGTCCAGGAGCACACCCAAACTGTGAACCTGCTCCTTCAGAGGGAGTGTAACTCCAGTCCAGAATAGGCTGAATGCTTATTCCCTGACCCGTCTTTCAGCTCACTAGGAGTACCTCCTTTTTCTCTGAATTTTCAGTTTGTTACCCTAAGAGGTGGAATACTCTGAGGTCCATTCGCAATGTCAGCTGCTCTGAGTGCAGCTTCTACTTCATGTTCTAGCATTATAGATTGAGCTTCAAATGGCTCCTCCTTGAATGAATTTGTCTTCCTTTCATCTCTTTTATATAATTCTTCAGCATACTATTCCTATCATCTTTTTATTTGCATTTGGTCATGTAATGTGTTTCTATGCTGACAGTGGAGTATTCCCACTCTTGGTTTAAATTTCCCTACAGTTTCTCAGGTCTTGTGGAAGAGGTCTCTTGTTCTTCCTTTTTTGTTGCCATCTTCTATTTCTCCACATTTATTATTGTAGTAGGTCTCCGTGTCTCTGTGCCCAGTCACTGAACAGTTGCATTCAGGATTCTGACTCTATTTCTGTCACCTTTTACTTTGTCTTTTTGTCTGTTCTTAACTGCTTGGAGAACTTCATCTGTCATTCATTGAGGGTTCTCTTTTGTTTTGGCAGCAAATAGTGTCTTTTTGCTTTCCTCTCTAAGAACGTACTTGACTTCAGTCCATAGTTCTTCTGGCTCCCAATCAGTTAGGTGTAATAGTGCAAAACTATTTTTAACATTATCTTTACATTCTACAGGGATATTTTTCAGGCTGTATTTTGGCATGATGATTGGTTTGGTGTTCTTCTTTAGCTTTACTCTAATTTTCGATAAGTAGTTCCTTGTCTGTACTACAATCTGCTCCTGGTCCTGTTTTTGCAGACAGAATGGAGTTTCTCCATCTTCTGCTTCCTGTATACAGTCATGTCTTTGGTTGCTTGAAGGATGTTTGTGATGAACAAATTACCACAAAATTGAAACAGTTGCTCTCCCACTTCATTTCTTGGTACTAGTGCAAATTTTCTTACAGACATTAATTCTGCTCTGTTTCCTACTCTGCATTCTAATCACCTATGATTAACAAGTTCTGTTTTGTTCTGTTTTGATGTGTGATCAATTTCCTTCTGGACTCTAGCACAGAAGCTTTCTTTTCCTCTCCTCCTTCCTCTATAGGTGGAACATAGACTTGGATTATGGTTATATTTCTGGGTTCTCCCTGAGGTCTTATTGATATTTAAATCAAACTTTTAATAGTATCTTTTGAATGTTTTTGCTACATCTCTCTTGACTATTAATGCCGCCCTATTTCTGCTTAGATTTTCATTCCCTGAGTAAAACACTATGTAATCATATGACTCAAAATGCCCCTACCCGTCCACTTCAGTTCACTCACCCCAAGTATTACAAAGTTTATACCTTCCATTTCTTGTCTTACTATATCTAGCTTCCCTGATTCATGCTTCTTACATTCCATGTTCCTATAATATGTGTCATGAAGTTTTGGACAGCCTCAGAGCATACCAGCTGCTGAATGTCCTTTCTGCTTGAGTTCAGCTGTGTTATTAGCCACATCACTACTTGCAGTTGTCTTCTGCTGTTCTCCAGTAGTTTACCAATGCCACCCAACCTGGGAGCTTAATCTCCTGGAACTATTTCTTGTGTCATTTAAAATTGTGTAATCATAGAGTTTTTATGGTGAAAGACATTAAAAGGGAATTCACCATGTCTTCTTCTGCATAGTACTAACAATTGTTAGCTAAGATGCTGTTGCCATTGTTTCTGAGAGATCCTTTGCTGAGGTTGCATACACACACACATACACACACCACTAAGCTCCACAACAAAACCATGTCTGACATGGGAGACCCTATCAGCTCTGCTGTTGCTGTTAGCATAGCCTTTTGCCTCACAGGGGTATCTAATCCCATCAGTATGAAAAAGGTAGTGCCATTGGTGGAGAGGACACCTATTCTAGATAGAACTAATTAAACCCTAAATCTACATTTGGGTACAAATCTGTATTCCTGTCTTCATCCCAGTACAATTCTTCAGTACAATGCTTGCTCATCATTTAAGATCATTTATATGCTAATTGCTAAAATATGAAGAATCTGAGTTATGAATTGGTGTATACAAAATAATCAAGCTTGTTAAAGGAGTTAACTGTGTCCTGCACAGAACTCCAACATTATGTTAATGAGCTCTTACTTTTCAAATCTCAAGGG
This sequence comes from Ctenosaura bakeri, assembly GCA_948474755.1. Classification (NCBI taxonomy): domain Eukaryota; kingdom Metazoa; phylum Chordata; class Lepidosauria; order Squamata; family Iguanidae; genus Ctenosaura; species Ctenosaura bakeri. The sequence continues at coordinate 648,393 of CAOLHI010001639.1, read as the reverse complement.
TGCAACCATCAAAGGAAGCCATTTTTTTAAAAAGCATCAAACTGTCATTACACTTCCACTCTCCCTTTGCCTGCACGGGAATGTTATTTCCCAGAGTGCTTCTGCCTATAAAAATTGTCACCGATAGATTTTTTTCCCCTGTGTAATGTTAAAATCAGTGCTTGTTTAATCACAATTTATTCAGGAAACACAAAGAGTCAAGTTCCGTCACCACTACTTATGTTGCATAGGTTCTTATTGAAAATTACTCCCCAAGAATTGAATTGCATCTTGTACAATGTGCACATTGGGCATAAAACATTCTGATTAATAATTATTTTGTGAAATAATAATAGCTTTTTGTTGGAAACTCCTTTCTCCCACATAATTATCAAGATTATTAAAAGGAAGCAAAAATGAGGCTTATTCAGAATAGTAACAAATGGCTGAAAATGTGACTCTTAATGTGATAACAGAAGAATTGAAGGATTATTTTTGTTCTCTCTTAACAGAAATCATACACAGAGAGTTGTTGCTTTACCATACTATTTTGATGCCTCCAGTGCTTTCTTGGTGGATGCTCCCAAGTAGCATGGTCAGAAAAGTGAAGCAAGGTCCAAGCTTCTTTGGAAACATGGGCTAGGAATCAAGAGATGAAAGTATTGCTTTCTCCAGCATGGTTGGTTGTCAGCAATGAACTTCCCGAGAGGGATGCTGGGATATTTATGGTCTGGCAGTCTCCCACAGATGTTGCCTAACTAATGAGCATTTCACATTTAAGCATTCTACATGTCAAAGTCCCTCCCTTTCTCATCTGCATTTGGCTGTGGTAGATACTGTCAAGTACATGTCTGTGTGCTGTAGTTGCTGGAGACTGTCACTGTCTTGCCCAAGAAATGACATGTTCCACTATCCTTCTGCTTCACCACCTATGTCAGAATCTGAACATGGGTCCTAGGAGCAAGGCATGACATCCTCGTGCTCTCAGTACTGTATGTGATTTGTCTGGTCACTCTGGGGCCAGATTCATTTTTTTTTCTTCCTTTTACCTACTCCCTCCCCCCATTCTGTACCATATATGTTGGGATTTGGATAATTAGCTTTGGATAGTGTCTTGCAACAGGCTTTCCTCTGGCAAGTAGTGGAGGAAGAATATAAGACTTTGGTGACCATCTTCTCACATCCTTTTGGTATAGAGTATGGCTCTTAGAACTCCCTTTTTGGGACTCTGTATCACAGAGGGTAGATGGGGAAGGAGGCTTGATGTTAACCTGGGATTCAGCCTCTCACAGGGCTCTGTGGCTGGGGTAGGAGTTCCCTGGTTACTTTCCAGTTATGCCAGGCCAGGGATCAACCAAAGTATTTTGAATTGCCCTAGAGGCTGAGATGTTTTGCCCAAGGGAAGGTTGAGGGAAGCTGGACCTGCATCAAGTTGCTGTACCTCTTCCTCCTTTTCCAGGCCAACACAACTTAAATGGTTTAGATCAATAAAGTGGTCCTTATTTAACCCAATTTTCTGTGTTTGGTCTCATTATTTCATGGTTGACCATTGATAAACGTGTTCACATATACTTTACATGTACTTTAAATGCTTGGCCCTGCCAGTCCCATGCTGTGATAGGTCCATAGGCATTGATCTGAATAGGGATCCAGAAGGAAGTAGCTTTCCTAGTGGATCACAGCCAAATAATTAAATCAAAAGTCCACATCAGAGAACAAGTCAAGATCAAAATCAAAGCAAAAGGTCAGAACAAGAAACACAACAGTGCCTTATATAGTTAAGTGCCTTATATAGTTAAGAATCAACTGGGACAGGAAGGAGAACAAGAGTTTCCTGTTCAGTAACACTCTTGCTTGGACAACACAGTTGTACTCAGCTTTGATGTGTTCCTATAATCTTCAGTTCTTATTACACTTCTTCCTTTACATGTTTAAAATTTGAGTAAGTTTAACTCATTTTTTTTCTGTAGTATTGATATATATGCCTTTATCAACAATTAGTTTCAAGATGGTTCACCATGATACATTCCCAACACTACTGTAACTTGCAGAGATAGACAGATGATACATTGGCAGGCATATGGATGGATAGATGGATATAGTCTCTAGACAAATAGACTTTCTTCCTGTAAGTACAATTTTGTCTATGCTTATGCCTAGGAAAACAAGATCAAGATTTTAGATGATAGATAGGAAGAAATAGTTCTTAGATGTAAAGATCTCGACAGATAGAGTTATAAAGAGCTAGATTCTAGTGTGTGAGAAATATACATTTCTTCTCCGAGCATCACCACAGATAAACCAATAGCAACAAATCCAGTGTTTTCAAGGTAAGTCTGGAGAAAGGGCGAATATTAAATGCTAGGTTAATTGTTTCACTCACTTGCATGGCTGAGGCAGGATACTTGATGTCATTCCAAAAGTTATGTTCCTACTCTCAAATAGCAGCAAAAATATAAAAGAGTAAGACATGAAAGTACTATGATTAATGCAAGGCAATACCACTAATATCTTCTAAAAGCCAACTGAAACTGCTTGAAATGATGGCCTTTGAAAATAAATTGCACTCCAATCAGCCAGCTGCAGAGGCTTTTAGCAAAAACATTGCCAAGCTGATATGTGGGTTGATGGTGTTTCCATTGGCTGGAGTTTGCAAACCTCCCATTAATTTCTCAGCCAAAGCTGCATAGCTATTCATCTCCTAAGAAAACTATTCTATGGATGTATGGATGTATAATATCAGAATAATGCTGATGTTTTATATTGAGAAGAAAAGAATATTTATGTTTATGCTAGCCAGAATGTAAAACAGAGGTCAATTGAGTGTGTGTATGAGATAGGGCAAAACTCCCATTCTTAGCCCACTTTCCAGTCTAAACCATGTTATTTCCAGGCTTGCAGAATACAGAAAATTGGTTGCAATGCATGTAAGGTTGTGGGATCTGGATGACAAATTTCTATGGTGACTCCTTAGACATGGATGAATGTCAATTTTTCCCAAAGTTGTTTCAAACCAGGCTTCTGACATGCCATCACCCTGCTTCATTCACTCAAGATTATGCATTTTTCAAATTATGTTTTTTCTCTCCTTCCTCCATCATTGTCCTTACTGTAGAAAAATTGTAAAGGAGGAAAAAAATTGGCTTCTAACTGCTAAGGAGTTGTCTTTCTGGAAATGCTTTAGTTTTTCTTTTCTTTTTCTTTTCTAATTATGTGTTTTATTCATCTTGAAAAGTTATTTTTTGTTCCTTAAATTTGTTTTATAAAAGCGGTTTTGTTGAGTTTTGTTTTTTTGGAACTCTGCATGCAAAATGATATTCATTTCTCTCTGCTTAATCTCATAAGCATACATTCTGTATACAGTCTTGCCTGGTAATTTTTTGAAGGATCTTTCCAATAGTCAGGTATTTTAATCAATACACATTTTTTTTCTGTGCATGCACGGATATTGCAAATTTCAAAGAAATGCAACTTTTGAAGAATAACTGAATTTTGAATCACATGTTGGTTGAAAATTGCAAAAGTAAAGAGATATACACTGAACTGTGAACTGAGCACATTTATTTGCAGCTCTGTTAGCTAGGAAATGAGCAAATCCCTATTTTTTTTTCACAATTCCAGTGCTTGCTATCCTTGAAACACAGCCTACATTATTTTTCAAAGCTTGGAAAGCTGAATTCATATAGTGACATGCCGAAGCAGTAATAAAGATTATGCTCTCTGGAAATAAGATATTGTTTCTAACAGGTTAAGGTGGTAGCTGGATACTTTTTGTAGTAAAGACATGGAATGGCTTTATTTATTTTTTTCTTCCAGTTAACAGCCACCACTTTTTGTAAGAGGATTTCTGCATATTACTTTTGAGTCAATCTGAGCAATGAGACAGAAAGCCCATTTTTGCACTACACTGTTATAGTGCTATTACTCCACTTTTAACATCCTGTGGAATTGTGGAGTTTGCAGTTTGGGGGGGGGGCAGCCAGAGCTCTTTGGCCTCAGTAAACTACAAACCCCAGAATTCCACAGGAGGTTGAAAGTGGAAGAATAGCACACTAACAGTGCAGTGCGGAAATGGCCGAAAGAAAAAAGCCACATGGAAGCTGTGTGCTCCCTCTTTGTGGGACATGGTGCAGCTGGTGAGCAGCAGAGGTACCAGGAAATTATCCTTAGTTCCAAGAGCCACCATAACCCACAGAAGCCAAGCTATGAGCCACCACTCTTGTCTTTCCCTCATCTTTGCCACAAACACATCCTGTCACATTTTTTTCAACTGCTACAATGCCCAAGGTGTAAGATATTTTCTATTGTAAAGCACAGGGAATACATGCATTAAAAAAAATCACTTGAAAAACAGTTAAAAATGGAGCCAACCGCATATCTCATGGGAAGCATATCCATAAGCTAAGAACTAATCCAGAAGATACCCATTAAATCCAGTTTTATTTCAAACTAGCAAATTTACCCAGCATTGCCTGGGATTTTATTTTCCCATAGGTAACATATCCTGAGGAATTACCTTACGTTACTTTAGGAATTAGATGCGGTTGACATACACAGATTTGTTATCCTGTGTCGCTAATTCCCCAAACTGCATTGTCCAGTACCTGTAATTTTTCCCCATATGCCCGAATCCAATCTGTATTCAGAGTTGTTAACATACAGATGTTTCATTTCTGAGGACATACACTGTTCTCCTCCTTACTGCTAGGCCTCTTCTTCATAGTAACCAGCCAGACCCAAGAACTCTCTGGGTGAGAATTCTAAAAGTCCCTCCCTAAACTTCCAACCCCAGGATTCCATAGAAGCTTCATAGGCAGCCAATCATAGGAGGTCTTCTTGCCTGGCACAGCCAATCATATGAAGTCTTCACCTGCCTGACACAGACAAACTCCTAAACTGCTATGTTGCAAGCAAATAACTAAGTGAATAGCACCTTCTTAATTTAGCTGCTTCAAACATGGGAAGGTGAGATAACACAGTAGCTGAAAATATTGCCCATCCTAGTGAATGAAATAAATATGGGATCAGAAGGTATTTCTAGGTAGCAAAAACATTTCCCTCTAATTACTGAGTGAAATCATGATCTATAATTGTGGTCATACCAAGTGCAAGCAAACTACAGGTAGGCCAGTTGCTCAATTAACACTAATACTGATACATATGCTGAAAGTGCTCTTTTTAAACAAGTTTTGGTTTAGCACTGTCGTTGACACCTGTAGATTTGCAAAAGCCCCAAACATCAATAGCACTTTGTACCTTCTTAATTGGCTCTTGTAAATATGCAGCAATAAGATGAGAATCACGTTATACCTCACAGATTTTTGCTAGGAGGCATGGTTTATTTCCATGATGTACACGGTTAAGGCTCATTTATCTGTTTTTCTAATGAGCTGAATGTTCAGATTGGCCAAATTTGGGTTCTCTGGGACCTAATTAAAATCAGGTGAGAGTGCAAACATAAGCCATCAAGGTGTTCTTAATCAAAACAAAATGAAAAGGACTAATTAGAGAGATGGATGGTGATAATTAAGTTCCTTAGAGGTAGTAAACTAGTTAGCTTAATTTTCCTGGGTGGTCAGGTTAAAGAGCTTTCAGCAGTACTTGTACATATTTAAAATGAAATTCTCTCAGTTTTTGTACCAATAGCTCCCCATCTTAGTTTCATTTGTCTTTCAAACAAGATACTTGCTATCCAAACTAATCATTCTCATTTCTGGGATATCATTTAGTGATAAATCTTATGCCAGTGTAATAATCATAAAGCCTTTGAGAAAATAATTACAATATAATGGTTTCTCCAGAAGACAATTTAAATTTTGATTGGAGGTTAAAGAGGTCAAATATGATATATTTTCCCATCAGTTTTGCTCTGGCATGCTCAATCAATGGGGATTTCTTTCTTGCTTTTTAATATTTATGATCATACTCTAGTTTAATTTTGTTGTTGTTGTTACTGCTGCTGTTGTTGTGCTTTCAAATCATTTCTGACTTTTGTCAACTCTAAGATGAACCTATCACAGGATTTTCTGGGCAGAATTTGTTCAGAAGGGGTTTGTCCTTGCCTTCCTCTGAAAGTGTGACTTGCCCAAGGTCACTTAGTAGGTTTTCATGGCTAAGCAGGAATTCAAATGCTGGTTTCCCAGTGTCCTAGTCCAACACTCATAGAATTATAGGAACATAGAGTTGGAAGAGATCACAACTGTCATTGAGTCCAATCCCCTGCCATGCAGGAACAAACATTCAAACCACCCCTAGAAAATGGTCATCCAGCCTCTGCTCCAAAGAAGGTGACTCCACCACACTGTCTCTCTTTAGTTTAACATATTGTTGCAATTGTGCAACTATAAGCTCTACAAATTCATTTCGTAGGAGCATAAATGTGAGAAAACATTTCTGATCTCTTGTGTCTGATCTATGGGTATATTGAGGAGAAGCGACCATGACCTTCTGACTTTGGCCTTAACATTGTTCCTTTCCTTCTGTCTCTACAGCAGCTTTGCCTTGAAGAGGAGATCATAAAAGGAGAACCTACATTTGCACAATTGGTTATGGATATGGAGTCTTGTACAACAACGCAGGTGCAGGATTAGCAAGCCACAGTCCACTTGGCCCATATATGTACTCTATGCGTGGAAGCACATAGGAAATATCCACTTGTGATAATATTTTGCATCCACATTGAAAGCCATTGTGTAACAATGTTACACAATACATTCTCTCCATTATCATTCTCCCAAAATATTCCTTTTCTCAACTTTTGACCAGAAGGTATATCTCTAATCACTTTTGCTAGATTTTAGGTGCTGGAAGGTAGATACACAGAAAACTCAGACACAGGTACACTGAATTCTGATAATTCAATCATTTTGAGGGACCGTGCATGATAACAGATAGAGCAATTTTATCCTTCATTCTTCTACAGTACTGCTTATTTTGATTCACAGTGACTCTCTAGGCCAGGAGTTAGGAATTATGAGGCCTTCAAGGTATGAAGTTATTGGACTTCATTTCCCAGCATTGCTCATCCCAGGCTATACTGGTTCAGGCAGGTGGGATCTGTGGGATAGACAGCCTAACAACCTGAAATCTTTGTACATGATTAGGCAAAGAGTGTGGAGGATTTTTTTGTTGTTGTTATGTAAACCGGGCATAAAATCAAGTATTAAAGAAAGGCTTCGCTGCTCCTTCGTCCCGCAGTTCACTTCCTGGTCGCGCGACCGTCGTGCTAGCACCCCACCCCTTCCTTCCGCAGTGCAGCCTGGGAGCTGTAGGCTGTGCTGGGGGAGGAAGCACAACCGGCCCGGCTTGTCCAACGCACCGCATGGCAGGTAAGTGCATGAGGGCCCTGGGAGCATTGTGCGACCACACAGTATTTTTGGGTCCCAGCCAAAAATAAAAAAAATTGTGCGTGGCCCACTTTAGGCTCGTGAGCATCGCATGAATGAGAGTGCGTCGTAAGGACCGATGCTCCCATTCACACGACGCTCAAGGGGCCCTCTTGCAACAGAAACTGCGTGCGAAAAGGGCCAGTGTTTGTACCACATTTGTTAACTATATAAATTAGCCTATTGCCTGTAGATGTGATAGAGGGCAGTTTCTATTGCTGAAGTGTGATTCACTTGCTTGTCTGGTTGATATCTGCTTGTGAATTGGGAGGGGGAATCAATTTTCCTTTTTTGTTTCAGGAAGCAAAATGTTTTGGGTCAACTCTGAATTAATAAGTATTGTAGGTTGTTATAAAGTGATTTCCTACATCCTGGAGATCAGTGGTTGTGGCAGTGGTTGTGAAATGGCCAAATATTAAGGCATTATAAAGAAAATCTAACATTGTGTACTATTTCAAGAGAAGGCCATTTGCACTGCCACAGACCAACAAAGCCATTTATTTTTGCTTTCCGCCAACAGTGTCCTGAATAGAAAGCAATACCAAAAGAAGAAAGGGTACCGCTACTAATTCTCTTTGTTTCCCATTCATGCTCATACAAGTCTCCTATGCTTTTGCATTCTGCTCAGAGTGTCACTTCCCTACTGCTTAATCTGGCTGGTATTAGGTTGCTCTGAATAATAATTGTCGGTTGTAGCAGCCAGCAATTCTCTTCTCCAGGAAAAAAAATAATCCTATACCAGAATCTCTCTCTTTCTCTTGTACTATGAAGTCTGCCCATCTATATCTGTTATCCTTAAAACCTTCCTAACCCTGTTTTCCTCCATCTGCTATCTCCAGCATAATATTAGTTTCTCACTTAAAAGACCTTTGTGTAAAGCTTCTTCAGTTTTGCCTGGGGCAACACATTCTTTGACATGTAAATATTGTGAATAATACAAAACAGGAGAAGACGGCTTGTCTTTCTTTCTTTTTTTCCACTCTAAGTTTAAAGTCTTGAAGGTCAAACTTTGGGGGGGGGAAATATAAAAAGAACTTTCACAGAACATGGCAACTAGAAATGATGCATATTGGTCCATAACTGAGGTATGGGGGTTTCTGTCGAAAAAGTAAGTTTCCCAAGCTTTGTGGAAGACCAGTGGTCAGTAGCAATAGTGGTTCATGCAAAATAGCAATGTGATATAGAGATCTCTGGTTTCTCTTTGGCTTCCATTTAATCAAAAGCAAACAAAATCAGGAAGAAAAAGAATATTCGAATATATGGTTAACATTTATAACAATGACCATGAAAAATTAATGCAGGTAGGCAGCAAATGATGTGCACAGAGAAATATAAAGTTCTAACCACTGAGAAGAGTAGCTACATTGAGCTCAATGAAAAGTGGGAGCTAAAAAAAATGAACAATGAATACTCATTTTGAGTGTACTGAGGGAGAACAGACACACTAAAAATTTGGAAATTTTGTACAGGGTCAGGCACAGTCACTTGGTAAGACAGGCCAATTTTGCACTACACTGTTATAGTGCTATTATTCCACTTTCAAATTCCTGTGGAATTCTGGGGTTTGTAGTTTACTGAGGCCAAAGAGGTCTCTGGTTGATAATTCTAAAGGCTCCTCCCAAAACTGCAAACTCCAGGATCTCATAGGATGTTGAAAGTGGAATAATAGCACTATAACAGAAATGACCATAGTTGAGAAAGATTTGGTATCTACAGTTGTCTCTTAAGGACATTTGGCTGTAACCATAACGAGGAAACATTATTTAAAAAAAAAATGAAAATGCAATTAACACAATAGCATGTGCTGTTTCAGATTTCTTGTGTTGAACTTATACTAAGTACTAAGGAAACCAAGCCTTATGACAAATGACTTAAGGACCTGAATGCGTTTAGGCTAGAGAGGAGAAAACTGAGAGGGGACATGATAACCATCTTTCTATGTCTGAAAGGATGGCATGTAGAAGATAGAGCCATCTGTTTTTCTGCTGCTTTGGAGACTTAGCCCATTTCCGCACTACACTGTTCTAGTGCCATTATTCCTACAAATTTCATACGACATTGAAAGTGGAATAATAGCACTAGAACAGTGTAGTGTGGAAAGGCCCAATGACAACTTGATGTCATTTAATATTAACCAAAGTTCACAAAGACATATGCAACAATAAAACTCTTAGTGTTTAAAATGCCCACAGGAAGGGATGGACAAATCTACCAATTATGTTTCTTAATAGTTCTCCTTTTTCTCTATCCTAGCTTGCCTTCCCTCATTTCTTCACCCAGCTTCATTTTTGAAGGAACTCTGCATGTAACTTTTCTCATGATTTTGTCTGTATTTATCTGAATCCAAAATTGATGCCATTTTGCTTATCATGCAACATTTGAAAGCAATTTTCCCTTTTCCAGTGCATTTTTTTTTCTGTGTGCATTCCCAGAATTTATGCATTTTTGTATGCATTTTTATTGAAGTTCAAGTTACTAAAGGATAAATGTGCTTCAGTCTGCATATTGGTATGGGAAGTGCAAATTAGGTAGGTTCTCATTAAAATGTAAAACTAACATGTCTTCCTCAGCTGTATCTGCAGAACACACACTCTGTCTCTCTCTGGGGTGTCCTTTTCCACTTAGAAACATAAACTGAAATGTGTAGATATCTTCTTTTTCAGTTATGTGTACTACTCAACTATTTGATTGATTCAATATGAGATAATTGCTCATTTCCTCTAAACATTGTATAAGCTGAGGGTGATCAAACCATTCTGAAAGACACACAGATTTTATGGAAATAATTGTAAGCAAACATGATTTTTTTTTTTCTGAATAGTTTGTGTATATTTGACCAATACTGAGATACTGGAAAGGCATTCTTCTGAAAAAAATATTGGAATACCAAAATGCAGAACACAGTGGGAAATTTTAGTTTCATATCTATGCTGTAGTTGCTTGAGCAGTGGGCTAGGGTTCAACTCCCCACTCAGTCATGGAAACCCTCTGGGTGACCTTGGGCACATCACATACTCTCAGCCCCAGAAAAAGCATGGGTTAGGTTCACCTTAGGGACACCCTAAGTTGGAAATGACTTGAAAGCACAAAACAACAGCAATCCTCCAACTATCCCAATCTGGCAGAGACCATCACAATTAATCCTCAGTCACCCTACTTTTTCAGCTAAAATGGTCCACTGCCCAAAGCATTTGCACTCAACTATTTTCTTTTCTTCTTCCTCCTCTTCCTTCTCCTTCTCTTCCTCCCTCCTTCTCCTCCTCCTCCTCCTCCTTCTTCTTCTTCTTCTCCTTCTTCTATAATAATCTGGGCAGTCCTATTCATATAAATGGCTTTTATCTATCTCAAAAAATCATTTCCAACTTTCATTTTTCATATAATTGCCAACATAATATCATAGTTTATGCTGTCAAAGACTTTCTCTGTATCAAAAAAAAAAAAAATTGTGCCAGTTTTTTAGCTGGAAGTCTTTCCAAATATTCAAATATATTTATTATGTTGTACTATCTTTTTGATGCCTTCCAGGTAGAAACCCACATTGATCTTTATAAATTAAATCTTGTAGTGCCTTTTTCAATCTATTTGCTAAAATTGAAGGTAACATTTTATAATTAATATTTAGTAATGAAATAAGTCTATATATTTTTTTTAGTGTTTGAGGGATTGCAATCTTCTTTATGTATTACAGTTACATTAGTTTCCCTCACATTTTCAGAACTTTCCCTTCTAATACAACATTCATTGTTAATTGGGAGGCAAAATCTGTCAGTCTTCCAATATTTTGTTGTAAGTGGAAAGGAAACCATCTAGACCTGGAGCTTTTGCTTTCCTGCAGTTTCCAACTGCCTCAATGATTTCTGCTGCAGTTACTAGGTGGTTTAATATTTGCTTCTGTTCTTCCATCAATTCTGGTACTTTCCATTTTCATTGAACTGGTTCAGTGTTTTTTTTCTAATGACGATACTCTTTCTAAGTCCATCATGTTGTAAAGTTTTAGAAGCCATTCTTCTTTTGTTGGAGTTGAGTTTTGTTTCCATTATTGTGCAGCGGTAATCATATAAAGTAAGATTTTCCTTTGCACATTCTTTATCTGCTGACTTTTTCCAATCGTGTTTAATAGATATATCTCAGGTATCACTGGGAATTTTATTTTTAAAACTTCTGAGATTTTTCCATTGATTTTTTTCCCAAAATTTATTTGCTTACTCACATTTACACCATAGGTGGAAAAAAGTTTCTTTGGATTGCATTTCCAGCAAATGTTGCTTCTATTTCTGGTTATTTTGGATATTTGGATATTTGTGATGGGGACAAATACCATCTGTATAGCATCATATATATGCATATATTTATATATCTTAGATGTGTTGGTTTTATAAATTTTTGAATGATGTTCCAAGATATTGTCCAAAATCATTTTGAATGTATAAACAAATCCAAGAAATGGCTAGCACTTAAATTATAATAAAGGAAAGAAAAATCTTTAATTGTAAAAATCAAAGAAGGAGATGAAATACAGTGAAAAAAATATTTTCAAACTGTCATTCAGAAGTTCAGTTTTATTAATTCATTGGTAACATTTAAGTGACAGCTGCAAATGCGGAAATCTTTAAATAGATGAAACATTCATTTTTTTGTCTTGGTTAGGGATGGCATCCAAATTTGCCATGGATTTTAATGATGCTGGATCCTCCATCTTGTGAAGTCCTGTAGCCTGATAAGTTCCTTGCAATGCTGGATGGAATTTTCATTTTCATTGCTGCTATGCAGGAAGAATCAGCAGTTCTTGAAATGTTCCTAAATATAAATTGTTGTAATTGCAAAATCCTATACAAGGGGGCTACATGGAGAATGGGTTTGTCCTGCCTCCCACATCAGTTATGCAAACGTTTATCATTGCTAGCTTCTTCACTTCCTCCCTTCCTATGTGAGCCATCAGGTAGATTGTGGATGTACACATAGACTCACATTTACAAATACGAAAGTGGTAATGTCCTTCCCCATATCTACAGTGAACAATCAGATTTTTACATGTGGCTGAAAATTATTATTGCTATTTTTTTTAAAAAAAAAAAATCTTGCCAGAACAGAGCAGCTGTATGATTGACAAACTAATTCAGGTGGGTAAATATGGATTGCCCTGCTTTGAGCTAGATTCTGCCCTACAAGTGATAACCAAAGGAGATAAGGGGGAAAAAAATCCTCCCAGTGAAATTTAAAATGCCAAAAATATCATGACAGATGGTAACAACAGGGATGTAATTATAACAGAAAGGATAACATTATGAAGCAATTTTTTTGCCTGTGCAATGGAAAAAAATGTCCAGTATTCTGCATATTATTCTTGAATCAAAGCTGCTAATGGGAAAAATTAGTTGTTCAGAGCTGACAAGAGTACCCAAACTACCAATACCCATGCAAGGGGGGATATTACGGAATTCATAAAGCCCTAGTATAGTTTTATATGTGTGTGTGTGTGTGGAGCTATGTTTCTGTTCATATTGCCATTGAAGACAGCATTAGATTGATTCCTTTTGTTTGAACCTGCCTAGACTCTCATTTACCATCTGTGACATATTATGTGATCCCAGCTCTTTGAGATGTGTGGATGAGGAAGGTCTGAGATGGGGCATTTTGTTTCATAGAACTCTAGTTGTCAGACCTCTTGCTTTGGGGGGCTCCCTCATTGTAGATTCTTATATAGCTCAGAAAGCTACAGCTTCCTGCTGATTTCTAACTGGAAGAGAACCACTGAATCAATGGCTATTACTTATGTGCTGTGTTGTTGTTGATGATGATGATGTTGTGTGCCTTCAAGTTGTGTCCAAGTTATGGCAACCCTAAAGCTGGGTTTTCTTGACACTGCATTTTTTTGGCAAAAGTTGTTGAGAAAGAGGTTTCTCCTTGCCTTCCTCTGAGGCTGAGAGACTGTGACTTGCTCAAGGTCACCCAGTGAATTTCCAGGGCTGAGTCTCCAGACCTCAGACCCTGGTCTCCAGAAACATAGTTCAGATCTTAAACCACTGGCTCTCTACGCACTGCCTTACCATAAAGAAATTGATTGAATGTGTCTACTCTAGTTGGAATTTACAATGAGATTCCAACCACATTTATCTCTTTTGTTTTTCCTCTTTTTTAAAAAACTGTGTAAGTACATCTTTGTAAATTGTCTTGCAATTCAAAAATCACACACACACACATACCTTTTTTACTGGCATATAAGACACAATTCTTCCCCCGAAAAGGTCTTCTGAAAATGGGGTATGTCTTATATGCTTGTGTGTTTTATACACAGGCAAGTATGGGTAACTCCTGCCAGGCCTAAATGCATAGGTAAATGAGGGGGATAAAAGGAGTGCTCCTGAGAGTGCTCCTTTAAACCCCCCTTCCTATAATTTTGCCTGAATAGGGAGAAGTTCCCACCAAGGCTGAAAAGAAAGGAAAAGCAAAAGGAGCTCATTTATCCTCCCTTACTGTCATTTTGCCAGGGTGCTTATGCTTCATTTGTCCCCCTGCCTTTTTCTTTCCCCACCTGGGCAAAATGATGTATTTTGCCTCAGCAGAGTACTAAATTTTTTCCCCCTAAACAATACAGTCTGAAAATAGGATGAGTCTTATAATCAGTGAATCTAATAAGCTGGCAAATATTGGGAGTAGGTGGGCGGACGTGTATATATGTGTGTGTGGGTGTGTGTGCATAGATCTAGATCTAGATCTGAAAGGCTCCCCCCGCCCATTTTTTAAAAAATAAGCAGGTGTCCATATGATTCAAAAGGAAAGCAATGAAGGTAATGAAATCAATGTCAAAGTTTACAGTCCAACACATACATAAAAATATGTCTTCTCAATGAAGTAGAATTTACTTCTGGATTAAAGTCATAGGATGTATCTGTAAGAGTTATGTAATGTCATGTACCTTGCTTTTCCAACTCAAACTTCTAGGAGCGGCATTTATTTAAGAATTTGAAAATACTGGCATATGTTGTAGGCTAACAGGTTTTATACTTTGCAATACAAATGCAATGGAATTGATTGGTGAAAGCTGTAAATGTCACCTGACCTAAGTTTCTCAGGCATCCATGTTGTTTATATACTTTCATCTTGAGAACTCGGGTAGTTCCTGTGTTCTTATCTTGTTGTCCACACAAGACCTTCCTGTTGGTATCACATTCCCCCTCTCTGATAACGTTGTTGCAAACAGCAGCTAGCAATGGATACACTGCAATGCTTGCAATTTCTAATGCCTTTCATCTACTGCCTGGATTAAATCTTATCTTTCCATTAAAATTCTTTCCACTAACATGGCATTTAGTTGCACAATTACCTTCCCATACTTCTTAAGATATCACATTTATACATGAAGAATTGATTGCTGATACTAGAGAGCCAGCATGGGCCGTTTTTGCATGACGTTTCTGATGTGAAAGGGCCCCTTGAGCAGTCCACATGATGCACTCACAATTGCACAACGTTCAAGGGCCTGACGTGGACCGCACACACATTTTTTTCATTTTCAGCTTGAAGACGAAAATGCTGCACAGTCGCGCATTACTCCGGGGCCCCGTGTGTACTTACCTGGCGTGCGGAGCCTCGGGAGCCGGGCTGGTCACACTTCCTGTCTTCAGTGTAGGCTGGGAGGTTGCAGGCTGCACTGCAAAAAGAAAAGGCAGGGCTCTCGCATGAGCAGAAACCTCGTGTGAAGCTGATGAAACAGGGAAGCGAGAGCCTCTCTCTGGAGGCTGCTTGCGTGAGCCCCGCACTCCAGCACTGCAAAAAGGTAAGGTGTGAAAAGGCTCATGGTGTAATCATTTGAGCATCAGACTACAATCCTGCAGACCATGATTCAGTTCCTCGCTCAGCCATGGAAAGCCGTTGGGTGACCTTGGGCACGTACACACTCTCAGCCCGAGAAAACCCCCTGATAAGTTTTCCTTAAGGTCACCGTAAGTCAGAAATGACTTGCGGGCCCAGAATTATTTTTATTGAATGTATTAGGCCAGAACCGGGAGATTAGAAAACAATGGAAGATATTATTGTATTTGATCACAGCAGCACAGCTGACATATAAACAACATTAGAACGATAAAACAGATATTTAATTAGATGAATGGAAAATAAAAATGATAGATATGGTAGAGATTGAAAAATTAGCTAGCTCTCTTACGAACAAAGTGGTTCAATATTTTTTAAAGAGAATGGGAAAGGGTAATGCTTTGGCTAGATCTGTAAATGTCTGTGGATTGAGTATATTGGTATTTGATTAGATATGTATAGAGGGAAGATAGATTCAACTGGAAACTTTTGATATACAGAAGCAGGGCAGAAAATAGAAGAATTATAATAATGATATACATATTTGTGTCAATATATGCTTTTATGGACTTTGAAAATAATAAAAATTATAAAAAAGAAAAAAGAAATGACTTTCAGGCACACATCATTATTATCAACAACAACAATGCCTTTGCAATTCCCTCCAACTACTTAGATTTCAAAATTAGTTTTTTTTTATTAAAATGCAAATAAGTTTCCTTAAGAAAAAGTAATAATCTGCAAGTACTCAAAATTACAATACCAAGATGGATATCATTATAAGGCAATCTTGCAGAAAGACTAAGGCCATATTTTTAAAGGAACTTATAGAAACTTATTAAGTTAGCCAAAATGGCTTCACAAATATGTTCCTCTGGATAAGTTAATAACACCTTAAAAATAGCCAGTCTTGATGCATGGTGACACTGGCACAAAGAATTATGAAATAAAACTCAGGAATCCCTGTATGTTGCAGAAAGGATATTAGCACCTATTAATTATTTGAAGTAGCTTTTAATAAAATGAAGACAGATATATTCAGATGATAACTTAGCATTGCGTTTCCCTTCTCTTTTTCATAAAGATTAAATAATAACACAGAAACAGATATTTATGATAGCAATATATTTTTTTCCTGCAGATTCTTCTAATTTTATTTGCTAAAGTTATAGGTGTTTCCAAACAAGCAAACAAAGGTGTCATCCAGACTGGCCAAAAGCTGTTACTTTTAGCAGCAGTTGTGCCTGTTTTTATCAGGAATTTTTTAAAAAAATATCAGTATGAGGTCTATCTAGCTGCTAGTTATAACCTTCAAAGAAAGAGCATCCACCACTCTGTGAGGTGGACTATTCCATTGTCAAACAACTCTTATAATCAAGTTTTTTCTTAGATTTAGGTGTAGTTTCTTTTCTTGTAATTTGACTCTGGTGATTGATATATATATAATATTTTTGATATATATAATATTTTTCAGACTGGGAATGGAGATACTGGGGGACAAGCACATTGAGTTTCATGGAGGAGAAGGAGGAGAAGGAAATGAACCTTACCTACACCTCAGGCAGAAAAGAAAAGGAGAATAGAACTCTGGTACATTTAGGACCTAATTAGAAGTTGGAAAAGAAAGAATCTCTATGAGTCATCATGTCTAGAAACAGGTAGCCCAATAGTCCTCTGAACTGTTTGATGGAAGAAAACCCCCCAAAAGAGCACTTTCAGAAACAGATAGTACTTTTATAAAGTAAAACTTGAATCTTCCAGTCTTAATGTCTCTTTTCCTCTGGCCCAGTTTTGCGTATTGACATTCTCATCTGTTCTGGAATCTGCATCTGGAATGATAGATTCAGCTGAGATGAAGAAAAAGATGGCACCTCCATTTCCAGAAGGCAACTGTATTAAGGGAAATATACTGGTTATTTGCATGCTCTTCTACTTCATCTCGTAATCATAAACCATATTAGGGGCACAGGACAAAATGCACAGCCAAAAACCCTTTCACATCTTTGTCCTCCAAAAGCAGGGGACGTTTAGGAGACTACCATCAGTTACTCTCTCCACATCATCCAATATTTGTTACTAGAGGCAACTACTTCAATATGCCTAATGATAGGGCTGGTTTAAGTGGAGCAGTGATTTATAGCACTATGCTGGGTAATGGTGTGACCAAATGAAGCTCCGGTCTTATACGGACCATACGTACTGTCCAGTGTCTAAATATTAATGATGCTCCTTCCACCAGCATCTACATAATCTTTAAGAAGAATATACAAAGATGGCAACAAGATAAGTGGCATGCTTCCCTCCCCCTCCTCAGTTCACAGATTTGCACAACAAAATGCCGATGGGTCTTCCTGTTTTGCCACTTCTAAAAGTCTGGCAACATTAGCAAGGGTTTATCAGCCCAAGAAATAATAGGAAAACCTTTTTCATACTGGAAGACAATGAGAAGTTTTGGATTTGATTTGGCTTCTATTCTCAAATTTCTTTTATAAGTAGATATGTTTTGGGGTTTTTTGAAAAAAACATGACATCACTGAAAAAGCATAGATCTCCAGCTCGGTAATATTTGGCCGATGTTGTTGTTTCAGCAAGCATAACTATTTGCCATGTGCCTCAGGCTTACATGAGCTTTTATGTATCTGAATCAGCATCATTTTTGTTAGTGGAAGCAGTGGTGGTTTGTATAGCAACATAAATGTGGAACTGATTTATGGACCAGCAGTCTGTACAAAATATGTATTCAATTTAAATCTGAAACAGTTTCTACTGAGCTGTTTACCATTTGGATTATGGGCAGAAGTCCTTGAAATAGTCCTCAGTGGAGCTTACCATACAGAGTGTCACATTCATCCTTGCAAAGTATTATTGGACAATGACAGTGAAGTTGGCCAAAGTAAACAAAAGTGTCTTTGTGAATCATTAAATAAATAACATGAGTCTTTATCTGTGTCATGGCATCCAATTACTGTACCCTTTGTTCAATGAAAGGATGGAGAGCTTATACTCATTATAAGGTTATAGTGGTGGGCCACCAACTAAAATTTCTGATGAATTTTCTGACAAAGACCTACAGTATTCTAATGTTATGCTAACGACTATAGCATTGGGGGCTATAATAGATCAAAATGCACCAAAGTAAAAGTCCTGCAGGTTGCCATAATGAGAACCATTATTGTCATTTAGAAAGATTGAACTGTTTCATTTAAGCAATTCTGACTGCCAAAATGCTGAAAGTAAAATATCAGTAGTTGTTATCTGTAATGATTTTTTAAATCAGGATCATTAACCAGAAGGATTACTGCAGGAGTTGGTGATAAAAGCGATGGTGATAATGCATCTGTTTAGTATGTGTTTCGAGTTGTAGCTGTGAATGTAACTATTAGATTAAACAGTTCATGGTTTAAAAGACTAGGCTTCAAGTTTAATCATTTATGCATAAAAAAGCAGAAAACTGCTAACTTTTGGTGTCATTCTCACACTGCCTTGAAATTAACAGTAAAGCTCCCATAGAATTCCAGTTATCACCTCGTTTTATTGTTGGTTATGCTGTGTGAATGATTTTTTAATGTATAAACTCATGGGGTTTAAGGAAAAATGGCAAGAATTCCAGCATCCATTTTTCAAAGAACATTTTGTAATTGTCTCAGAAAGACCATATGCATGAAGTGAAAGCTCCACTTCAAACTTAATGTTAAAAGCAAATATATATTCACAAACAGGTATCATTGTTCAGATTTTTGTCTGGTTACAAATTAGAAATTTCAGAAGGATTAACCAGACATACACAGTGAAGACTGGGTATATGCAGCAATTTGTTTGTTTGTTCATTTAATTAAAACTTACTGAAGGACTTAATAAATTTAACATTTCAAAAAAATGAAAATGGAAGAAAGCAGAACTGACAGGTCCACCAGCCAGAGAATTTTTAGTCTTAAAACAAACAGTGCAAATTTGGTTTAGTCAGTTATAGCTGTACCACTGAATTCCGTTTGCTTACTAGCTCCTTTTTTTCTCTTAGATTCCATGTCTTCACCTGGAAAGCAGGTCTAATATAATTCTCTCCTATTGAATATAGTTAAGACAAATAATAATAAAAAGGAATGCAGGCAAAAATAAAACTGAGAGATCTCTCCTTTCCCATTGAAGTAGAGAGAGGCAATGGTCACTTTGCTGAATTTTGTTGTTTTGTGCTTTCCAGTCATCTCCAACTGTTGGAAAATCTAAGGTGAACCAGGGTTTTCTTGGCGAGATTTGTTCAGAGGGGGTTTGCCATTGTCATCCAAGGAGGCTGAAGGACTGTGACTTGCTCAAGGTCACCCAATGGGTTTCCATAGCTGAATGGGAATTCAAAACCTGTTCTTCCAGAATCATAGCCCAACACTCAAAACACTACATCACACTGGCCCTTTTTGCATGGCATTGGCCATGCGAAAGGGCCTCTGGAGCATTGCACAATTGTGAGGAGCGGTCCACATGATGTCCTCGCAGTTGTGCGATGCTGCCAGGACCGGCAGGCTCCGATCACACACTATTTCATTTTTGGCTTTTGGCTGAAAATGGTGCTTGATCGCTCATTACTCCAGGGCCCCGCGCACGCTTACTGTGCGTGCGGAGCTTCCAGACCTGCGGCGTTTGCGCTTCCTACCCCAGTGCAGCCTGGGAAAATCCCAGGCTGTACTGCAGAAGGAAGAAGAGGAGCCCTCATGTCGTCTGCTCACCGGCAGGCAGCAGCTGCAGAGGAGAAACAGCAGTTCATGCAATCCCCGTACCCCAGCTCCACAAAAAGGTAAGGTGTGGAAAGCGGCACTGACTCTCTTTCTGTATTTATGCAAGTTTATTTTCTAGTGGCGCCCACACATTTCTGGCCTATTTATTGGCTTTATGTCTTAATTTCAAATGGGCGTATTATTAGACACTCATTTGAAGACACAATACCCTTCTCTTTTCCTGTCCCCCAAAACTGCTATGCTTCAATCTGTTTTTGATAAAACCAATGTAGTTACAAGTATAAAAATAGGTACAAGTGAGAGCACTCTGAAAATACAGTATTTTCCTTTGCAATTTACATTAAATATGATGTAGCATTTAAAACTTGTTTAGAATCTTGCCTGATTGACCATCTTTCATGAACATTCACACATTCATAGTCACATTCACATACTCCCACACAAAATAGACTGAAATGCACTTACATGAAGAGATGCATTAAATTTATTCAGCTTTTCCATGCAGAATTGCCACCTGTAATTACCTCTGTCTGCATATCAGAATTTTGTAAAAAAAAATCTGGGATAAGGACAGTGGCCAGTTTTAAAACACACATTTCAGTTATTATTTCTCTTAGAGAAATGTATTTAACTATGTTTTCTGTGTCATGTGATAACAAAAAAAAAAAAAAGAGAGAGAGGAGAATACTTCAACCTCACAGATCATTGACCTTAAAGTAGCCTTCATGGAGTTGTTGTGTATTGCCTCATTACAAGGCCAAAAACCTTCAGGACTAGTGGGCCTCATGGAAATAATAAATGTTTTGGACAGAAGCTAGAAGGTGAATGCTGCCTCAGAAGCCAGAATATTTCTGAGCCTCCTCAGTTAAACTCTATGTATCTTTAAAGTCAGGTGTTGATCTGAGCTCCATGAGTTTTAATAAGTAATATTAGTTGAAGACCTTTGGTTCTAGTGCTGTTTCAAAAGAAGGAAACTGAGTAAAAGAACATCAAAGGGAGATTATAGACAGACAGAATTTATTAGGTGGTTCAATATATCAGTTGGGTCTGAATCAATGTTAGGAGTTTCTTATCACAAAATACATCTTATTTGGCTTCCTTTGTTCATGTAATTCACCATAGTGTGAGTGGACAATATTAATATAGGCTTCCCCTGCTTATCTGACATGTTAGGACCAGAGCACTGTCAGAAAGCAGAAAAGTGGAATCAATCTACTGCAGAGAATATGAAGGACCTTTGGAGCCTCACTTGGACCAACTCTGCACACTGTTTGTAAAGTTTCTTAGCTGGTTTGGTTCATCCCCCCACCCTGAGCTCACTTTGCAGGCAGCACATATGCAGTCCCAAGCAAGTCTTTGTAGATAGGCAGAACTGATGGAAATCCACTATTTTGATGCTTGCAATACAATCAAGTTCCATTAATTTGACCGGAGATCTGTTCTTTCCATATGTAAGACTTAGGACAGTGCACATGTGTGAATGGTCCCAATCAAGCCTCTGTAGTCAAGAAGAACTGACCACATGTCAAATGTCCTGAGTTTGGAAGTGTCAAGAGACCAAGTCATCAGAAGAAGAGGTGTCAAAAAGCAGAGGCTTCCTGTAAGGTAATCTATGTGCTTATTGCATTTAATTGCTCTGTAATCTTTCTGTCTTCAGTCCTATCCCTAACCATGTGTGCCCCCTGCCCCGCATTTTCCCCTTTTAGGCCAAAATCTTACTGTTATAGCAGGATGCCTTCTTGTCCTGAAGAATCTTCTGGCAGGCATCGTCATGTTTTGCTACTCTGTTGCTCTCAAGAAAGCACACAGGTATTTTCCATTGTGTTTAAGAGGCACAGGATGCTAAATTTACAATGGTTGCTGGAATAAATATTTTACAACGCACATTCAGTTATATAGGGGTAGACACTTTCACTTGCAGATGATGTCCTTTGGCAGATTTTCCAGGCTTACAGCTCTTTCCAACTTCTAGTTTTTTCAACTTCATATACTTTGACCCACATATTTTGACCCAAAGCATTTCCACATTCCCTGTATCATCCTTCAGTTTCTCTGAGTATCTCTGAGTATCTCACTTAACATTGTACAGGTGCTTTTGGGCCATTCTCCCTTCTATTCCCACTAGTCATTTTGATCCCTATGATTGAAATTCATAGATCTTTTTAGTGCCGAGAAAGTTTGATGAGAATTTTGGACTTAGAATGATCCTTGCATTTTGAGAGTTGTTCTCCATAAAATTAATATGTGGCTCTTTTACTCAGAAAACAACATTTTCTGCACAGCAAATAATATTTATGCATAGACTTATAGTCCTCTGCACACAAAAAGTGTAGTTTCCTGTACAGAAAGCCTGATGTCTATACAAATTAACCGTGTGGAAATTTGGGGCAGAATAAGTCCTCAATTATAGCATTTTGCATACAGGAGGTAGCATTTTCTGTGCAGCAAATAATATTTATGCACAGAGTATAATTAAATCAATGGCATTTATTTACGTCAGCTGGGATGAAACAAGACAATTCAAGCGCTTGTGTCTGCAAAGCTCAAAGAGTTATTCTGCATTGTTAAATCTCAAAGCCAAAAATTGAATGTCATTTGTAGTTGTGACTTCACTCATTGCCTATGCACTATGAATTGGCACAGTAGTTTTATTTCTTGCAATGCAGTAGTGATTATGATTGCTATATATCTCAGGTTCTACAAATAGTAGGTTTTTTTTTAATGAAAACTGGGAATGAAGGCCAGCTGATGATGTAACTGGCCTCAAAAGGCTTGGCTAAAATTCAAATAAAAGCTAATCACCTGGACAACTTTCCCTTTTTGCTGTTTTTTCCCCCTCTCCCTTTGTCTTATTTTCTCCATACATATAGTAGACAAAAAGTACTTTTAAGTAACCTACTGTATCAACAACGATAGCATTTCCACACTTCCCCATGTTCTCAAGCATGCAAATAATGTGATTTGTTGTTTTCCTTCAATAAATTTCTGACTGTAGCGTGGGGTTTTCTTGGCAAGATTTGTTCAGAGTGGGTATGCCATTGCTTTCCCCTGAGCCTGAAACAATGTGACTTCCAAAAGTCACCTAGTGGGTTTCCATGCTTGAATGGAGTTTGAACCCTGATCTCCTGGATTCCTAGTCCAACATTCAAACAACTACACAATGCTGACTCTTGCATACTGTGATAACACATTGAGTAGAAAAAAAATTACTGTGATCAGGCTTTTCGAGAGTCAGCATTGTGTAGTGGTTTGGGCTTTGGATTATGAACCTGGGGTTGATTCCCTACTCAGCCATGGAAATCCATTGAGTGACCTTGAGTGTGTCACACATTCTCAAACCCTGGAAAACTCTGTGATAGGCTTGCCTTAGGTCACCATAAGACACACAAAAAACAATCAGGTTTTTAGAAACATCTCCAGTGATGCATGACATATTGTTGCACCCACAAGTCATTACTGGGATAAAGAGGGTGAATATGGGTCAGTAATAATTTAGTATATGTAAGATTTGGCGGGGGGGGACATTATGAAACAAATTCCCCAAAGATTCAGAAATGGCAACCAAATTTACGTTTTTCTCTTTTCTTGATTGTTGTCCTTGCTGTCTGAGAAAGAAGCGTGTTTTACCCTTCAATTCATGGACTGTCATTCATACATATATTATAAGTTATGTGCCTCTTTGCCTAAAATATGGTTGCTATTTAATTCTACTGGTGATGAATTGCTGGAGTGAATTCATGCATACAGGGAAATTGAAATTAAATTCATCATGCTAAGAAAAGTCCATCCCACTCATGTAAATTAGCTGCTTTCCTGCTAAAATCAATTTGTTTTTTGTAAATTATGCAAAAATTCTCAAAGGGCTGAGGTAGGTAATTTATTATACTCTTGGCTGTACTATAATGTTAGAAAATGAAATTTATTCACACAATATTAGATGGCATAAGCTGTGAGCTTAGTGACAATTATTGTTTATTATAATTCATCCTGGTTGCCTATGTGCATAGAAGTTGCACTATACATAGGACATAATAACCTTTGTTTGAAGCTTCCTATTGCAGAGTCAGATACTCTTCCAGATAGCCAAAAAGACTTGAAGTTTTATCATTTTATAATAGAGGTGCAGGTTTTCAGCCTCATTCCCTATATTAATTCATAACAAATGTAAATAAATGGAACAAAGAATTAATGCTCCTGAGCCTGGTGAATGAATATTATTGTGCACATTTGATGATCAACACATGAAATCGTGAGACTCCACACAACAGCTTGAACGTGGGCCTCTTTATTTAAACAGCCTCTATTTAGGTTTATACCCTAAGATGTGCAAAAGCAGGAAGCAACCTAGTGGAAGAGCAGCTGAAGCAGGTGGTCTCTCCCAGACCTCCTCTTCAGCTTTTCCTGGGTAAAAACCTGATCCCTAAGTAGAACCCAAGATTGGGTTGCTCCCTGTTTGGCTCACTACTGGAAGGCCAGTCTTAGAATTCAACCCCTAAGTAAGGTAAGGGCTAAGTCTAGCCAGCCCCAAGGAGAGCCTCTTTCTCACCAGTCACATGACATATAGGGGCAGCTCCAAAGACTTATCCTTCACCAAATGTGGGCCATAGATGTTCACTGGACACCTAATTTCTCCCCCCAGTATCTGGCATAGATAAGAACAATAATCAATTTAGGCATTATCCTCCACCCAGCTGGCTAAAAGGTCCCTCACATCCTTTTGCAAATCTCCAATGAATAACTGGTTTCCCACTTCTGATAAGAGGAACCCATCAGATCTGTAGAGTTCAGGCCTTTGAAATATATTTTCAGGTTGCAGTTAAACAAACAAACAAACAAACAAACAAAAACCTAAAATATTTGGCCATTCTAGGTGTCCTAGTTAACTCACGTCCTGGCTATGTAAATATGTTTACAGACTCCTTTGCATGGCCATACTTGCCGAGGCAACATAACTGACCATGTTATGGTGACTTCAGGCCTTGACAACTGTATGCTCTGCATATCATAGGCCTTTTTTGCACCTTACCTTTTTATGGCAGTGGGGTGCAGGGATCATGCAAGCAGCCTTTGGCAAGAGGCTCTCACATCCCTGCTGCTTCAGCTCCATATGAGCTGCCTGCTTGTGCAAGAGTCCTGCCTCTTCCTTCTGCAGTGCAGCTTGGGAGTTTCTCAGGCTGTGCTGGGGCAGGAAGCATGACTGGCACTGCTCCGGAGGCTCCACACACCAGGTAAGTGCGTGCAGGTCCTGGGAGCAATGCACAATTGTGCACCATTTTTGGCTTCCAGCCGAAAATGAAAAGGTGCACGATCCTCACCTGCCGGCACCTGGAGCATTGCACAATTGTGAGTGCATCATGCAGATCATTCCTCACAATCACAGAACACTCCAGGCGCCCTTTCGCATGGCAAATGCCATGCAGAAAGGGCCATAGAGTGTCTATATTATCAGGGCTGTGTACTTTAATAAATCTAGGTCTAGAATGACCAGGACATGTGGTGGAGGCCCATGGTACCCCCTGAACTATGTTGGCAGCAGGTTGTGCCACCATAGATCCCTCTTGCCCATCCACTCAACCACAGCCAAATCATCCAATCCTTGATGGAATCTGAAATAGCTGTTCTAAGCCCGCTGCTCTTCCCAATAAACAAAGCTATAGCTACAGATCAAAACATTTTGCCTCTCTGGTCATAAACTAGAAACTGAAAAAACAAAAGCAACCAAATGGCATGTTAGTGCAGCAAAGACCTAGCATACCACTGGAAAGCCAAGGTTCTCCAGCACCCTATTTTATAAATAAGATTAGGGTTCATGCCCAACACAGATGTAGTTGGAGCTGCCCCAATTTGAAATTAATGTGTCTCAAATTTTACCCCTTTTAAACACAAGGAGCAAATGGCTTTGAGGGTGATTTGCCAAAACTGGAACTCAGTCAGAGGTGACAAGTCAGCATGACAAAATAAATGACCCTAATGACACCTTCCCAGACATAAATATGAAATGAGATTAAGGGCTGGGAAATCTAACAAATTAAGGATACACAGGTGAAGGCTGTCTGGCAATAAAATAACTGAACAGGAACCCCAATACCACTCCCTCCCTGAGAAAAATGTGACTCTCGTCACTGTGTAAGGCACCACTACTACACTTTACCCCTCTCCCCCGTTTCAAGCCACAAAGGGCCAGAAAATTCAGATACAAGGGGAATGCTTTGATGGTGTATTCCTTCATGGCAGAGGGTTGGATTCGATGGCCCTTGCAGTGTCTTCCAATTCTATGATTCTATGATTCAAATAGAAAAATATTGCCCATGATCACATGGCTGGTAGCTGCTGGCACCCCACCACTCCCTTAGGTCCAGCAGGACTGACTGGCCCCCAACAAAGAATGAACACAAACTAAATAGTAATTCTGAAATTTTAAATAAATAAGAACACTGAGCAACCAAGATAACCAACAGATATGAAACCAAAAAAGTCAGAGCATGACACCACCCAGAAGAGAGCACATCAGCAGAGTACCATCTTGAAACCAGGCCCAGTCAACAAATTGTCCATATAGAGTTGCTCAATAAGATATCCTCCACTTAATCAAGTTGGCTCTCCAGACAAAATTGCCAAAAGAGGAAGAGGACAGCAAGCACCCCTGAATCTACCTCTCAGCTCTTATCATCATGACACATAGTGCCATGATGCATTTCATTGTGGTCTCCTTTCATTAGAGGCCAGTAAATGTGCCTCTCCTGCATTATAGTGCAGCACTGAGGAGGGTGTCTGAATTGCAGAAGGAATCTCAATAACCCATTCATACTCAACAATTCCTCACAAATTTTTGCTTCCCATATAAACGGAACAAGATGAATTATGGGAATCTGAAACGTGAGGCAGAAGCTCAGAAAGAAGGAAGAGGAGAGATAGATCCTGACCTTCCAACCTGATTATTTAACTCTTTTGCACAAGTTGATTATATTAATATCCTGTACTTCCTGTGAGATGCTCAGAGTATTGTTCTTCTCTCTTTGTATTCTCACAGCAATTTTGTCAGATTGGTTTACCTGAAATATACTCCAAGCTCTCCAAGTGAGTGTCATGGCTGAGTGTGGATTTGAAACAAGTTCTCCATAATCCTAAATCAGATACCTTTATCTATCTGCCACCCACAATCAAATTCTACATCGTCTTCAACATAATTTCAAAGACGTGTGCAAATGATCAGTTCACATTTCTGATAACAAACAGAGTAATTCACTCTGGCCCCAGTAGCTGAGCTGAATGCTTTATGAAAAGGAAAAATGAGAAAAAGAGAGGAAAGTTGAAGGAGAGAGAAAGGGTTGACTTGTGCGTTGGACTTCCAGCTGAGATGAAATATAACCTGGGAGAGAGAGAGAGAGAAAGATTGAGAGAGAGAGAGAAATCTTTTTCCACATATCCACTCTAACAACTACAGACTGACATGCATACTTTAAAGTAATGAGATATGTCATGTTCCAGAACTGCTATGCACAGTATAAGAGGAACTTTAAGCTTATTGTACTTCTAGTCAAAATGAAGCCTAAATATGATCTGTCCACTATTTTCACAATGGATAGATCGTGAGACTAGTATCTGATGTACAAAATCTCTGTGTGTAGGCTCCAGACCATGTGCAAGTACTTCCTCTTCATTAAGGCCATCTGTGATGCTGAATAGTGGCTGCATGCTGTAGTAACTGTCTGGAATACTTCCCATCTGCTTACCCACTGAAATGCCAACTCTTTGGCTGTGTGGTCGTTACTTACTGACTTATATAGAGAAAGGTTTCTGTCTTCCATTCAAGCGGCCATGAGCCTCTCAGAGCAGTTTTCAGAAATTTAATGCAAATATTATCATACTGCCTTTAAAATTCAGGCTCGAGGATTGAGTATCTTGAAAATGCATTGTTTAAAAGCAATGTTTCTAAAACAATTCTATGTGTGGGGTCTACCAGCTCCCCTCCATGTATCAGGGTTTGGTACCATATTCATGCTTTTGGATACAATTGCTTCTTTTTTTCCTGGTTAACTCAATATGGATTATCAGCCAATGACTTATGGACTGGCCCCAAGTCATAGGCAACCATGTTGAGAATCAGTGGTTTGAACATTAAAAGTTTAATCCATTAAATATTCAAATTCAGCAGCTATTAATAATCAGAAACCTGATAGGGATCCATGCCAGCCGAACCAGGAGTGAGGAAAGTGCAGGTCCAAAACATTTTTCTTCCTAAGGAAGTGCAAGACATAATATTCCCACTCACTCAAGTCAAAGCTCCTGGTACCTCAAGGCAGCCAAATATTTCAGGCAGGCAATTCTCACCTCTAGGAAGTGAAAATTCAATAATAAATTAAAAATGTAATTATTTGTTGCTGCTCTTTCCAGATGACACCCCAAATCTGCTGGCTGATAAGGTATTTTTCAGGACTGGCCCTGGCTGTAGCATACAGACCTGTAGGAGAGTTATCCTGTTCTGTTTTGTTTTTTAATCATGCACTTTCGCATACCTAGATCATGAAGGTCCTTGTTATCTCGTTTGCTTCAGAACATTCCATCTTGAGATTTCAGATTGCCGCCAAGCATTTACAAACTAATAGCATTGTTTACACTCCAGTCGCTCATTCAGAGCAAAGCTACCTCCATCATCAGCTTCATGAAGTTTACAGAAACAATGATTTCCCATGGGAGTTAAACTAATTAACTATTAATCATATTTCAAGTATCTCCTAATCTCATGCTAATTACATTGCTATAATTCATTAATAAATATTTAACTTGGCTTTAAGCACACTTCCCTTGTTTTTTGCTGCTAATGACTTGGAATGTGCACACCATTTCAGATGGCGTATTTACAGGGAACCATAATATAAAACTTTTTGCAAGTTTAATACCAAGTGATTCCTCTACTATTCTGCAGGGTATTCTGCCGTAGGAGAAGAGTTTGGGGAAAACACTGCTGTTGTCTTCTCTTTGTCTCCATATTACTCTATGAGTCTCAAGGAAGCTGCTTTAGAATTAACCATGCCTTCCTTTTTCCTTTATTTTCCATCGCTTGGCATTAACATATAAGCTTTATAAAAGCTTCTTGCTTCTCAGCCCTTTGGCTAAGATCAAGTGTAGGAGCTGTTCTTATCTGTTTGATATCTGATACATCATTTATTTGTGGACTATGGCCATTTCTGCACTACACTGCTATAGTGCGATTATTCCACTTTCAACACACTATAGAATCGTGGGGTTTGCAGTTTATGGAGGGCCCTTTAGAATTCTCAGCCAGGGAACTCTTTGGCCTCAGGAAACTACAAATCCAAGAATTCTACAGGTTGTTGAAAGTGGAATAATAGCACAATAACAGTGTTGGGTGGAAATGGCCTATATATTAAATGGATTTTTGGAACTCAGCATTAGAATAGAAGCTTTGTGGGAATCGTTCTCAAAGTCTACCAAGCCCATACTGCTTCTTTCCAATGCAACGACCCAAGACATTTGTAAAGTACAAACGTGAACTTCTTTTATTATTATGTCTTTCTTCCATTCATTCTGAAAAATACAGTTTTGTAAATGCTGAGAATTTAATATCCTGCAGTCCTTTAAAAAAAATCGTTGTTGCTGTCCTTTGGGTAAGGTTACATTACATTTAAACTTGCTAAAACTTCTCATTTTAAAAGGTGAGAGGAACATACAGTTCAGTAGTAATGTGACCCTAACAAGGTTGCTATTAAAACATTCCCTTCCCACTATCCCAGTCATAAGTAATACAAATGGGGAAAAGGAGTTAGTGAATGTATGAACATGAAAAAAATGACACATCATAGGCATATTTTGCCATAAGTTCTTTCCTTTCCTTTCCTTTCCTTTCCTTTCCTTTCCTTTCCTTTCCAACTTAACTTCATTTCAGTTTATGCCAGTGGAAGAGTTTCTCTCTGAAGGTGCCATTGACATTTGAACCCCAGAAGGCTTCAGAAATTATAGAGCTTCCATTTCTGGCAGCTCAGATAGTAAAGTGAGGTGGGAGAGAAGGTAAATGGCTACCACCAACTGCTAAAAAGGAGTTTAAAGCTATTTCTAGCAATACAGTAAATTGTTAAAACAGGGAGGGGCAACTACAACCCTCCAGATGTGTCTGGCCTGCGTCATCCATATAGTGTCACTCAATAAAGGCTGTTGATGATAAGGTGACTTGGTACACCAAAAAGTGGGTGACTCGGATGTCCACCTGTGGTGCCAATGCCTCCATTAAATGGCAAATCAAATCTGAACTCCCCCTAGAAACCAAATTGATTAAACTAAAACTGTCATACTATATATATACCATGAGAAGACATAACTCACTTAAAAAGGATACTAATGCTTGGGAAAGTAGAAGGTAATAATAAAAAAAGGAAGACCACACTGCAGGTGGGTAGACTCAATTAAGAAAACCACAATCCTGAGTCTGTAAGACCTAAGCAGGGCTATTGATGAGAAGGTGACTTGGAAGTCTCCTATTTATGGTCTCCTTATGTCAAAGTGAACTTGACAGCAGTTAACAACAATAAAGGAGAAGGGAGAAAGAGGCAGAGTCTTGTCCTTTCTAAATTCATTACATACATTCCAAAGTACCTTTGAAAAAATAGTAGTCTTGTGTCTTCTTCCTCATTAATCATTTTTACCTTCCTGTACCTAAGACACAATGTTTTGATTGTGTTTTGATGTTGTTCAGCTAGCTACATTCTAGTTTACAACTATGGAATGCTGAAATGTATGCATAAACTTTCAAATCAGAGAAATATTCAAATGAGATAATATGTGACATGATCTTCATACAGACTGGATAAAGAACAAACCTTTCTAGATCTCCTAAAGAATTGCCTCCTAGAGCACTTGGTCTTGGAATTGACTAGGGAGAGGCAACTTAATTCTAAGTGGGCAGGCCAGCCACCTAGTGCGAGCTATAAGTAAGGTTAAACCAACTATAAACGGTGACCACAGTGCTATCAAATTTAGTTTGTATGCAAGTAGAAATGTGGCATGCATATAGCTAAGAGAAGCACTGCAAAATAAGATACTGGAGCATTGTTGTTTTTTTAAGGCTTCCTTCTGAAATTCTAAAACTTGCCCAAATGAGATTAACACAGAGGAACACACATTTGAACAAAATAACTGCACACAAATAATTGCAGTTGCAGATAAGGATTTTAAAGCTCAAATCTCTAGGAACATCAACACCAACAGCAAAGAACTATTTAACTACATCTGGATCCTCCAAGAAAGGCAGTTGGAATCTTGAAAGGACTTCTGAAAGAAAATAAAGCTGCATGAATCTGTCTTCAATTATGAATATATAGAGAAATAACCCCTGCTTAAATTGATACCTGCATAAGAGGAGAATAGGGAGCTGAGTCAAATTGGGACAAAAAGAAAAACAGGAAAAAAAAAATCCTAGTCAGAATAGTGTCATCCAAGAGTTCTTAAGCAACTCAAATTTTAAATTACTGAGATTATAATTAAAATCTGTTCCTAAGATCAATTTTTGCTCTTGTTTTTAATAAATGATTCAGAAGAATTCAGTGAAATTACTGACCTCTTAGTTTAATGTCTGTTCCAAGTAAACTGGTGGGAAGGTTTACTAAATTGTCAAACACATAGAAGATTAAGCCCTGCAGAAAATGGATCAATTTGGCTTCCTCAAATGTAAATCCTGCCTCATAACCTTTCAGAATTCTTTGAAAATGCTGATAAACATGCGGACAGGAGTGAACTGCTTACTGATCCTTACTTATGGCTTGAAAATTGGTTGAAGGAAAGAAATGAAAAATCAGATCCATTCTTGCAGCGGAGATATGTGTGAAGCAGAGTCCTTCACACATCTGAACTGAGACTGCTGCTTTTAACTTGTTTATAAATGTTATGGAGTTATTCAGAGAAGAAAATAAACTAGTAATCTAATTATCTAGTATTTATATGAAAATAAAATCAGTGTGGATCCAGTCTTTTCAAACTGAGGGATACATGTTAAAATGGCAAATGAGATCCCATGTGAATACAACTTATGGTACATTGGGACATAAAAAAGTCCAGCTTCATATATATAATGGTAATCTGAGAAAGGGATTGTTGTGTTGTGGTAGATAGCTCAATGAAAGTGTTGACTGGGTTTCAATAGCAAAGGAGACACAAGTCATGAATAATTCCAGTATTTAACAACAGTATTTAACAACAACAACAACATCCATGGTGTGGCCACATCTGGAGCATTCTATGCAACTGTGGTAACTATGGCCTTTTCCGCACTGGGTGAAGGAATCGCCTCACACCACTACTCACCAAACTTTCGGCTCCCCGGTTTGGTCCACGGTGCTCTGGAGCAATGCATGCTCGTCAATACGCACTGGTCCGGCGTCCCGATTGGTGGCTTCCGGTTGGTTGAGGGTCTTGACCAACCACTGAAGTTCACTGGGCTAAAGCCCACCCCCGGGCAGATCACAGGCTTGCTTTGGTGCAAGCCTGTGAAACTGCATAAGGGGGCAGGCTTGCAGTGGCACGCTGCGTACTTTTGAAAGACCGAAAGAAACAGGTCTTTCAAAAGTATGCTGGAGGACCACTTGGGGTTGTTCTGGACCAGACTGAGGTATGGATCTACCTTAAATAGGTCCGACCCAGTCCAGTCCGAGGTGCAGACGTCCTCCTTGGACTGCTATCAAACCTTTACACTGGTGCAGGGGAAGAGGGAAGAAGAAGGAGCATTAGGGGTTTTAAATCTTTTCTGTGCCCTTCTTCTACTATCTTTGAATGTTTCTTACCCCACCCTAAAAATTAGTACAGCCTTTGACTTGTTGCTTCTTGGGGGCCAGAGAGGAATTTTGCTTCTCCCTTTGATTTCACTGGGATGGGAGTGAAGGTGCTTTGCCTACCTTGTACTGATTCATGGTACTACAGGAAAATTTGCTTTGGGTGGTGCTTTAAAATGAGTTATTGGTTTGAATATAGTTTAGACAGTTATGTTAAAGTTTGTTTACTTAAATTAACATTTAATTCTAATAATAAGCATTTGATGTCTCTTAGCAGGCTTGTGAAAAGAAAAATGAATTCTTGTTCAATAAGCGCTGAGCAACTACAGACACATTTTTAGTCATGGGACTCAGTGATGGGAAAGGGAAGAACCTATGTGTCTGGCTTTCTCCTCTAAATCTCAGGGCTTGAGAGGTGAATCAATATGTAGCGGGGAAAAGCTAGATTGACTTGCCTCTGGAGTCAGGGGTGGCTGCCATGTTCAAAAGGAGTGGACTTTATACTTCATCCAGCATCTACCACAGTAAGAAGCTCTGCTGCAGATCAGAATTAAATAGTTAATGAAATGAACCTTAGTTTATCCATACATTTTTTCGTGTCTGTCTCTTTATTCCAGTTGCAAGTTAAATTCTGGAATTCATTGCCAGAGCACACAGTGATGACTTTTACAAGTGATTTAATAAATTCATGAGTATTAAAGTCATCAGTGACTACTGGCCAGGGTGGCTATATTATATATAACTGCACATATAAGACGCAGCATGCCTCTGTACACAGACATTCCTCAGTTAAGAAAGCATCTGTCAAAGAAGTTTCTTTTTACAAATCTTTTTATGGAAGTTCAGCCCACCCCACTTTGTTGTTGTTGTTGTTGTTGTCTTTTGTCTAGCTGGAAGTATCCACACACACACACACACACACACACCCAAGTATTGGCAGTGAAAGGATGTCAAAGGAGAGCTGGAGAGGGACGGACTCAGTGTTGGGTTGTAGCAGTGTGTCTGCAGTAAACAGTGCAATAAACCTTGATCTGGAAAAGAATATAATTCTCTTTTAGGTGTACTGTACTCTATTGTAGGTGTGTGTGTTTACACACAGGAAGCAAGGTAAACAGCTGCTTCTAGAGTAATTTGCTGAACATGTGCGAAGAGCAAAACAGAAAGAAAATTAGCCTGCTTCACTAACTAACCTTGCATTTGGAAAAGAAACAGATCTATAATTTTTATCAACAAAATGCTAATCATGAGAAAAGTTGAAGCTGGTGAAAGAAAACAAAATCATCCTGGGATTCATTTTGGAAGAAACTTTCACGTGGTCACTGGAGGATTCAAAATGTTTTTGTTTACTAAGGCTTACCTGGCCTGTTTGTTCCGTTTCACTATATGCATACTGTTACCTTTGAATAAGAAAGTTTTCTGAAATGTGCTGTACTGATGTTCCATTTTGTGATGTAGGAACTATTCCATTCTTTCCATAGTATTTCTTCCTCTGGTTTTTGTTAAAGAAGTAAAGCCCTGGAAGATATTTACTTCATTAACTGAGGTATATCTGAGTGGGAATCGGGGTAATGGAAGGATGAAGATGCAGTTCCACTCATGTTCAGCCAGTGGGCTTCCTGTAGACAACTTGTTGCCAGCTTTATAATCAGAATGCTGAACCGCATAGGCCTTTGATCTGATCCGGCATGATTCTTATGTTTTCATGGTATGTAGTCCTTGCTGTTTTTGCTACACCTGCTGAATGACTATTCTTCTGGAAATAATTATGTGCGAATTCTACTAGAAAACTGTACTTATATATTAGAATTGCCATGAATCCCAGCAAGTTTTTCTTTCATTCTACAGTACCAAAATGAATGCAGGTGCAAAATATTAATTTTCAAACAGCGGCCATCTTTCGGTGAGCACATTTCATGCTCCATATCATCTGGCTTTCTTGTATTCCTTGATGCCAGTATAATATGAATAATTGCTTTTAGAAGAGTAATCTTATATCTTCCTTTTATTCCCATAGAAGGAAAATTTTGAAAGCAGTATCACCTTCTTCTGCGCTTAATGATCAAGATAATATATTAGAGCAAGATGAACTAGTGAAACTTTTAAATTGGCTTTTTAAGGAAGAAAAGGAATGAATGAAGTAAGATGTGTCATTTGAAAAGGATACTTTGGAGAATTACCATTTCCCTGAGCTGTTGAGGTGGGACTTTCGTTGCCATGCCTACGGAAAAGGCAATGCAAACTAATCACTTGGAAATAATTCCCACAGCTAATCACTAGAGGTCACCAGAAGATCCAAGTGTGTTGACTGCCTTTTTATTGTTGCTGTTGCAAAACTCGATTTGCAAATAAAATGTGCACAACACTGTAATTTCAAACTTGTGCTAACTGACTGCAACAGTACAATTTCAAATCTTTCTTATGATGTTCGGTTATTAAAGCAATGTTCCAACTTTTTACAACAGGTTTATGTTCCATTAAAATTAAATGGAATCAATTCATTCTTTAACCTACACACATACAAATACTTTCACATCTGATACACTTAAAAAAAATCAAATCAGTTCGAGCACTGAGCCAGGTGGGATGAAGATTCAAACATAAAATCACTCAAGGGGAATATAAAGCAACTATACATTCTGAACAGAGCAGAAAGATTAACTAGCACAATAGAGTATTAGATTAGCATGAAGTTTTCTGAGTCCAAATTCCAGTTCAGCCATGGAGTTCTTAGGATGATTTCACCCAGAAGAAATAGCTTTGCCCAAACTGAGTTAAGGATGAAATGGGGACAGGGAATAATAATAATAATAATAATAATAATAATAATAATAAAAATCCCGCCTCTCCCAATGGATTGAGGTGGTACTACAACATATATCAAATACATTAAAAGCATTAAAACATAACCCATCCTCCCCACCCACTAACCCTTCTAAAACCCCCTAAAACACATTAACTATTAAAAACAAGAGGACAGTTGATGGGAGGCGGTGGAGTACTAGTCTTGGAAGGCCTGTCAGAAGATATCAGTCTTGACTGCTCTTTTAAAGTGGTCAAGACTGGTGATATGCTGGGTCTCTTCCGGCAGGCCATTCCATAACTTGGGAGCGACAGAAGAGAAGGTCCTCTGGGTAACCGCAGCCAACCTAGTTCTGACTGGCTGCAGTAAATTCCCCCCAGAGGACCTTAATGTGTGGGGTGGATTATATGGGAGAAGGCGATCCCACAGGTAGGCTGGCCCCAAGCCATGAAGGGCTTTAAAGGTAAAAACCAACACCTTGTACTGTGCCCGGAAACTAATAGGCAGCCAGTGTAAAGACTTCAGGATAGGTGTTATGTGGTCAGTTTTAGATCTTCTGGTGACCAACCTGGCTGCCATATTCTGAACTAATTGAAGTTTCTGGACTAAGCACATGGGTAGAGTGCATTGCAGAAGTCCGGCTGTGAAGTTACCAGTGCATGTACCACTGTTTTTAGGTGTTCCAGCTCCAGGAAGGGGCGCAGCTGACGTATCGGCTGAAGCTGATAGCAGGCACTCCTGGCCGCCGCATTGATTTGAGCTGTCATCTGAAGCGGCGAGTCCAGGAGAACCCCCAAGCTGCGGACACAGTCTTTCAGGGGAAGTGTGACCCCTTCTAGAACTGGTTGACAAACCTTCATGCCTGGGCTAGGGCCCTGAACAGCGAGTACCTCCTTCTTTTCTGGATTCAACTTCAGTCTGTTTTTCCTCATCCAGTCCATTACTGCTTCAAGGTATTTGTTTAGAGGCGAGATGCCACCCTTAGTTGATGCTATTGTCCGAGGCATGGAGAGATATATCTGGGTGTCATCAGCATACTGATAGCACCTTGCTCCATGCCTCCTGCTGATCTCTCCCAGCGGTTTTATGTATTTAAGCATTGGGGACAGGACAGCGCCCTGTGGGACGCCAGATTTAAGCTCCTTTTTCGAGGAGCAGCTGTCCCCAGGCATCACCATCTGGTATCTACCTGAGAGATAGGACCGGAACCACTTAAGTGCAGTGCCCCCATATACAGAACTTCTTGAAGAAAAGCCAAATTAGAAGCGTCATAAATAATTGAATACACACACAACACACACAACACACACACACACACACACATTATTGAGATATCATGGAGGGAAATTATCTCCAGTACGTTCAGGGTGAAAAACAGACAAAGCTTATTTAAAAAAATTGTAATTCCTCAGAAAAAATGTCTATCAGCAAGTATATATGCTTTATGGGTGGAAAGAATATTTTAAATATTATTTGAAAAACGTATTTCTTGTTTTTCTGAAATTTCTCTGGAAGAAACAACATTTTCTGCAGAGGAACTAATATTTCTTCACATGAATATTATTTTCTACAAATTTTATTTTCTGAAATGTTCTGAAATATTTTCTGCAACATTATTTGCTGCATAGAAAATGTCATTCTCCTCATGAAAATGCTATGTGTGAATTTTGCACACAATAAGTCTGTGGATAGCGAATAATAATTGAAAACCTCACACTTTTTGAAGACGTACTCTCACTGGTAACAACTATTAAAATTAGTGGTTGCTTCCTTCCAAAACAATACTATAGAAGCATTGATTCTCTAATAGGTTTTATGATCAAGTTTTATGATCAAAACCTGGTTGTAATGTGCAACAAATTATCTCAGTAATGTAGGCTGTGGGCAACAATACGAGTGAAATTTTGTGGAAGATGGCACACCACACCACCCACAATTTTAAGAGTTTTCACCGTCACTACATAACTTTGAGCTCTATTTGTTGTAGAAAATCAAGATATAAACCAAATAAATAAAACAAGGAAATAAAGTCACTATATTGACATTTATTACAAAAATTGTATCTAAGACACTCAGTCAGCGTGTTCCAGTAATGCACACTCTTCCTATTAGATAACAGCTGTAAGAAAGAACAAAAATCATCATTGAAGACACCTGCAATTCACATTAGAATAGGAACAATGCCAATTCCTAGGCATATAGCTATTTTTGAGGTATCAAAAAGATTCAGATAGAGTCTAAATTACAAGCTTTCCTTTGGCTTAATTTCTTTCAGCTTTTATTTATTTATGAAAATATTTGGATATTGCTTTGCAGCTGATGAGAGTCAGTGATGCAACATGGTGCAGAAAGGAACAGATAAAATATTCAAAACACAATTTTAAAGAACCAGGTTTTAAAAAAAAAAGAAAGGAAGGAAGGAAAAGAAAAGCCACATGCAATAGAAACAGTTCCAAAAGACTAGTGGCCCAAAATCACACAAAACAGTGCAACCTTGGTGCCCATCAGAAGCTCCAAGGAGATGGAGTCAGGCTTTGGGAGGAAGTTCAACGACACAAGTTAAGTTATTGAGAAAACTTGCCTTGTTTACTCTCCAATCCAGCCTCTTGATTTGATGGGACTCCTAACAGGGCCCCTATTGAGTTTATAATTTAGAAACTATAGAGTTTATAGCTTATAGTTTATAGATTTTTAGTATAATACAATCTAGTCTAATCTACGAACTATGAACTAGTATGGTGGGAAAAGCCTAGAAGTTCCAAAATAAGTTTCTGATCATTACAGAATGGGCAGAAACAGTTACCAATTTTGTGTCTGGGGAAAGAGGTTGCTGTTTTATCAGCACATTTACCAGCGGTTAGAAAAGGCTCAGCACTGGTACTATTGTATACAAATGCCAGGACTCCTTCAGAGGAGGCAAAGATAACCATGCTGTTCCCCTATGCTTAGTATGATTGGTGAACATGTCCTTGGTGGGAGGTAGGATAACCAAACAGCCCCAGTGGTCAGGCTTTATAGTCCATTGTCCTCTTTCAAGTACTTGTTCACTAAGATATTTCATGTAATGCATGATCAGTACATTCTTAATGTATAATCAATAGGTCAGAAGCATATACATGGGTTGCATTCCCATGAACAAATCTGTCAGCTCTGCTTTCCCTTAAGTTCAGATTTTGTGATTTTTTTTCCTTTTGGCAAATTCTGATTGAAAATGGAAGTATAACAGAAGTTCCTTATTAGATCATGATGGTTCCTTGGGTACTTCATAGAAATGAAGCCAATACTCAAATGATGGTGATGTTTGCCACTGTAACCAAGTAGTAAACCTTGAAAATTGTAAAGAGTGAAGGAGACCTTAGTGTATATGTCTTTGCTGGGCAGTTTAGATCTTTGCTGTTGAGTTGATTCATTTTTCTGCAAGTGAGAGTTTGTAGATTTGCTATCCTGTATAGAGCCAGCATGATCTAGTGATCTGAGCATTTGACTACAGCTTTGAAGACTAGAGTTTGTTTCTCTGCTTGAACATGGAAACTCACTGAGCGACCTTGGGTGCATCTCACACACTCAGCTCCAGAAACCCCATGATAAGTTGGTCTTAGGGTTTCCATAAATTGGAAATAACTTGAAGGCATGCAACAGCAGCAACAGCAGCAACAACAACAAATTTATACTTCTCTCATAATGGACACTGAAATATATTTTCAGTATTTTACAGTTTACTTGAGCCATTTACATTATGTCATGAGCATTATGCAGTAATCTTTTATGACAAAATTGTGCATGGCAAAAAGAAAGCAGGAAAGAAAGAAAGAAAGAAAGAAAGAAAGAAAGAAAGAAAGAAAGAAAGAAAGACTGATGATGAAATAATAATTGTCTTTAGAACAGCTGAACCATTCAAAAATAAGGAGAAATAGCAGTTTATATAAAACAAAACAAGAACAAAAGAAAGGGAAAACTTTTAGAAACATGAGATTTCTTTGCACTCATGCTACTTCTGTTCCATCAGACATAAAGTGCAGATACTAGAAACTGAGTTAAATTAGTCAATGTAGTGTGCCAATATCTAAGCAGAGTGGCAAACATGCTTCTAAGGAATTTAGTTTGCAGGGTGTCAGTATCAAATTTGATACTGTCTTAAACAGACAGATAAACATTCATCTTTAGTTGTTTTTCCCCCCACCAGATAGAACAAAATTCTCATTTCTTGTAAACCAATCAAAAATATTAAGCATGTGTGGCTTTTGCAGACAAAGAGTAAAGTCATTGTAATGGTTGTTAACATGGATGATATAAATGAAACATCAAGTACTTTGGTTATATCTGAGATTGCATTCTTTTATTAGAAATGATGACAGTGGGTGTTGTATTTCAAACTACTGAAAAAACAAAAGATGTCAATCCCCTACGTGCTCTGTTACATCCTGATCAGCAAGTACTTAAAAGTTAAAAGAATGAAGTGATCAGTAGGCTGTGGAGGAACTCCCTGTAAAGGAAAGGTTACAATACTTGGGACTCAATACAAGTTTATAAAACAATAGAAGTTTATAACGTCATGCCTAGTATGAAAAAAGGTGAATATCATAATACTGGAACCTGGATAATACTAGAACTCTCTTTATATAAGCCTGCCAAAGAACTGGGGTCTATTGTCTATGTCCTACAGGTAGGGGAAATGTATTGTGGAAAGACATGGGAGAGAGCCTTCTCTCTGGTGGCACCTCAGTTGTGGGTAGTTGTGGGTAGAGGAAGCAGTCCAGGTGCACAGAGGATGGTTATCTGTCAATCAGTGTCCAGGTGGGCTTCTCACAATTGTGTTCCCTGGAGAAACTCTAGCTTCTGCTTAAGCCTATTATCCATAGGAATGGTGTTTATTTGCCTGACAAATGACCTAGTCTTATCTGGAGGGTGTTTAGGTTGACCTGCCACTCTTGTTTACAATCAGGTTTCTTCTCTTGCTCAGTTTGATCTCTTGGTCATCTCTCAGGCTTGATTTTAATGTCAGAGCCAATTAATACAGTTGCCAATCTAATATGGTGCCAATTAGGTATGGTGCCCATCCAAACCATGCTGATATCAGGTACCCCCAAAGTGGGGCCTTACAGATCTATTGGACCTCTTAGTATGATTCACTGACAATACAGTCCAGTCCATATCTACTGAACAATTCTCAGCTAGTTCTGTGAGGCTCATTTCTAGGTAACAGGGTACAGGATTGTAATTCCAAATAAATTTTAATTACCTCACATCACTGATGACATTGTGTTGCCTGGTGCCTTCAAGGCATTTCTGACTTATGACAACTGTGACCTCCTCCTTTCCATTTTATTTACTTATTTATCAGTCAAGCTCATAATTATACAGAGAGTTTCATCTAGTCTGGGAAGGGTTCAGGCCTCATATGCTTTTGCATGTACCTGGTGTTTTCCAAGGCATCTGGCAGGGCTGCGTTTTCACAGGTCCTGAGAAACTGTCATACTTCTCTCAAGAACTCCTCACAGCTGAGGGACAGACAGCTCATGGCAAGAAACCACCACCTAGCCCTCAAGAATGGTGTAGACAAAAGCAGCTAGTCCAGATCTTTCCCTTCAGACTCTATTCATCAAGGACTTCTCAGAAAGAGAATATTTAGAAAAACTGTGATTAATATCAGCTATGAAACTGACTGATAGACGGGAGTATTCAGCTAGCAGTCATTGATCTGATTAGTGTCAGAAATAACATTTCTAGCTCTAAACTTTTCTATTTCTGGTCATAATCACTGACTGCCACTTATGACCTGGATTGCTTTTATGATCTTGCTTTTGTAGAACCACCTGCATCTTCTGGCATCAATAAATTACCTGGCTCTTGACTTTGGAATGCTCTCAGCTTACACTTTTTGTGTCTCTTCATTTATCCCTGGCTGCACCCAGCTGAGCTCTGCACTGACAGAGACTGTAATTAAGCCCCAGCAGGGCAGAGGCCTTATAGTGATCTATATATGCACAAAAAACATCCAAGGCCTCACAACACTATCCCTTTCCCTTTGAAAAAGGTAACCCCTCTGAGCCATTTAGTCCAACCTCCTGCCAGTGCAGAAATCCACGGTAAAACATTTTTGAAAGGCATGCTTTCTAAATCCACAGCTAAACCATACCTAAGGTGTGTTTTAAAAGCTCCAGTTAAATTAAAACCACCACCTTCTGAATAACTTGATCATATCACCTGTTAGAGCTTCCTTGGAATATCTGCAGACCTTTTTCCTTACCCCTATTACAACTCAAGACCAGAAAGGCTAGAGTATCTCCATCCTTGCCCTCATTGTTTGGGCAAGTGAAATTTTTCCTGTTCCAATAACTTTTAGAATTTGATCATAAAGGCTTTTTAACAGCGATGAATATCACTATTCCACATCACTGTTGGTTTAATGAATTTTTAAATGGTTCTAATTCCATAGATTGCTTAATGGATTTTGAAATAACTTTTATAAGTTTTTATTGATCTTGTATGTTTTAGATTTGTTCTGGTTTTAATAATCTGTAAACTGGCTTGAGTCCTGAAATTGTGGAAATTGTAGTTGTTGTGTGCTTTTACC
This sequence comes from Ctenosaura bakeri, assembly GCA_948474755.1. Classification (NCBI taxonomy): domain Eukaryota; kingdom Metazoa; phylum Chordata; class Lepidosauria; order Squamata; family Iguanidae; genus Ctenosaura; species Ctenosaura bakeri. The sequence continues at coordinate 606,337 of CAOLHI010001639.1, read as the reverse complement.
TTATGGTGACGCTAAAGTAAAGCTGTCATAGTATTTTCTGGCAAGATTTGCTCAGCGGCTTGTTTTTGCCTTCCTCTGAGTCTGAGAGAATTTCTGTGCAGAAAACACTGGGTTTTTTTGTGCAGAGAGTGCCATAATTGGAGTGGGTATTCTGCATAACATTTACATATATTGATTTGCAATAAAAACTGTGTTTTCAGCACAGAAAACAGTATTTTTGGTGCATGAATTTATATTCGTGTGTTGAAATATTATTTTCTATGCATAAAATACTTTTTTCTGTGCAAAACAACCACTCAATTTTTTTTTCAGAATATGGTCAAAGTTGCAAACGCCTATCAAAAACTGTGTGGTTTTCAAAGATTTTTTGAAGCAGGAAGAAAATTGCTGAAATTATTCTTTGCTAACTGTGAGGAGAAACTTCAGCCTTTCTGCACTACAGTTATAGTGCTATTATTCCACATTCAGCATCTTGTAGAATCCTGGGATTTGCAGTTTAGGGAAGGGCATTTGGAATTCTCAGCCAGAGAGCTCTTTGGCCTCAGTAGACTACAAACTCCATGATTCCACAGGGTGTTGAAAGTGGAAGAATAGCACTATAACAGTTTTGGAGTGGAAAGGTGCTTGGTGAAGAATTACATCCCTACATGAGAGCTGATGTAAGGCTGCAACACAAAGTAGCCTACTTAGAAGGTAAGTAAGTGATGCAACATTTTAAAAACTTATAGCAAAAGCATACAACTTTCATAGCAAACAACTCTGCCAGCTAAGGATGAACCAACATATGTGCATTATCAAAGGCAATAATGTGAATGTTTCTTTTAGGGATGGGACAAATCCAAATTTTCTGAATCCGGATCCAGATCCAAATCCCTGGAAGGCTCTGGGAATCCACAAATATCACAAATCTCAAATCTTTCGAAATCTTTTTTTTTTTAAGGGTTTAAAAAGCAAGGGAGAAAAGGATAACCTTGGGCAAGACACACACTCTCAGCCTTAGCAAAAGCAAACCACCTCTTGAAGAAATCTGGCCAGGACAATTGTCATAGTTTTGCCTCAGGATCTCCTCAGACTGAAAATGACATGAAGGCCCTTTCTACACAGGCGGGAAAATGTGGATTAATCCCACATTTTCCTGCCTGTTTAAACAGGGCCATATACTACAGTATAGAGATAATCCAGGTCAAAACTGGATTTTCTCTGCATAGCTCCTTACGGCATCCTGGGGTTTGATGCACTAGCACACTTCGGCAGAGAAGGCTGTGACATCTTGTAAAACGACAAACCCCAGAGTTATGTACAAAAGAGCTTTGCAAGGGAGCTATGCAAAGGAATCTTTTAGCTGTACTTGAAATCTCGAGAAGAATGTTCCAGTCAATGAGGCCTTTAGTGGGCCCCAGAAGTGCCCATTTTTAAAAACAATTTTTCCTTTCTGCTACATGTGGTTTGTCATATGGCTCATGAGAAACCATGACAGACATTTCACTTCTCATCCTATTTCAGCTATAGGTTTACAACCAGGCACTATCTTGTGAAAGGAGGTGCACTGACCTCCATGTGGTAATCACTGGATGAGATTGTATGACCTTGCTCTGTGCTCCGCTACTTCAGATAGGCATCAGACCCACTGACCCCAGTATTTCTACATGCCATTGATTTTCAGCACAGAAAATAGTGCTGAACTTAAATATTAAATGTTCAATTTAAACATATTAGAATACAACTCCAGATGTAATTTCTGAAATTGTTAGCAAAGGCCGTTATTACTGCAAGGGAAAGACTCACCTATTTGTCATCTTCCCTTGTGTATCTAGTCACCCAGATTTTCAGGTGTCCTGGTCTCCAACAAACTATTTGGTTGGTGGATTCGAAAGATTTAGTTTGCCTTTTTTGGCAAAGGGATTCGGATTTGCGAATCTCAAATCTTTGGCAAACATTCGAGGATTCAAGGATTTGGTTGGCCCATCCCTGGCTTCTTTATAAACACACCTCATTTAGTCAGTTAGCATCAGAACTGTGGTGGCAGCTGAGCATGAAGATTTTAAAATATTGTCCAATATGTAAGTGAATATTGGTGCCATAGGCTAGAAACGTAGGTAGCAGCTTGAGTATTGGGCCAGGACTCTGAGAGGCCAGGGTTTAAATCCCTGCTCGGCCATGGGAACTCGCTGGATAACCTTGGCCAAGTCATGTTCTCTTAGGTCAGAGGAAGGCAATGGCAATCCCTCTGAACCAATCTTGACAAATAAACATGATAGATTCACATTAGGATTGTCATAAGTCAGAAATGACTTGAACACACAAAACAACAACAACTAATTTTGCAAACAGTCCCCATATGTCCAGAAACTCTGTATGGACCGCTGGTTTGAATCATTCCAAGAAGCCATAGCAACTGAAAAAGAATTGGGGCATCTGATGTAATTGGTTGTGTACACGTCTTGATTTTAAACTTTATGGATCTTCACAGCAGGTTTCCATGCAGTGAGTGTGGCCAGTCAGTTAAAAAACTACTGACTTTAAGTTCATATTTTCCACTTGCTGTTGACTTTGATTTGAGAACAAGTTGATAGAGTTTTGGTTAATAAGCCAATTATATTCAGACAAGATAACCATCATGCAGAGTGTTGTGTTTAGCTAAATTACTATGCTAATAGCTAGCAGCTCCCTCCATTTCTTGTGTGACTGAAAAAGCTCAATGAAAAGAATCAGCATTTATGGGGAAGTTTTATTCCCTTCTCTTAGTTCTCATGCATTGTTGTTTCTCCTTATTCTTCCATGGGGGTTGGGGAATGTATTGGACATTTTAAGTTATGATTCAAGAAACTTTTGAAGGCCTTTACGCAGAATGAGGAGGGGGAAGGGGGAAGTAGTACAACTTCTGACATTTTGCTACCTGAAATGAAAAAAAACAAGATGGCATTTTCTACCTAGTTCCCCAGCTGGCACGGTATAGTGGTTTGCATTTTGGATGAGGACTCTGGAAGATCAGGGTTCAAATTCCTGCTTGGCCACGGAAGCCCACTGGGTGACCTTGGACAAGTCACACACTCTCAGCCTCAGAGGAAGGCAAAAGCAACCCTTCTCTGAAGAAATCTTGTTCTAGCAGGTTTGCCTTGGAATTGCTGTAAGTCAGAAATGACTTGAAAGCACTTGGTAATACAAAACCCAGTTTCACATATCTAGAATGCCAGTTTTTAATTCAGTTCTAGTGATAACACCCTCTATAATACATGAGGGCAGAAATTAGGAGAATGCTGAATGTTCAGGGGACAATGAGAAAGAGTTAAAGAGCAACACAGAGCTCTGTCTTCTGTGGTGGGAAATTCAAGGATTCCAGTCAGCAGATGGTTTTTGATACCTAACAGCATCTGCCAACAGGTAGAGCTGACCCTGTTCATACTGAATTTGAAGGAATTGATTTTGAATGCTTTCCTATTTAAGGAATTTGAAACAATCAAGTAAGTCAGGAAGAGCTGAGATGAAATTATTCTTTTATCTTCAGTGTGCTATTTTGTTTAATTGGGGGTGGGAATTTAAAAATATGCTCTCACTCATGCAATCTTAACTGCTACAGTTTCAGAACTACCCTGCCTCATTGGATCACCTCATCCTTGATCATGTGTAATATCACTGGATGGCATGGAAAACATTACAACGCTGCTTGCAGTTGACTTCATCATAAGCCAGAGTGAAGTAACAGCAGATTTTGCATGTCAAGAATAGGCAGCAAACTGTATGTTATTTACCTGTTTATATTGCAAGAAAAGAAGAAACACTTGTAGAATTTATGCCTTTACCTGTTTATATTGCGAGAAAAGAAGAAACACTTGTAGAATTTATGCCTTTACCTGTTTATATTGCAGAGAAACACTTGAGAATTTATGCCTAATGCCATATAAGACTAGCTTGTTTCAAGTGAGAAGTTCCTCAAATAATAAATATATTTTTACTTAGGAAGGTGAGGCATTCTTTGCAGCTATACCTCTGGCAGCAAGTTACACTCTGGGCTGGCCCCTGCATTGCTTCTTCCTATATTGCAGATTGAGGAGTTGTCTGTCCACATGGTCCCATATCAGTTTCAAGCTCTAAAATGGTCATATAGGGCAATGTTGGTAGGAACAGAAATTGTGTGGTCTAGGTCATCTGAATCTTCTCACATCATCGTACTACAGAAGGAGCAGTAGTAACCACTTTCATTCAGATGATATAGTGCTATAACCAGCTCTGTCTATAGCCATTTCTGCACTACACTGTTATAGTGCTATTATTCTACTTTCATCATCCTGTGGAATCCTGGGGTTTACAGTTTAGGGAGGGGCATTGAGAATCCTCAACCAGAGAGCTCTTTGGCTTCAGTGAACTACAAACTCCAGAATTGCACAGGATGTTGAAAGTGGAATAATAGCATTATAACAGTGTAGTGCAGAAATGGCCTACCTGAATGACTGTATGTTCCTCTATAACTACAAAAATATAACCATAGGATTGACCTTACACAATGATCTGGAATGAGAAAACTGACTGTAAAGGAGAGAGATAGCTAGTAAAAAGCAGAGCAAGCTTAGACTGCATGGAGAATGCCTCAGCTACAGCATATCTGTACACTCATATCCTTCTTTCCCAATTCCACTTATAGGTTACATAGAAATATTCAGAGAAGGGAGGTGAGTGTGCACAGAATGACTGTATGTCTTAGGCCATTTCCGCACTGCACTGCTATAGTGCTATTATTCCACTTTCAACATCCTGTGGAATTCTGGGATTTGTAGTTTACTGAGGCCAATGACTGTTCTGGCTGAGAATTCTAAAGGCCCCTCCCTAAACTGCAAACCCCAGGATTCCATAGGATGTTGAAAGTTGAATAGTAGCACTACAACAGTGTAGTGCAGAAAGACCCTTACTTAATGCTTTTGATAATAACTATTATCATCCTGGGAAAGCTGTGGTGGCAAACTTGAGGAATTACAGTTTGGACTCCATTCTCATATTGTGCTTTACCAAATATGTCTGGGTGTGTTAAATATGAAGATACTTATATATTTACAGTTCAAGTTGATTTACTGGTCAGACCTCACTAATTTCTTCACTGCAACAACTCAATGTGTCAGCAGCAGCCAACATTCTAAATTAAAAACAGCACATTTTGATAAGTATATCTCTCTCATACAATTATGTGAGGCAGCAAGAGCATAAACAAAAACAAACACTGCTACTTGTTGTGGAACAGATCCCTCCCTAAACTGCAAACCCCAGGATTCCATAGGATGTTGAAAGTGGAATAAGAGCACTATAACAAACTAATGTGGAAATGGCTTTGGACAAATACAATGAAATAGAGACTGAGAACTTTTCACATTCCTGAACATTTATTTGAGGGTGAAGGACCACACCAGTGGCTGCGGAAAGTTCAGGGTATGTGCAGTGGAGATCGTAGCGGCTATTTGCAGGACACAAATGTCCATATACACAACCTTTACTGCAAAAGACCTCTTCCCTTCTCAAAATTACTAAACAGCTGATGATCCCCAAGCACACTGCCAATAACTGGTCAGGTGGACAATCGGGACAAATGGATGGACTTCCCAAAGCTTCACAGTCCACGCTATTGAATAAAATAGAGAACTAGAGCACAGATTTTGGATTCAGAAGGTCATTAATCCAGTCCCTACCATCTTCAGTTAAAAATAATTCAGTAGCAAGTAGTTGGGTGGGTGGGGGGCACTGCCTGGACATCTGCTGCCCTTTTGTCAAGACAGGCAAAGAAGCTGACTTCCTATGAACCTCACTTCACAACCTTCAGAATCTCCTTTCTCCTGGTTGTCTAGTAGCTGTGCTGATACAATTTTTGTTGCATCAGACAAATAAACAGCATTCCCAGAAACCATTTCCATAATTTTTGCTGCAAAAATGAGCTTGTTAGCAGTTTATTTTTCACTTCCTATCAAACAGATGTTCCACATTCTCCAAGGGATATTCAGTTTTTTCCCCCAGTGGTTCTGCTTTAGTGAGCCACCAGATGTTCAAGCACTCAGAAACATTTCTCATCAGATGCAGATATGAAAGATTCAGCTGAAGGAAAGGGGGGGGGATAACTTTATTAATTTATTTATTTTTACTGAGAGGCAAGATAAATTGCTTCAAATTGGTAAATGTAAAGAAACAGATGGGACAAAAAAAACAACGCACCCATATTCTTGTCTGAGGGTTAGCACTGTTCTACTTCTCTATAGATCACAAAATGCCACACCTGTCTCTCTGTGGTTGAACATCAAACGAAACCAAAAGTTCAGGTCAGCTGAATTAAAGACATGGATATCTATTTGTCTAACAGCAAAGGTTTGCTAGGTACAACTCAGCAGACTCCATATGAGAAGTAAAAAGCCACAGGTGTGCATATGGAGTCATAGGGCCTTTCCTCACTACACTGTTATCCTGTTATTATTCCACTTTCAACATCCTATGGAATCCTGGGATTTGAAATTTAGGGAGGGGCATTTAGAATTCTCAGCCAGAGACCTCTTTGACCTCAGTCAACTACAAACTCTAGGATTTCACAGGATGTTGAAAGTAGAATAATACCACTATAACAGTGTAGTGCAGAAATGACTATAGAAAACAAGGCAAAGCTGACATTCTAAGGAAACATATTCCCCTTATGCCAAGTCAGGGTGTGGGTCTTCAGGGACCTTCTACGTGAAAAGTAGAATGTTATAGAAATCATGCTTCTTGTGTGTCATTATATTACAAACACCACTCAAAACAGAATCTAGATACAAATATGGCATCAGGATGGATTTTTTTTTATATACCAGTGTTTGCACAATGTGGGTAATATGGAGTGAGAAAACCAGGAACCAAAGATATTCTGGCAAATTTTGCATGTACCAATTCTGGATTTTTATTTTTATTTTCAGGAGGAGCAAGAATGGAGGAACATAGAGGAATGGAGTAAAATAATCCCAGGTCCTTCCATAGTAATTTTGTCGTTACCTCAACAATCAGAATGCTGGCAATCAGTTTGGATTGGGTCCAAGGGCTTTTGTTTCTGAGCCCTAGTTTAAATATTCTCAAATAAGGGTTATCTTGACTCAGTGGGAGAAAATAATCTTATCCAACATCATTTACAGTATTCTTCACATATTAATTTCTTAATAGCTGAAGCAAACAACTTATTGCAAAGTTTATTGAAACAGTATATGGAGGCTTCTGCTACAGAGAATAACAGCTTCTAACAGGCTAAATGTTGCCAGGTGTTCATATCCCTTGTCTCGATAAATAAATAATTAGGAAACATGATTAGTTTGAGAGCAGATCCTGGAAATTTCAAAGAATTCATAGTATATAATTCTGAAAATGGAGGTGCTACCACAAATTGTAGTCTAGGCACATTAATTGGGGAATTTCCACCCAAAAGATGTGGTGATGATCAAGGTTTAAAATGTTTTTTGATCTTATCTGTGTGATTGCAATTCCCAAAATAAAATACACTAAGCTTACTTCATGGATCTCTGGCTGGTTCTTCACTGCAGAAGATCTGGTAAACATAGGTGTGTAATATCTTGTTAGGTTACACCCCCCCCTCCATAGGCTTCCTATTTTGTGCTAGTATCTCCCACTGTTTGACAGAGATACTGGCATCATGAGTGGACCCCGGAGTCGCCTATATTTTGGAGTAACAACCAGACGCTAAAGGTAGTGAACAATGAAAGATTGTGTTATTTAGCTCAGTTCCAGCTAGAATAGAATAGTTGGTTTAATTAAAACATACATTGACTTACAAGGTTTCCCTGGGTTTAATGGATCTACTCCAGACTAACAGATGGATTTAGATGCAGATAACTGATGGTTGAGAAGTTATAGAGAATATCATTTGGTGTGTAATCCAAGAGTACTCAAACTATATATGATATATTGGGAGAAACTAACAGCAAGATAAGAAATACTGTTAGGAGGCATTCAGGACCCCAAAAGAAGCTAAAGAAGCTTTGGAATGTGCCCAAATATCAAAAAGACTATGGTCCTTTTCACACGGCATTTGTCATGCAAAAGGGCCCCTTGAGCATCGAGTAAATGTGAGGACCAGTCGACACAACACACTCACAATTGCATGATGCTCCAGGGTCTGGCAGGTGCCGCTTGCATACTTTTTCATTTTCGACTTTGAGCCGAAAATGGTGTGCAGTTGTGCATCACTCCGGGGCCACACACATACTTGATTGTGCGTGCAGAGCTCCAGAGCCATGGTGCTCATGCTTCCTGCCCCAGCGCAGCCTGGGAAAATCCCAGGCTGCACTGCAGAAGGAAGAGGCGGGGCTCTTGCACGAGCAGGCAGCAGCTCTGGAACTGAAGGAACTGGGACACGAGAGCCTCTCACTGGAGGTTGCTCACATGATCCCCGCACCCCAGCTTCGTGAAAAGGTGCATTGTGGAAAGGGCCCAAGATATTATATGTTCCTAAACATGAGGCTAAAACATGAGTATGCTTGTGTGGTACTGTTGGACAACTCACCTTTGCGTGTTAGATAGTCCTGTCATTATCAGGGTATAAAACTCACACAGCAAAAGAGATTCCTCTCTCATAATGCCTCTTTCTCTTCACTATGGCTTCATGTCTACTCCTTGCTAGACATCAAAGGAACCAGGTAACTATGGATCTATTTCATACTCAGGCTTAGATAAATTTTTCCCACCTGATACTAATCTTTTATTTTCTGATGTTGGTACTTAGTTTAATTTTGGGAAAATAGAATGGGTTTGTTTTTATCTCTTTTGAGACCAACTTTGACTTTTTTGGTGTCATTTATTTATTTATTTATTTCCCGCCTCTCCATATGGATCGAGGCAGCGAACAACTTACAAATAGCATGTATTTTGAAACATATCTATACATGCCCCCAACAAGCTGGGTACTCATTTTACTGACCTGCGAAAGGATGGAAGGCTGAGTCAACCTTGGAGCTGGGCAGGATCGAACTTACAACGTTGTGGCTTGCAGTACCGGAATTTGACCACTGCGCCACCAGGGCTCCTGGTGTCTTTCAGGCTTAAATTTAAGAAAATCCTTTTGAGTTTAAGAAATATTTTAAATCTTTTAGGTTTTGGTTCAGATATGTGTTTTGTATTCTGCATTGAAGTCTTAATACTTCACATATTTTTTTAAAAAAAGTCAGAAATGTTTTAGCTTAGCTTTTCATATTCAGATAGTGCAGGAGGAAGCCAAGTGGAAGTCTGATTGTTTAGTGATGCCCCTCCTACCCCCGGTGGGTTTTGAAATGTAAGTACAATTCAGGAAAGTGCTGTCATTTAAACCACAAAACAAGTAGTCCACTTTTGCTACTTTTGTCGTGTCAGCTTAACTTTTAATTGGTCTTATCAGATCTGTATTACAGTGAATCTCACAGCTGATCAGGTAATCATAGTAAAGCATGTAACCACCATGCTATTAGAGTCTGTCATTTTGTTAAACTCAATCTTTACTGCCTCCCATTCAAGCTCTGAGGGCGTAATGATGTTTTCTCTATTTACACCTGATCTGATTACTCACTGGAGGCTTTTGAACCTAAGTCAATCACTTTCTGAATGAAAGATGTGTATAAGTTTACCTAAGTGTTATAGAAATGGGGAAAATAACTCAATGTGATAGCATGCAATTTTTGGTGTCATATGTCTCTACATCCTCAGATCGTGCTGATTTCAGTGGGAGAGTGATAAGCCCAATTGACTTTAAACCAGACAAATTAAAAATGTTTAACATTAGTTTAGTCACACTGATGTGGTCACCCCTGCCCTGACCCAGTTTTCCTGCATTAGTTTTTCCCAATTAGTTGTTATGTTTATATTTCCTTGCCTTTGATTGGGAACATGTGGTCATCTGATGTTGGACTGCAATTTTCATTGCTCCCTATCATTGGCTATGGTAGCTATGTTGATGGGAAATTCAGCCTCACATTGTCTGGGGCACTACACTTACATATTCCCTACCCTTGGCCTAGATGGAGCTAGACAGGGGTAGGGGCATCACAATATACTTGACTGTCAAAGGCAATTCACTTGTGCTGATCCCAGTGGTCATAGTTTTGTATCTGAATGTTACATTGGTATAACGATACCAAAATTGGATTTGTCATAATGAGCTAAAACTTTAAGAGTATTAGGAATGAGAGGAGAGTCTACCCTGTAGCTTCCTGAATAAGAAGAGAAGTTCTAAAATCACATCTAGAATTGGAACACAGTTTCTTTTCATTCCCCGCCATGTTACCGTTGTGCATCTGTGCATTGATAAAAAGTGAAGAAAGACAATTTTGCTGTAATACTATTATGACTCCATCATTTTTGGTAGCATTCTACCAGTAGACACACAGATTACTGACAATGCATTGAAAAAAAACACCTGTGGATGAGTAATCTAGAAGCATGCACTTGTACCACATCAGTATTTCTCTCTCTCACTTTTGCATTAAGAATGCAAATTGATTCATTGACTGCCTGTCCGACTTCGGGAAAACCCTAAGTATATGGCACATGAAAATTTGAATTTGAACACAGCATAACAATGGTGAAACAATGAGAATAATAAAATAATCTTTCCATGAAATTGCTACAAATTGCTTTGGGGTAATTGTTGTTGGCAATTCTAAAATTCTTTTTATTGTCCGTAAAACATTATCTCTTACTCTTTCTTATGCATGGCTTGCTGTATTTTATATATCTTGTTTACCTTTGTATTTATCATGGCTTTTGCTAGTATAACAAACTCATAAACTTAAAAAAAAATCAGAATTTTACAGAGGAAACCAGATGCCAAGATAAATTATATATCAATATTAAAAAGGAATAGTTTAGGGTCTTCACTCATAGGCTTGAAATGATGGTTCCTGGTAGACATTAACTTGAATAGACTTTCATGAGTGGATAAGGTCATCAGATATGAAGGCAGGAAAGAAAGTGAGAGCTGTAGCAAACTATACATTGTTGTTATAACATTTGGAAATTGAAAAGTGGAACAATGAAGATTCATAGGAGATTTTTAAAATGAGATGTGCTGAGGAATGCTAGCATCCAGCAAGAAGCTATAAGAAAAGTATTAAATGAATTACCAAGAAATAGATGTCTGAGGCTGGCAATCTCTTCAGGAATCATTAAGGTGTTGGAAAAGAAAATTATGTGCTAGGTAGCCTGCCCTTGCACATCCCAAGTTATCTTCTGCCCTCAGCAGAGAAGGAGGAGGTTGTCCTTTTAACAGTGATAAGTAGATTCAACTGCCAGCTTAGTGGTTTTTGTGTATGGAATGGAAGGGGGAATCATTGTTCTTGGCCTTGGACAGCAAAATGTCTTGGGTTGGCACTACCACTGTCAGCTCTGGGATCTCCTATTCTGTATATCCATGCTTAATTGTGTTTTTTTTAAAAAAAAAAATCACAAAATATCAGACAACAGTAAGTGAATCAAGTTGGATTAAAACAGTGGAGGCGTCATTATTAGTGCTCTCTATCCTTCCTGTATTCCTCAAAAAGTCTGGCTTCAGACTTCTCCTACAGCCTGAGGGCAAAATTATCTTCTCCATTGCACACTGCAGATCTCAATTGCATATTCTACATTTATTTAATGTGCTCGACTCCCATTGGCATTGCTGAAAGTTGTCAGTAGAATGACAGGATGAACAAACTGGATTTACTGTGTGCAATCAAGTGGGAAATATTGGTTTAAATACATATTTAAAAGGGGCACATCAAATGTACTGAATGATGAAAGCTATTGTAGATTACTTTGCATAGTTTGTCTGAGGCAGTAGGTAGCCAAGCACAAGAAGGGGCTTCATCCCTGAGAGAAACTGGCATGAATTTGTGAATATAGTTACAAGCAATTTAATGCAATGTAATTTAAACCAATATAATGAAAACATACCTTTTCATCCCACACAGAGCAACTCATCTTCTTTGAATGTAGAATCTTGCTTTTATTCCACAGCAAAAGCCTGACAGAATGAACTGGAGTCCTTTGAAAGAAGCATGTGACACTCCCATCCAGACAGGTTTGGAAAGGATTATGGGTTGCATCTAAGATAAATTATGATTCAGGAGAAATCCCCCATTGCTTCTCAACTAGGAAAATATTAAATCAGAAACAGAATGGGGTTCTAAGACCATTTTATTAGCTATTTAATAATAGTTTAACTTTAACGATTTTGGCGGAAAGAAGAAAGTGGGTTCCAGCTGAGGACAGGGACTACTGTCTTCCTCTTCAGCCACCCCTCGGCAAAGCACCTGAGCTCTATGTGCCAGTCACCATGTCTGGATGCCCAGACAACTGTCAACAAGGGAAACCTTCCCAAGGAAGCTTCCTCTCATGTGACAAAGTCAGGCACTTTTGCCTTTGGACCTTCCTATCAAAAGATCTCCTCATTCCCATTTTCAGGGTAATACACTTGGTGACTGTACGAGCCATAGTTGGATCTGCATGAATTAATATACACGTTTGGATTGCTGCCATCAACTGTGGGGAAGCAGTATACCCTCACCTGGGAGGTGCTGTGGTTCTGTAATGGTACAATTCCAGGGGAATGCCTTGTCGGGTGTTTGGGACCAAGGGACCACTAATAGATGGAGAAAAAGAGGGAGACACACTTCCTGAGCCATGTTGCCTTTGCTGACGAAAGGGAAAGAATCCAAAATCTACATCTACAAGAATTCTAAACTACTGAAACTGTGTACACATGGGGGAACTTTGCCACAGTGTGTCTCCTCAAGGTGGCTGCCACCCCATGAAGGGAGTCAAAGCAGTTGCCTCACTCCTTGGCTGCTCTACAGGAGAGGGGGCTGCCCAGTCTGGGGGCTTGCCCTTCCAGTCTTTTGGAGCTGCCTCCCTGCATGTTTTAGATGATTCTGGCATGAGTGATCATGCCCACTCAGAGCTCAGTACTACTGATGCCAAATCAGAGGGGAGACTGGTGTCTGTCCCCAGTATCTCCTGGAGTAGTTATTTTTTTTTAAAGGATGGTAAGTGAGACAAAGCTATGAACTTTCTTGGCTCTTCACAGGACAGGATCACCAGGGTAAAATATATATTTATGGCCATGGAATGTAAACCAGGAGTACTCAGTAGAGGGAAAGGCAGTGGCATAACTCACTGTAATGTTTGGTGACTGTAACTATGGCTGTTGAGTTTGCCCCTGATGGGATGCATGTGGAGGGAGTTTATGTGGTCATATTCAAGTGTGCCAGTTTGAGTGCCTTTGCCAGACTGTTGTTCAGATCCCCAGCTCCATGGCACGCTCCCCTTAAAGACAGAATGGAGAGGGCAGACTTTTTTTTGCCAAGGACTCAAGAAATTCTCAGGAGAAGCTGTGGGTGCTTATCAGGGCTCTCTGCTGCATGCCTTCCTCTCCCTGGCTCTCACATGCACTGGCTTTATTCTCTTCTTGGTCAACTTCTATGAGAGTTTCTTCCTGTACCTTAACCTGGTGTGCCTCTTCGATACCCAGAAAGTACCATAGAGGTTGGCTTCACACTCATGGTTAGACCAGGGTGGGGAGGCAGCTTGGGTTGCTCTGTTGTCCACTGGATTTTACCGATGAGGTCATGATACCTGCTTTGACCATTGGTTTCCCCTGGCTATCAGGATTCACATGAGCCACAACTCCTTGGGGAACGATATTGGACCTCAGGCGTTCCTAACATGAGTAGCTTAAGCCTGGACCTTGGCTTGGTAGAACTGTGTCTACCAGCTGTGTGATTCCAACAGAGCCACCCTGGAGCTTCAGGAATGCATCCATGAACTCTATGGTCAACATCATGTGGAACTGAAACATATTAGTTTCTGATAATTTCTGCAGTTCCCAAACACTTCTTCGTATCTCACTATAAACCAACCCCTGAGGATCATAATCTCCAGACTGCTGCCTAGGGTTTGAAGTCTGGCTCATGTCCCTGGACCTTGCCATTGCATAGATGTGGAAGAAGCAACACCTTGGCCATGGTCATTGCCAAGTAGAAAGCTACCACACTGGTCTTTTCAATTCCAACTACCACCACCACTAGAGTGTTTATCCTCCCTCTCCCCAGCTACCACAAGGAGCTGAGGTACCTGTACTGCCCACCTTTTTATACTGTGTATCAGGACCATGGGTACTATAGATCACTAACTGGATTCTGCAACCTGGAATCAGTGCCTTTCTGGACAACCCGTGTATTTTAGATGGTCCCTGATTCCTGGAGGAAATCTATCACCCTATGAATTTGGTCTGACAAATTGCAGCATGGAAGGATGTCAATGTCCATGGAGCCCAGAACCATTTTAGTTTGAGAGTTCAATCCTCCACAAAGGAGCATTTTAAACTCATCAGTGTCATAATCATGGTTGCCTCAGTCTGGGGAGAACCCAACCTTCTGAGCCAAGATAGCAAATAGCTTCTTCCTGGCTACGTAAGACTCCAGATTCTCTTCTGGAGCCTGATACTCCATTAGAAACATTGTGGTGGCTGTCTGTTCTGGCCAAAGAATCTGGGTAATCTCCTTCATCCAAGGGTGGTTCTTCAGTTTGACCAGATTGTGAGTGGCTACCACCAATTCATAAGCCAGCAGATCTGATGGGGACATGCAGAGCCTCACCGGTTGGGTCAGGCACGGGCCTCTTGTGCAGCTGATGAAAAAGCCAATTTGTTGTTTAGCAACAAGTTTAGTTTAGTTTACTCTTTTGTGCCCGCAATACCTCCAATTCATTACACCTCCAATTCAGCGGCCTGCCTCTCAGCCATTTTGGTGATGGAATTTTGAACACTGGACATGCTTTGGGTGGACTGCCTTATGGGCTGTCCTTCCATCTCTTCTTACTCTGGAAGATTGATCTGGCCTTGATCATAATTTCAACACAACCTGCTTTACTGGGTTGTAAGTGGAGTGCACATTTTGGCAATTGTGCTGATATATTTAATAGTTGTAATCCCACCCTGATGTCCTATAAAGAGATCATGGGCTGAATCAGCATTATTTCACATATGTCCACCTTTAACACATGTGAACCCACAATGGGAGATTCTGCCTGAATTAGTGTGGCACCATCCCTGATTTACAGGTTGAACTTTGTTACAATTGGATGCCTGTGGCCAAATTGGAGGGTGTCCTTGGCTTCCTTGTGGGTGAGGTTTATAATTAGCACATACAGTGACACAAACCTAAGTGTCTCCTGGCTTATGTTATAAGGAGTCTGTCTTAGGGGGATGAACCAGCTTGGTGGACCTTGTTATAAAATGTCCCTTTACTGTGCAATTCAAGGTTGTGCTCTCCAATCTGCAATTTGCATATTTTGACTTTTACCTGATGGGGTGATTACATTGACTTCTATGGGGAATGCATGCCCTTTGGCCGTACTAAGAAGGATAGACAGTACAAAAGAATTGTCAATGTCCCATGCTTTTGCCATGATAATGGCTAGGTCGCAGGATGGAGATGGGCCTACAGGCAGTCAGTGCCTGACCACAGGGTCAGTCTTATTCTTATTGAGACTGCAAAAGGTCACATAATCTCGTGATTCTGATTTTGGGCTGTCCTGGCAGAAAATCTCCTTGACTCTGGTGGCTATATAAATGCATTTTGCACTTGTGTACATTGTTATTGGCCCATATGTTATGAATCAGTAACGGGAAAGCATGAAGGAATAAATTTGGATTGCTACCATCTGGCTCTGGACTTATTTTTCAAAGTAAGTGTTTGCTGTGCCTCAAGGATCCAGCGGTATCCTTTCATGAGGGGCTGTCTCTGAAGGGACCTGGGGAAAACTACTATAAAGAGTATGAATGGACTTATTTAACTTCTTGTGTCCGATGCCATGATCATTTTCTTGCTCAAATGGAAAATCATTAAACTATACTACTATACAGAAACAGAAAACCATAAACGTGTGGAAAACTTTTCTTAGACGTGGTGTCTTCACAGGGGTTCCTACTCTGTGAAGGTTTTGAACAGATCTATCACTGGAAAAATGTCATCACTAACTGGGCCTTTTCCCAGCTTGCTTTGAACCTGGTGTCCCTAATCAGACTAAAGACTTCCCTAGTAATCTCCCAGGTCTCTTCCTTGGATGCAGAATGAATCAGGATGGCATCAACATTGGACAAGGCATTTGTATAAGACTCAGATTTTAACTTGTTCCTCATCTTGATGACATGGGTGTGTCAAATGCTTAGGCTGGAGTGAAATCCTTTGGGGGGGGGAATCTATTTGAAACGATACTGCTGGCCATGAACTTGTGAACATGAACTTGTACCAGCTTGTCTCATGGAGTTTTATGAAGGCTTTAGCCAAATTCATTACACTATAATACCTGATACCAACAGTAATAGCTTATAGGATTTCATTGTATTTGGCTACTACAGGTCCAACTGGAGGAATTGTGGCAGCTTGCGAGTTCTAGGTGGCCCCAAGCAAGGCCTTGCATACCATCCAGGAGCTTACCATATGGGATAGCCAAACTTGCAAATCCATCATCCTTACCTGACTCCTTTTAAGGGCATAGACAGTCAGTGCTCCTATGAGGAAACACATTAAACAGAATTGGCAATTGTATATGTAGGAAAAGGATGCTTGTATGTAAGGAAAACCTGCCACACCATCATGATAAACAGTTATCAAATAAAGCCTATGGTGCCCAAAATTAATCATTATTTCTGCCGTGTCACTAGCATCCATGGTTGCAACATTAATTATACAGTTCCCATCTTGACCATGTTACCATGCCATATGCACCAACTCCATGATATGATTGGCAATAAACATTATTTAATTGGCATTATATATAAATCCCAAATTTATGGCTGAAAAGCCATGCTAGCAAACAGGACTGGCTAAACAGAAGCAAAAGTAGGTCAGAAGGCACCTCAAGGCATGGGTAGGTCATAGGTTCCCCGAGGATTATACAGAGAAGATGGTCCTCTAGCTCTAACCTAGAAAACAATAGCTACTGAAACTCCCAGACAAAGCAACAATGACCAGCACCCTATAACCTCCTTCCTGCTGAATTTCCCCCTTTCGTTCCCTCACTTGCCCAGACATTATGAAGCTATCATGATTCCTGTCAGTGCTTTTTCATCTAATGCTAAGACTGTTCCTTTGTTCCGGACTCCTTTGTTTGCTTTGCCAGAGAGCCGTTAACACCTTTCCCTTCAGGGCAGAAAAAGAGTATTTAAACTCCATCTCTGAGCAAGATAACTCATAGTACGCTGGACCCCGACAGTCATTCTGCTTCTCAGATTCCTTGTACTAGCCTTTGACCCTGAGTCTGAGCCACATTGCTTCATCTCTGCTCTTCAGGATAGGTAAATATTGCCCACTTTGCCCTACTCCTCGCTATGCAGTTTTCCATCCTTTTCTTTGGTCAATTTTGTGAGGTTGTGAGACTGCTTGAATCTTGTATGTGATTGTGATTTTCCCCAATAAAACATTATTGTAATGTCCAACTGGTGTCTCTGCATTAGTACAGGTATACAAAAGTGAAAAGATACTAGAAGTTACTCAACCCTCACAGGGTTCCCTTTTTGAGCTAATAATTACTCACCTTTCCACAGAGGCACTGGCATTGCAGGTGGGCTCCTGAGCCACTCACCTTTTGGGATAACACAAAGATGGTGCAAATGTATTGCCACTGATGGACTGATGGAGACTATTTTTAATAGTACCATATTGAAAACAAAGAGTTGCTTTATACATGTATGCAATGCATATATCTCATGTTGTTACACACACACACGTGTGTGTGTGTGTGTATTTTTACACACCTTTGGCAGAACTGGCTGGTTGTGGTTGCTGCTGCTGCTGCTGTTTTACTTTCCCTATCGTGTTAGAAGAACTATCCGAAGTATTAATATCTTCAAATTTTTCTCCTTGCTTTCTTGATTCTGTTCCTTCTTGCTTCTTAATTAATGTCACCCCTGCTATTCTCCCTTCTCTTCTCCATATTATTGATCTGTCCCTTTCTACTTATTCATTTCTTTTTGAGTTTAAAGATGCTACTAGTTATCCAGTACTTAAGAAACCTTCATTTGACCCATCTTCTCTTTCTAATTATCACCTTGTTTTATTGTTGCCTTTCCTCTTAAAAGTTCTGGAACATACTGTTTATGTACATTGCCTCACTTTTCTTTCTTGTATTTCTATAATGGATCCATTTCAATCTGGGTTTCACCTTTTGTATTCTAGGGAGACGACTCTTACAGAAATCAAAGACGATCTCCTTCAGGCCAAGTCAAGAGGTTTTTTTCTCCTTCGTCTCTCATGCTCTTTTGTTGGATTCACTTCATGAGCTACAGTTTACTGATTTGTTCTTTAGCTGGTTCACATCTTATCTCTCAGGTCAGCCATTTAATGGGTAGCTGGAAGTCATATATCTTCTTTTCCACTTTTGGTTGGGGTTCCACAAGATTCTGTTTTGAGGCCTTAGTTGTTTTCTCTTTATAAACTATCTTCAGGTATTCTTATCAGTTTGTATAGTTTTCAATATTATTTTTATGCTGATGAGTCTCAGCTGTATTTCTCTACTTCAGAACTTCACTTCTGACATCAAACATCTTATTACAGCATGTCTTTCAGCTATCTCAGTATGGATACTACTGCTTAAAACTTAACATGGCAAAAGACAGAACTACTTATCTTTTCCTCAGAACATTCTTTATAACATACATTCTCCATCATGGTTAATAATATTACCATTTATCCTGTGAAGGAAGCATATAGTCCTGGCTTTATTTTTGACTGTTCTTGTCTTTTGTACCTCAGATTGAGGCTGTAGCAAAATCATGTTGATATTCTGCTGCTAAAATTATCTTTTTGGTCTGTTGTTTTGATCATGTTACCCTACTTTTGATATCTCTTCATTGATTACTCATTCTTTCAAGGATTCAGTATAAACTTTATGCTTTATTATTCAAGCCCTACACAACCTAATCTCCCCCACCTTATAACCCTTATTTTGCTTTAATTTCAGGAAATGTAGGCTTCTCACAGAACCAAGGGTTTCCTCTCACTTGGCTCATCTTTTTACACTCACTGCTCCCTATTCTTGGAATTGCCTCTATGGACATTTGCAGACTGCTGTCTTGTTATTTTTAAATCTCAGTTTAAAAATTTATAGTTTTCCAATGCTTTTGGAATTTATGGCCCTTTTCACACGGGAAGGGAAAAACCCATCCTGAGACATCCTGAAACAGAGCTTACCTGAAACCGTCGCCACGTGAAGCAGCGCATTTTCGCTGCTCCACACTCGTCAGCGTCCCGCGGCGTCCTGCGGGGCCCAAAATGGCGGCTTATGACTGGCTGAGGCTCTCCACCAACCGGAGAAGCTTGCCAGGCAGAAAGCCTACCCCCAGCAGATCTGCAGGCATGCCCTTGCACACGCCTACAAATCCACACCGGGCGCTGTGACGGGGCTGCACGCGGCTGCACGATCGTGCTTTTTCAAAACCACTTGAAAAGTGGTTTTCAAAAAGCATGGGCGCCACCACTTCCGGGCACCCTAGCGTGGATTGGGGTGTGGAATTACACAAAAGTAATCTGCCCCAATCCATTTTACGGTGTAGACGACCTCCGTCAGAAGTTGCGCTACACCGTTTTAATACCCTCGTGTGGAAAGGGCCTTAGTTTAATATTGTGTTACATCCTGACATATTTTCCTTACATAGATTTGTCAGTTTGTTTTGCATTATATTGTAATTTTTTATATTTTATATGCATAATTTGTTTTGGAACTATATTGTATAATTCTTTATTTTAATATTCCTTCCTTAATATTACTTATATGTATATATACAAACAAATGTTAGACTGTACGTCTGTGGCAGGATCCACTCTTTTTGATTGTTTTAATTTTAAAGTTCCATGTACATTGATGTCACAATATAAAAAAAGTGATAATAACAACAATAAGAATGACAATAAGAACTTGTCGAGCACCTTGTACGCAGATGGTGATATATGAAAAGGATGAGGCGGGGAGAAGTGTTAATGGTTGCAGTTGTGGTGGTGGTGATGGCAGCTGACCTCTGAGAAACACAGGCAAAAGCGTAGATACTTAACTGTACCCTCCGTCTCTCTTTGAACCCTTCAAAATCCATCCAACCAGTAAAAGATAACATACTATTTATTGGTATTAGAGAAGTATAATAACACTTCACAGTTTCTAACAATGCTGTTTAATGTTGTTTCTTACACCCCTACACGTTTCATTTTCCATTTGTTATCTCTTTCATTTCAATCCTCTCTCACTTCTCTTCTCTCACCTCCATTTCATTTTTACTTTGATTACAATGTAATAATCAATTAAAGGTGTGGGGAATGGAGAAAAATGTGAAGAATAACTGTTAGAGAAATCTTAATGAAATGAGGGGCTTGACTTTGGTTATATATGGATGATAAATAGCCTCCAAAATCCATGTGCCTAGATTCAGGAAAGCATCCAGAATTGATTGTAAGAGCCAACTAGCCATAAGGGCTTAAGAGTACTGTTATTTTATCTCTAGAATCCTAGGTTATATTTTCCTTCTTTCTCTTCTTATTCTTCTTCCTTTTCTTCTTCATTTTAAAGCAGGGATAGCAAGTTGGATAGTATGAAGGTCACCCTAGCTTTTATGAAAGTACGGTGGGGGGGGACTTACAAACTTAAAATGATGGGGAAGAACAAAATTGTGAGAAATATAAAAGGCTTAGAGGGATGAAAGAAAGTGATCTCTAATTATAGTGGTTTCTTAGGAAGCTATCAATAGCAGCCTGGTTATCAAGCTTTCTTTCTCTTGTGTTTTCTTCCGCTGTTTTTCTGTTTACTTTGAGTATACCATTTCCTCAGTCCATCAACCTGAACCTTTTCTCCAGGTATAATAGAGGATTTTGCTGCTTTCTCACAAACTGATCCCTTAAGTCAGAAAAGTCTCTTTTAAGACTACTCTATCTTCTAGTATCATTTCTCTGCTTAGTTACGCAGAACAAACTTTGTGATTAGTAACTTGTCAGTTCATACTCTATAACTTTCTGAGAAGAAGATGAAAAGGGCCGTGGGGATTGTGAGTAAAGATATAAATCCAAACAGTTATTCTTTTTTCATAGAAGATTCTTTCTAGGCTCCCAGGTATGATATTTGCCAGATCATTTGTTGTGGGTACACTCACACATCTTCTTCACTGAATGAAAGGACATCGATTCTGGCACCACATGTAAAGCAAGGAAAGACCATGGGTAACTCCTTTTTTAAAAACATACATCATACCAGAACAAAGTAAAAATGACCTGCTCATCAAAAATTTGGGGGTACCCTTGTAAATCCTCCTGTGTTACATCTGAGTCAAAATTTCAATGTGAACATCTCTCAGATCCAATTTAACTGTGTTTCACAAATCTAGCCTGCACACCTGTTCCATTCTTTGTTCATATCAAGCTGTGTTTTCCCATATTTGCACAGAAATTTGCACACAATTTCTGTGTACATACATTCTAATGTGTATATTTGCTGCCTCACTGAAAAATAAATCAGGCACAAGGCTTGGATAGAAGCATAGTGAAGAATTTTGCTTGATTTTAACTGCTTATTTAATTTAATTTGTGAGCTGGAAGGAGAGAAGAACTGAGTGTGAGTCTCCCTGTGGCAGGAGTCACCTCTTTGTCACCCTTGGGTGAAGTATTAGGCCCTTTCCAGATGTGGGGAGGGAACCGCACAAAAACGGGACTCACCGGATTTCCTGAGCATCTGGGTGAGTCCGTTGGGACAAGGAGCAGTGTGAGCTCATCGCTCCGCACTGCTCCGGTGTCCAAAATGGAGGCTTCTGGTTAGTGGAGGCTCTCCACCAACTGGAGAAGCTCACCAGCCAAAAGCCCGCCCTGGAAGATCTGCAGGCACACACTTGTGCGCGCCTGCAAATCTGCTCTGGAGCACGGTGATGGAGCAACATGGAGTCACGTGCTCCATGCTTTTTAAAAACCTCTAAAAAGAGGTTTTTAAAAAGAACGCTGCGTGACCAGTTCCACTCGTGCAGAACCGGACCGAGGTATGGAACTACAAAAAGTAGTCTGCCCCAGTCCACTCTATGGTGCAGAAGACCTCCGTCGGAGTTTGCTCTGCACCATTTTAAAAGCCCGGTGAGGAAATGGCCTTAGACCCCCCCCCAAGCAATTTGGGTGTACTGGAGGGCAGCCCAGCTAGCCTTGACCATTGCAAAGTGCTCTTGTGGGACACTCTCCCTCCATCAGTCACTATAAGTGAGGGCATGATTCAGTTCATCCCAAAGAGTAGTCCCCTTCCTCCTCTCCTGGGTTCCATGACCAAAACGGAAGTTCAAAAAGATTTTTCATCTTTATAGTGTTTACAGCTGCTCACCAAATTCTACTGTTTCTCCTCTCATTATTTGTCAAGTGGCCAGCTATTTAAAACAGCACCACTGGGAGCCAATGTCCCAATTCCTTTGAAACAGAGAAAAGGAGAGAGAGAAAAAACCTACTCAGGCCAGATGCAACCAAATGAATTGTGTGATAAACCAGATGGTAGACAGGTGGGTCAAGGATTTGCATCCAAAGAGTAAGTCCTAGAGGTATACAGGGCTTATAAAACCCTCTGCTTCCACCTCAGTGCTTTTGTATCATGGCATGGCTCCACCCTGACACACTTTCTCTCTTGCTGAGCTCACTTCTCAGAGGCCAACAATGGAAGGTCCTCCACAAAGCTGTCACACTGTATGGGGCTGGGAATGGATTTTGCATGAATTTTACCACTACAAATGTACATATTTTCTTCTTGACAAAAGTATTTGTCTGCATATCTTTCAGAGTTATATATTTTTAGCAGCTTGCATTTTTAAAATATACATGTTGTTATGTGCATATTGTATTTTTTGGAAATGCATCACAAGCTTCATCAGTGTGAAAATTTGCTTTGTCTTGCAAAAAATTCTCAAAATTTTACACATTAATATAAAATTTTGTTTTCGGTGATATGATAAAGCAGGGACAGGTAGAAACAGACATGTTGGTACTCCACCTGACACATTTTTAACTTGCTTGAAAGTCTCTTTGATGTTTTCTTTGAAAACTGATCACCAATTTTGTTTTAAACCTGAAGTGATCTAACATCCCAGAGAACAGGATCAGAATTCAAAGTGACCTTGACACATTGAAGCACTGGGCTTGCAAGACCTGACAAGGGCAGTTGATGAATGGGGATGCTGGCAGTCTTTCATTCATAGGATTGCCTTGTGTCAAAGTTGAGTTTTCAGCAAATAACAACAAACATCTAGGCAGGAAGATGAAATGCACAAATATAGGATAAGCAACACCTGCTTTGAATGTAGTAAATAAAAAAAAACAATTTTGAGGTTTTAGTAGGCCACAGTCTCAACCTGCGTCAACAGTGTGATGAGGCAGCCAAAAATCCAATGCAGTTCTAGGCTAAGTCATTAGGAGTTTAGTTTCCAGACTGAGAGAAACTATTCTGTTTTGGTTAGATCTCACCTAGAATCCTGTGTCTAATTTTAGGCACCGCAGTTCAAGAAGGATATTTGAAAAGCTGGAACATCTCCAGAGAATGGCAGCCAAGTTTGTCAATAGTCTGGAAGCCATGTCTTATGAGGGTGCTGGCTATGTTTAACCTGAAGAAGATAAGACTGAGACGTGACAAAATAGCTGTTTTAAAATATTTGATGTCATGTAGAAGATGGAGCCAGGTTTTTTTCTGCTGCTTCAGAGACTAGATCAAAAACCAATGGATTCAGATTACAAGAAAAGAGTTTCTTCTAAATATGAAGAAGAACTCTACTATAAGAACTGTTCAATGTTGGAATAGACAGCACTGGAAGTAGTAGTTTCTCCCTTTTTAAAGAGAGATTGGATGGACATATCTCAAGACTGTTGTACTTATGTATACCTGCATGACAGGAAGTTGGACTAGTACATTAATAACAGCCATTTCTTGCTCTAAGGTTCTAGGATTCTATGTGGTAACTCAGGGTTCTTTCCTAAGAAAGTTGGCTGATGCATTCTTGCCCATTTGAGCATGAACTTTCAAAGTCACTTTGCAGCTCAATGTTGTTGTTGGTGCCTAAAAAACATAGGTATTGGACCTCTCCCAGTACTGGACTTTGAAGTCTCCAAATTTCTGTATAAACCGTTCTTTCAATAAGATGTTAGATCATTGGTTTTTCACCATCTGATTTTCAACAAACCACCAGGGTGTTTGTCTACCCTGAGGACCAAATCACTTGGAACACAAATGAGAGGCCAGTAGCATTATGTTTTGCTGAGCCTCTGCCAAAGCAATCAATAAACTTTCATCTTTTCCAAGGGGACAACACATTTACATAATTCTATCTCATTGCATATACTGTAGCAGAGACTCCTGCTTCTCCTAAAGGTTAAGAGACAGGGCAGATGTCCATAAGCTCAGTACTGTTATTAGTGTACTTTGGCAATCTCATTTCTCTGTGACTTTTATTGTGCTCATCTGTTCAGGAGGGCTAGCTTTTCCAGGGCTCATTTGCTGGTTAATTGCATTCTCAGATCTTCTAAGATGTGTGTAGCACCTGCTCTCCACTTCACAGACTCTTTTGATCTCCCTAGAAATATCCAACTTTGATTATGTGAAAATCTTTCCTAACTGTACTACGTGCCTGGAAAGCAAGTCAGAACATTTCTGCTGGAACTGTTGTGATCGGGGAAGAGAAAGGAAAGAAAGAGGGTATTAATGGACTGAAAACACAGTTATGTAGCAATGGAAACAGAAGAAAATGCATGTTTTTATTTGTGCATTCTTTGATTTGTAATTTTTTTTATCAATTCTAATTTGTCATACCTACACTTGTTCTATAGAGATTTACCAAATATCTCTCAAGCTCAAGATTTAATGAGTATAATCAGGTGAACAACTACCCTAAGTCTGGGGATTCCATATTCCCTACTAGAGGCTCCATAGCTAGGCAGGCCACATCACCTTCCTCTTTCCACACTTTATCTATCTATCTATCTATCTATCTATCTATCTATCTATCTATCTATCTATTGTTGGAAAAGGTTGGCTGTGACCTTTGGTCCAATAAAATACTTATGATGTGCATGTGGAAAGCACCTGGGGGAATGACTGTGCATGTCATAATGAGGTAATCCCCACAGGACAAAAGCTGAGTCACAGTATAATGTAACCAGGACAAGGGGTTACATCAGTCATGGGACATGAAATCCTGGCTGGGGTTACATCAGCTGGTCATGTGTATATAAGGAGATGGGTTCTAGCCAACATTTCTCTCAGTTTGCCTGATTGTTGGCTAGAGGCTTTGCCAGAGCGTATCTCCACTTGATGTATTGATGATGGAATGCTGAATCTCTGTTGGAGGATCTGTGAATCCTGCAAATATGTATATACTGGAACTGAAGATTAAAACCCTCCAGGTATCCTTGGAAGACAAGACTGTGTGATAGTGTTCCTTCGTGGGTGAGTTTTGCGGTCAGAGCAGTGCTGCATATCATACTCTGCTGTGTTTATCAACTCTGCTTTATGTATTTTTCTTTTTGCACTTGACTCTGAGCCACGTTTTGGTCAGAGCTCAGTGGGATGAGAGAAGATTTATCACATTTTGCATAAATCCTATCATTCACCATCCCTCCACATATCTATCTATCTATCTATCTATCTTGTGCTACTCAAGCCTCCTTTGCCAGGAATTTACTGCTGTAGATAACTGTGGCCCCTCTGAATGAGGATCTGGGAGATGAGGCAGTTGGGAGGCCCACTCCCAAGCAAGAGGCGGAAGACAGTGAGGACTCCTTTGAAGATTGCCAAAGACATAAGGAGAGGCTATGCAGATTCCAGCATCGGTATAACAGGAGACACTGACTCATTAAGCCCCTGGTGTCTTGAGACAATTTCCCATAAATCTCTCAGCAGCCCCCTGGTATCTTCATTGCTCACAACTGTTCTAGTTTGGTGCCTTACAGTACTCTCAGTTTGTTTGCATACTCTTGACCTTGGACTGGCTACAACTGATGACTTTGTCTTTTATTCTTTCCTGGCTTCATTTGCCTGGATTTCTGACTTGCTGTAACAACTTCTTGACTGGCTGATGGCTTTGTTGTTGTTGCCTTTTCATCCTGGGTCATTTGGTGACTGGAGCTTAGGGTGGAAAGGAGATCAAGAGGCAGCAAATATAGCAAAATAAGATAATATACAGTACAGTGTGGTGGGATGTTCAGCATTTTTAAAAAATAAGCGATTAGAGGTTTGTGTCAAGACCCTGGCACTCCAGGACTCAAGCTCTGAGTCTGAACCAGAGGACTTCAAAGCCATGGAGCCTGCTGCACCAGCAGAGCCCACCCCAGAGGCTGCCATGGAGCCTGCTGCACAGCCCACCCCAGAGGCTTCCCTGGACACAGACCCCTTGGCCCCAGTAGCCCCAGCAATGGAGCCAGGGGTGCCTTAGACCCAGAGATTCAAGAGCAGGTGCCTACTTACCAGCAGCTTCGGGAGCAAAAGAGTGCTCTCAGAAGGTCAGAGCGTTTAAATAGGAAACACCAAGCAATCAAGCTCCAGCTGAGGTAGCACCTGGGTGAGGGCCTGCTTAATAAAAGCACTCACTCAGCCTTGGGTCTTTGTTGGCTCACAACCGTCCATCCTTGGTGTGCCTGCTGAGCTTCTGGGACCCTTGCCTTGCTTCCTGGAACAAGCTCTGTGGTACGTGGACTCCCTGTTTTACCTGGCTGTGCAGTAACAGCCAGGGATATCTTTGCTGCAAAAGTCTCTTTAATTTACTGCTGAAGTAAAGCCCTTTGATTTATTGCCCGTCTGCCTTAGCTGGCTCTTGGCTGCCTGCCATGCCTTGGTGCTGACAGTTTGGTATATTTGGGGCTACACTTTGCCAATGGCTGCAATATAACAACTACTAGGACAACAATCCATTTGAATCCTATGAGATTTACAAACACATGTGCAGAGAAACAGAAAATTCACTATTTAAGCCAGAGCTTCACAGAAGATGAACTTGTGCTGTCTTCTGTTAGTAGAACTAATTATCAACATCACATATGGTTGAGTAAATTAGTGTCAAGATGGAGATGAAGAGATTGCATACCTATTTCATTTCTTTGCCCAACAGTAATAGCTTGTGTGATTTCTAAGAATTTCTAGGTAATCTTGTTTATTAGTATATGATCTATGTGAGAAAATGTAGGTGAGAGAAAAAGAAAACCATTCTTTTTATAAACAATAGGTTTTGGGCCCTTTGGACTATTATAGCAACATAGATCCCTAACAATGGTTTCTAAACATTTTACTGTTACCAGTCCATACACCTCCATGCTTTGATATGATTTAATTGAAGAAATATGATTTAATGGCAAAATATATTAATTGGCATAAAAATAAAATATACTCTGCTATGGTTATATGGCCATGCTGAATAAGGGGAAAAAGCTATCTGAACATATGAGTTGTGAATTAGCTCAGAAGAGATCTCCAAGCAAAGCCAGGTCATAGTTGGGAAATCACCAGGAAATTCCAGTGATAATAGGCTTGCAGTTAGTCTTAATGACTCAGCCTCTTGGAGACATTCGTGTCTGGAATGTTCTCACAAGAAGGCTGATTTTTCCAACTCCTCTTCCTCTGACCAAGCAAGCTTCCCTTTTTGTTCTTACACATGCCCAACAAGTACTGAGCTATCAGGACAGCCATTAGCCCATTGTCACCTAATGCTAACACCATTAGAGCATTTTGGAACTCATTGTCCGCTCTGTGAATTCCATTGTTTACACTACCAGAGAGCCATTAAGACTCTAGCCCTCCAGGCAGAAATAGAGTATTTAAACCCCAGGTTGGCCAGTCAACTTGCAGTATACTGATTGCTGGTCATCACTCTGCTGCTCTAATTCCCATTTGTGTACTGTACTTAGACTTGTGTCTAAGCCACATTGCCGCTTCTTCATTGCTCTTCTGGATTGGTAAATATAACCCACATCATCCTGAAAACCTTGTTATTCATAACTTTCTTCCTTTTTCCTTCGGTTAGCCTTGTATGATTGTGTGACTGCTGGGGTCTTGTGTATGTGATTGCAATTCCCTCATTAAAACACATTAAGCTTACTTTTGGATCTCTGGCTGGTTCTCTTCCTGGAGAGGTACTAGTAAACATAGATGTTAAAGATCTCATTAGATTAGCCTCCTTTTGCAGGCCTTCTCTTTGAGGTCAAGACCCTTGGGTCACCCACATTTTGCGTAACATTACATGAAAGTGTGTCAGTTACCTTGGCATTATTTGCAAATAATCCTTTAAAAAGCTAGGATGTAATCAACTGTCAGGTCCTGGATAACTCCCAATCCACAAACTCCACTCTGAAGTAGACAGTGATGTTTATTTATAGCAAAGCAAGCAATACAGCGCACTGCTTCTGATGTTGCTGAGAATAGAACATGGAGTTCACAGGGTTTATACCTTCACATACAAATTTAGGCATGCAAAACTGTGATTGGAGAGGACCACAAATTTAATATCACCCCACATCTTTAGACATTTCCCATACTCACAGTTGTTTACCCATTGGGGTAGGAACATATTTTTTGCACCTTATCTCTGGATGCTTCAAGTTCTCATAACAGTTTTTGGTGCTTTTCTTTTCCCTCACACTGATCTTCTCCTCGCCCACACTGGATACATTGTAACAATCAGCAATAAAGCAATTAACCATTTGATACTCTGGAAAACACAAACAAGCTTCAAACAGACACATTGATGCAATCAACAATTAACATGAGATTCTTTGTAGCACTCTGACTAATTCTAGCATTTCCCTAAGCTACCTTGCATATTGCAATACACATCCCACAGATACCTTCGGACTATGCATCCTGATATCACCCAGAGTTTGGGATAACTCGTTGGTTAAATCATTAAATTATTGGTTCACTTTTTTTCTTCTGGTTTCACCTAAATTTCTAGGGGAATCCTCAGTTAATGCTGACATTAGAAATATATTTTAATGAATTAAGCCATTAGAATTTGTTAGATGTATACCTCTTACTTGGGTAAATTCAGTAAAACAGAGAGGCCTGCTGTCTCGGGAGATGAGCCTGTCAATGGTTTGCAGCACTACCATGCTGCCTGGAGATGAGAGAAGGATAGGACCACAACAACGTCATGCATAAGCGTTGTCGTAGTCCCTTCCTTCTCCCATCCCTATGGCAGGTTGGAAGGATGGAGTAGAAAGGGCCTATGTCTTTTTCTCTCCCCCCAAGACTACAACAATGGCAGTTGAGATGGAGGAAAGGTATTTCCTCAGTTGTTGAGTCTAGGCACGATGGAGCTGTGACTTCCTGCTCTTCTCTCCTTCAACAGTGGCAGTTGGAATGCTAGGGAAGGTCATTCATTGGCTGCTGGGGCCAAGGCATGCTATAATCCCTCAGTGCAATTCTGAATACCTAACCCTGAAAATGGGATTTCACAAGTCTTCCTAGTCCCATTGCACTGAGCCAAACCAATAGTATACCCCAGTTAGGGATATCAAAAGCAAGCAAAAGATAACATATGCTGATTAATCTGCTTTCCCAAGAAACACACACAGTGCAGCAGCAGTGTTTTTACTGAGGTAGCATAGCAGTATAGCACTTTGGTATAAGTTGCTAGGGCTGAGGTACATTATATAGCAAGAAGCTTATACGGTTGACTATATAAATTTGGGCATGAACAGCATTGAATGGTGAGGGTAATAAACATCACTTCACCCCTCAGTACTCATGTTTCCTAGGCACTTTTGGATGTTTACATACTGTTCATTTTGAGAACTTCTGTGCTTGCTGTGCATGTTCACTTAGCTTTAGAAAGTGAAAATGCAATAGTTGCAATAGTTCTATACAGAGGCATCATGCACAAATTGCAGAGAAACACTTTTTCACTTGTTGTCCTGTTGAATGTGAGAGATTTTACAGGTCTAAAACAAAGTCTTGACAGGTGGCTTCAAGACAGCCTGTCTCATCAAGAACAAGGGATTTATCAGGATATCCTCACATCAGTATTAAGGACTCACATATGTGAACTGACATCCATAAGGAAGAGCTTTCACACTTACACACATTTCTTTACACCAGATACAGTTAGCAATGGTGTTAATTTGTACATTGAACTGTCACGGAAGAGGGATAGCTTACATATGCATTTACATCCTCAGGTTTATCTTCTATATTGTTGAAGACTTATGCCTGAAAGTCTGAAACAATTCCACATATAGCATTATATTTCAGGAGCTATGAAAGTTTACCTGTCAAATTATATCCATAATGGCATATTTATTTATGCAAGTCATTGTTAAGCTGCAATCCATGTACATCAAATTAAGTCCTGCTGAACTGAGTGGATTGTATTTCAGACTAGAAGTATGGTCAATTCTCTGTAACTGTTGTAATAGTGAAATTATGATATGTAAATAAATCATGATGATATGATGATGATGATGATGACGACGACGACGACTGTTTCATATTCACTGTCCTGACAATAGTGTAGGAAATACAGAAGAATTATAAAACTCCCCTAATCCTGCCTTTCTGTGTGTCAGCAGCTGTGAATGATGGAAGCTTGTCCTCCTGCCAATCAGGATGCAGCAGGCTGATGTTTCCACCAAATTCACAGCAGTGATCTCTGATGTTAGGAAGAATTGTGACAGGGACCCTACTTCTGATCGTTGCGGTGATAGTGGGAGGCGGTGGAAAAGTCAATCTGCTGCATACCCAAAGACAAGAGAAAAGATCTCTATTGCTCATACCCCAGTAAGGTAGGATTTCAGGGGAAATTGGACCAGGGCACATTATTTAGTTGCATACACTTAATGAAGTACCCAGTCTAGGATCTCAGTCATTCCTTAAAATTCCTCCATGTTCTGTAAGAAAATGTACAGTAAAATCCTCATTTTTTTTTCATTCACTATTATAAGGTCTAGTAAAATGCAGGGAGGAGGAGGAGGAGGAAACCTATGCAAGGAAAAAGTCATTTTGGTAGGTCATTTTCTTATCAAACAATTCTTAAAAATTACAAAATTGAAAGCAGTTTACCAAAGACTTTGTACGATATAGGCTGAGCTGAATCTGCACTCTCTTTCCTATCAGGAGAGGAAAGAAAGTCAAATATGGACTCCGTCACAATTGATAAAATAGCTACTTCAGATGACTTCTAATCATCATAGTAGCTACAGTATCTCATCTCTGAAAGGGTATTCACAATTGATTCAAATAAAGGAGAAAAAGGGTGGTGAGACAAAGTAATGAAGGGGAAAAAATAACTCTTAGACATGCATGAGAAGATCTTGCACAATTCAAATCAAACTACTAATGGTCCTCTGTTTTCAACGTTTATTATGCACAAGAAGAAAGCAATTTATATAAAGACTTGTTGGAATCTCTGTCCCTTCCAGAGATGGCAACTAATTTGGAAACTGACTGATAATTCAAGCTCTGGTGAACAAGACCTTCAAGGTCACTAGCAAAAACCTTCCAAATTTATTGTAGCTGACTTGGCAAGGATGTTCAAGTTACCAGATGTGACTGAGCCACATGCAATAGAAAGACTGAGTATGAAACTTGCCCTTTAGAATACCGATATCTTATCCATCAAGCTCACATTGGGATTTGATTTCTGAAGAGTTGTTGTTGTTCTTGTTGCCGCTGTTGTATGCTTTCAAGGTGACTCCAACTTAGGATGACAGGGTTTTCTTGGCACGATTTATGCAAAGAAAGTTGGTCATTGCCTTCCTGTAAGGCTGAGAGAATGTCTTCGGTAGCACAAGTAAGGAACCCCAACAGGCTCCCGTGAGTGGGAATTCTAGCTCTGATCTTCCAGAATTGTAGGCTAACATGAAAATCCCTACACCAAACTGGCCCTTTCTGAGATTAGTCAACATGAAAAGTCCAGCCAAAGTGAAATTTTGTCTGAGACACTGACTGAGAGTAGGAACAAAAAATTTCCTCTCTCATTCAATCTACTTTACTTTGTCACAGTGAAGGCCTAGCAGACTTTGACTCTTTGACTGCTTTGTTAGGGATACTGTGAAATATATCATTCTCTTAATGTGCTGCCTCATTTAGCATTATTGTGATGTCATATTCTCTGTTGTTGCTTTATTTTATTTGGTGGGGAAGGAGGCAATATTTGTCAATACACTCAATCACTGTTCTTGGAGACATCCAGAATGGTAGATATGTGCAAAGTGGCTTAACTCCTTACCTAAACACTTCAAACACCCAAAGGTCATCAAAAGAATTCACTTCTGATTCCAATTTTAATTAGTTTTGGCCAAGAATAGCCTGGCATAAGCCATTTGGTGGAGAGAACTGTGTTGGGAGAAGAGGAATTGTGAGAAGTCAATAATTGCCACTTTTTCCTAATACAGACCTCCCCCACCCCTATTTAGAAGCTGTCTGTAGTAACCCAGACAGCTTCAAAACAAGTGAGGAGGAAATAATCATCACGCAATGAACTAACCCAAAATGATATTATAAAATTGACCAGTCCAGAAAACTGGCAGGAAACATGGCCCAGTCCGGAAGTGTTCCCATCTAGAAGACATGCTTAGATGTTTGAATGCCTCCTGAGCACAACACATAACATCTTTTACAGAGACCACACAACTCCCCTGTTGCAACAGCTCCACTGGCTGCCAGTCCATTTCTGGGCACAATACAAAATGCTGGTGATGACCTTCAAAGCCCTATACAACTCAGGGTCAGGTTATTTGAAGGACTGTATTTGAGATCTGCTAGGGATACCCTTCTCTCTGTCCCATCACCTTCACAGGTACATCTGGTGGGAACACAGGAAAAGGCCTTCTCAGTGGCTACCCCCAGACTCTGGAACTCCCTTCCCAGAAAAGTCAGACTGACACCCTTCCTACTATCTTTCCACAATCAAGGAAACATTTCTTCTTATTATTATTGCAAGGGGTGTTCACTTCGTGATTTTATGTGGCCTGTCTGATGGAATGTGTGTATTGTTAATTGTGTTGTTGATGGGTGAGTTTTTAATTATGTGTTTAAACATTGTTTCAACTCTTTTTGATTGCTTAATTATGTTTAAACTTTTATATTCTGTGGGTTTTAACTATGTCTTTTTAATTGTTGACAGATGCTTTGAGTGTTAACCTGGGGAAAAAGTGGAGTGTAGATGATGATGATGATGATGACGACGACGACGACGACGACGTGTTCCATGCTGGCAATAACTTACTGTATCTTCCATCCCACAGGGCTTGCAAAGTACAGCTGAGAGACCTGAGGGGACACTTTGCTTCTCAGCCAATGTTTCTCAATTTATCTGATGTGGTGGACCCATAGATTTTTCCCGCTCATCATGCCTGGGACTAGTACCCATCCATGGACCACCACTTTGGGCAGCACTGGCCTATATGATCTTTCCAACTCTTTCAGACCAAACCAGGAATTACAGTGAGGGTTCCACTTGACTGCGAAGTTAAACATATAATTTATGTTCTGTTTACATCTTCATTTCCATCCCCAGAATCTGTCATTGCATAGCATTCAGATTTTATTTGGCCCAGTCTTTTGCCTCACCATTTTTATAACTTCTTTCTCTAGTCATTGGGGAAATGCTAATTCCCCAATTGTCTTTTCCCCTGTCTGTGTTAAGACTATTAAAACTAGTATAATACTCCATCTAGGAGATTCGTATATTAGCCAAGTTATCTTTCCTCTTTTTAGATATATATACTTGTTGAAAATAATGGGTCATAATCCTAATGAAAAATAAATTAAATGTGTTGAGGAAAGCTGCTTACAATATCATAATTGTTGTTGGGGGAATGGGGATGATGGAGGTGGTGGTCATGATATTAAAGTATGTAAAAATTCATGTTGCTGTACAGTGTAGTACTTACAATTAACAGTATTCTTAGGC
Source organism: Ctenosaura bakeri (assembly GCA_948474755.1). Lineage (NCBI taxonomy): Eukaryota > Metazoa > Chordata > Lepidosauria > Squamata > Iguanidae > Ctenosaura > Ctenosaura bakeri. Next base: position 572,436 of record CAOLHI010001639.1, on the reverse strand, counting down.
CATTTCCACACAGGGTGAGGGAGTCGCCCTGCGCCACTACTTACTGGACTTTTCAGCTCCCCAGTCTGGTCCACGCCTCTCCGGAGCAGTGCGTGCTTGTCGATAAGCACTGCTCTGGCATCCCAAATGGTGGCTTCCAGTTGGTCAAGGGTCTTGACCAACCGCTGAAGCTTGCCAGCCTAAAGCCTGACCCCAGCAGATCGCAGGCTCGCATTGGGGTGAGCATGAGAATCTTCATAAGGGAGCAGGCTCGTAGTGGCGTGCTCTGTGCTTTTGAAAGACCTGTTTTTAGCAGTCTTTCAAAATCATGCTGGATGACCACTTGGGGTCATTCCGGAGTGAGCTGAGGTGCGGATCTACATTAAGTAGGTCCGACCCAGTCCACTCCCAGGTGCAGACCTCCTCCTTGGAGGACGGACTGCACCATTTTAAAAACCCTGTGCAGAAATGGCCTTACTCTTAGCAAGTGGCCATTTTGATACAGTTTTTACAATCTGCACTATGTATAACCTGAGGAAAACAGAGAAGAAGGCAATACACTAGCAGCTCTTGTTGGTGCAGACACTTCTTGTTATTTTCATATCTATTGCACCTTTCTCCCAAAAATGGGAGTCAAGGTACCTAACAACATATTTAAAAACAATGCAAATGGAAAGAAACTATACAAAATTAATAAAAAATATAAATATAAGAGTTATTTTAAAAGCAATTTATAATGTTAAAACATTAAACACTAAAACTCCTACAATTTATTAAAAGTCTATATATAAACCTTAAAAACAGCACTGCACAGCATTAAAACCCCACCCCAGTCAGTTTCTAAAAGCCTGATAGTATAGAAATGTTTTGACTTGCTGACGGAAAGAGAGCAAAGATGGGGTCATCTTGGACTCTCTAAGGAGGCTGTTCCAAAGTCACTAAACTAAGGCTTTGAGTTGGAATTCAGAATAAAATATATTCTCCTGTGCACAAAACTGCATTCATTGTTAGTGCTTTCATCTTTCCATAACCATCTCTGCTAAGGAAAGATCTGTGTTTCAAAAGTTCAGGGTTACTTTGAGCTGTGGATGTCTTTGGTCAGGGTGATCAAGATAGATTCTGAAGTCAAGAAGGTGGCTAGCTGGCTCTTTTTCCAAGTTTAGGGAAATTGAGAGGGCTGTCTGCTTTTATGCTGAATTGAAGGTGGCCCTGATACACCACACAGAAACTCCACCACAATTGTGATATTTAAATTTTAGCAACGAACAAAGGATGGTTAGGCTAGGCAGTCCCCTGTGAAGAGAATTACATAAAGTACAGCTTCATCAGTCCTCTTTCTGGAATTTCTTTGCAGAAAGTTTGGTTCCTATAATTTCGCCCCATTTTTTTTTTCAATGGAGCTCAACTTCATCTCAGATGAGATAGCTTTTAATCTATCTGCTGCTAGCCCTCCTGGCATGCTGCCTGAGGTTGCAGACCAAGGAAAAGCAGGGCAAATTCTTCTTCTAGGCCTTAACATGTTCAATATCCTATGTGAAAAAGAAAGTGGGTATTTACCAAATTTTAACTGAGATATAACCACCGGAAGACATAGGTATCTGTTGAAAAACTCTGAAAAGAAACTGGTCAGTTGCATATTTGACTGCATGAAGAAACATGAATTCCCTCCACCATTGGAAAGTAAGCTAGTTTACACATAACTGGTGAGCAAAGAATTCCGTTTCCAATTTCCATGATTTGACCATGTAAATTCATAAATATATTCTATATTGATTCCATACCATTCAGTTCCATTCTGATTAAATATAAAAACATAGACTTAAAAATGTCTGGAACATATGTATTTAATCTAATTGTGGGATCAATGGCAAATGCAAATAGATTTCCCTTTACAATAATTCAGACTAAAACCGTTATCAGAAATAATAAGGCCACAACTTTTATAGATTGCATCAGCTTGAATCTGGATCCAGCTGTCAGACGAGCAATGGCAACCCATACCACCTGCTGGGTCCAACAAAGGTGACAGAAATGGGTATCCACACCTGCCTGGGAAGTGGTGTGAAGCCTCTTGTCCCCGAACTGAGCTAGACTTCATTTCTCAAACCCCAAGATTCCTTATGGGGAGCACAACCTGCCAAAACCACACCCAAAAAGTTGTGACAACATGGTTGAGAAATCAGCATGTAGCACAAGTAACCAAGAGTGGGAACTTAGGACAAAGTTGTTACCCTGATTTCTGGGGTCCCGTGAGGGACACCTCAATGTGCTCAAAATAATGGGGAATGGGAATTAGCAAGAGCACAAGCTATAGCAATGCAAGAGGCAGGGCAACCTAGCGAGATCTTGGACCCAATGTTTACAGGGTCAGGCGGAGTCAATAATCAAGCAGAAGTAAATAATAATTGTGTCTTTATTTTGAAATACAGTCAATATGTATGTATGCAATCACTCACACAGACCTAATGAAAGAAATGCAGGAGTTTGATAGAGGATTTTAAGAGGGATTTTTCAGGGGAAATACTACACCTGATCTTGTAGCCTGGGTATTCAGAAGAAAAGTCAGTTGGAGTGGAGATCATCATCACATGGAACTGAGGGGAAGGCTCGGCAAACAGAGCGGCGGCAAGGTGGGATGGAAGCTAGGGGCGATCAGAAGAAGCACTCAAAATCAGGGTTTCTTATAGGGGAAAATGTGCCTGTAGGCTAGTCCATTCCTGGGGAAAACAATGGGTTTCGGGCTGGAGACAAAGCCTCTGAAAGGTCAGTATTTAGCATGATTGAATTATGACAGAGTTCTCAAAAGCGCAGACAGTATGCAAACGAGGAGTGCGTGACAGTTGGATATTCGGCTTGTCAAGCTGCCTGCTTGGGGCAGGGAGTATTTTGTAAACTGTGTGCATACACAATGTGATCTTAAAGGGTACTTGCCTGGAGGTCTCCTGAAGCTGCAGTCTGGCAATTACTGGCCTGCCTGGGTTTGTTTTGTATTGTTCAGCTATGTCGGCCGTGCCCGTGTGCGTGCTTGTCCAGGGGCCTCGCAAGCACGTGGAGAGGAATGGTTTGGGATGACCACTTTCTTAATATCAAATGATATCTAATAGACCACAAGCCTGGACTAGAAACTACAGTAACAAAGTCCAACAATATTCAGGAGCAGTGAGCAACTTGACAAATACTCAGGGAGCAGAACTGAGTGAAGCCTTCACAGACACACTCAAGTTGCTCCATCACCTGATGATCACTGTTTGACTGTCTCTTCTTAGGTGTACTCCAAAGCATGTGAAACTCACACAGGTCCCAAGGAAGACAAGACCAACTGCCACCCAGGGATGATCTCCTCACTTCAACCTGCAAAGTGCCCCCTGTAAGTCAGGGAAATACCCATTTCACAACATGCATTTTAGATACAATCTTGTATGGTTCAGCATAACTGTAATTCTGTCCTCAGACCTTTGCTAGGCTGAGCAATATACCATCCCCTGGACTTACCTCTTCCTCTGACATCTACTTGCATAGTATTCCAGGACTTGTGAGGCTTGTGTAGGATCAGAGAAGCATCCGGCTGTGGGAACATAACCAGACTTGAAATTATTACATCAACACTGAGATCTGCTAGGGTCCTCCAGATGTAATCATTTTGTGTCTCACTATAGGAACATAGATGCTCTTCTGATCCTGCTAGTCCCCCTTGAGTCACTGCACTGTAAGTCCAGAAGGATGGTGTATGGCTCAGTCTAGCACAGGTCTGCAGGCAGAAACTACTATGGTAGGCTAAGCCATGAACCACACTGAGCCAGTAAGTTTTGGAGGAAGGCTTTGGGCTCTGTGGAATACCAACCACAACAGCACTGGGGGGAAAAAATGAAACAAAAAGAGGATAAGGAAAATTAACTTGTATGTGTGTCACTAACAAGATACCAGCTATAGTATTCATTTTGTTCTAATGCATGTGCACATTTTACTCCAAAATATACAAACATGTTTACATATCATAAAATATATATTTTAGTACACATTTGTTTGGTTTTTTTGGAGGGCAGTTTCAGGCAAGAACAACAGTATAGGATTTGGAGATATTCAAGCACAAAATGTATTCCTACTATTCAGGAAGTTAAATCATGCTGGTTTGCTTTAAAATACAGTCAAAATGAAATCATTGAGCATCTGTTTCCCACATCTATATTTAATACCTGTTCACTGCAACATCAGGAACAACAAATCTCATTTTATGAATCCCCTCCATTAGGGAGTGAGGGGGGTCAGAGGAGATTCAGGGACCCTGAGGTCGTAGCCTTGAAGGCTGCACTGATTTTTTTTCAATCTATTGATCTTTTTTTTCCTGTAAAATAGAAATAACAATACTGACTTGTATTACAGTCTGACTTATATTACAGTCCAGAGAATGTGTTTGTAATTTTTTTGAACATATAGGAAAAATTATTTATGGATTCTGAAGCTGTATTATGAATGAATTGTGTCATAGAGACATAAAAAATGTAGTAGATATTCAGTATTAACATTAAAATTCCTGCTTTGTCCTAGATAATGGCTGTCCCTAGTTCAGCCCTTTGCCTTTAAAATTAGAATCACAGTGTAAAAGTAACAATTAAATTATACTGCACATGAAATGTTTCCACATTTCAAATGATTTGCATTTTAAATGAGAATGAAGGATTGTTTCAGAACCTATTACAATCACAGCAAACTATCATTTTTTTCGCTGTAAAAAGAAAATCACGATTGCTATGAATCCTATAAAATCACACTGAGTTATTTACAGCAGGGAATCAATGGAGGATTATTTATAGCTTCCCTTTTAAAACAACACACTCTCACTTGAAACTAGTTACTCACATGCAAATATTCCAGGATTTATAGAATGCTACAGGTGGGGCATAACTCCTTCTTCCCACCTGGTTGGCTAGTGCCTCAAAGGACAGAAGATGGGAGGGCTCATGAGGAGGGCTCCTCCTTGACCATGCAATGGTCATTTGGGCACTTTCCATCTACTATGGACTGGTGGAAGTTTTCTGTCTGGTTCTCAGTGCCTCCTCCATCTGTGGCTCTTCTTTAGAGTCATGGAACTGAGTTGGAAAGGGTGTCACCCCCTTTTTGCCTAATCCTGTCCCAGGGTTTACAACTTTGATATAAAATTAATCTAACTGACCAGAGAGTTCCCTTGAATGTGCACATAGGCAATAAAACGGCCATACAATCTAAAAGGAGGAAAAAAAAAATCAGACCAGGCCAGTTAAAGTGTTGGGCACTGGAAGTAAAAAAAAACAAAAAACAAAAAACATCTTATCAAACCATCTCCAGATGGCCACACCACAGCCTCTAAGCGGAGGAAGATCCTGTTATTTAGATGATCTTCCGATATCAGAAAAATGCCAGGTGTGGAGAAGTTTTGCTTTCTGTCCTGTTTGTTTCCCCTGGGAAAGGATTTTGCCTTCAAAGTAATTTTTTTCTACAAATAGTCCATGTTTTAAGGCTAGAGAGTCACAGAAAAACACGGACTCACACACAAAAGGACTCAGGAGAGAATCCCTGCCTCCCTAACAGAAGACTTCGGGAAAGGTGCAGTATAATTAGTATAATCTCTTACTTTCATTCTTTTTAATCTATTAGCTCTTGAATGAGTGTGGGTGTGTATGAGCTTAAGGACAAACTATTGTTAGTCAATAAAGCTATTCATTGAATCTCTTTGTGTGACTTCTGACTGGCCTGACTCTGTAAACATTGAGTTGAAAAGATCCTAGTTACCCTGCCCTCTTTGCATGGCTAAAGAAGTACTCAGAGCTAAATTTTTCCCCATAGGAGACAATTTTGACAGCTTTCTGGGAATCCTTTAAAGGAGTCCTAAGCAAGCAGGGTAGCAAGGGTCTCACGGACCATCTAATCCAACCACCTGCTCAATGCAGGATCTTCAAGTAAAGCATCCCCTTCAAGTAGCTGTCCAGCTTCTGTTTGAAGATGTCCAAAGAAGGAGATCCCACCACTTCGCTAGGCAATTGATTCCATTGCTGTCCATTACTTTCAAGAGCTACTCTCCTATAACACCAATATATCCTGCCTTGGATAAATAAATCTGATAGCTGTGTTCAATTTCTTGCTTTTGCAACCTTAACAAAGCAGTTCTAATACTAGAAAAGTCCTGAAGTTCAGGTTTCTGGCCAGGTTAATGGCTTGTGTGGTTGAGCATTTGCTCACTAGGTTGCAAATCTCTAAATTATGTGCCTGACCCAGGGGAGGGGGTCCCTTGTCAAGCAATGGACCCTCCAATACATGGAGGGTCCAAAGATCTCTGGATCAGTTAGATTGGGACCCAGTAGATGTCCACTCAGGAATGGAGCAGCTTTCGTGGTTCCATAGGCTGTGGAGGCAATTGCACACTTTGGAGGAGCCTGGGAGTGAGTGTTTTGCATCCCCTGAATGGACACTACATTAGCCCTAGACTGGACCTCTTGCAATAAGAAGATTTGATTTTATTACCTTTGTTGGAATAAGAAAGTCAAAAAGCCCCTGTTTGCAATATTTGTATCAATTTTCCAATGGTTAAAATGTATTTGCACTGGATGGAGAATTTAAAGAGACAGTAGCCTTTTTTTAGATCACTATGTAACGATCTCAACCTACTTTTTCCCTGACTCTCCTTTGGATTTATAAAGTATAAAATCGGTAGGTTAATGAATAATTTTTGAAAAGAGACTTTTTGTTGTTGCTTGTGTTCTCCTGTGCCTGTGGACTTAAAGGAATATTATGTAACTTCTTTCCTTTTTGAAATAATTTGACATTTGAAAAGGAAGGTGAAGGGCTGTTAAAATTCCAGTTTGATTGACCTTGACTAACAATTATATTTTGGGTTTTTATAACTTTGAATTACTAATTCAGTTTTTAAAAATATTGGATGGAGATATTTATTTGGGTGAAATAGCTCCAGATGCCATCTACTGGAAACTGTTACAATGGAATGTGAGAATTTTTATTTTATTTTATTTTAATCTAAAGCTATCCTACTTGGACAGATAAGCATTCTGAGATTGTGTCTTTTTAAACTGATCTCTCTTTTTTGATCTACTGAATAAAATGGATTCACAATTTGAACAAGAGAATGTTCTTACATTTTAGACTTTGGGGAGGAATATAGGGATTTTAAAAATGAACAAATGAGAAAGTTTGGGGAGCTGAAGAGAAAATTGGCAGACCATCTGGAACTGAATTCTGAGGACTCTACTGAAAGTGCTCAACTTGAAAAAGATAAAGTAGAAGAAAGATCTTTGGGTTTGGATGGATTTAGGCCTGATTTATTTTCTGAATATTTCAAAGTGCCATTAGAGGAAGATGGACAAGGAAAAAGAAGTTTGCAGAAAGTTTATACAAGATTTCTGCAAGAGAAAAATATTTATATATTGAAAGAATTTGAAATCCAGAATCTAGAAGAATTTGAGATCCAGGGTGATGTTGTTCGGGTTGACCCAGAAGAGATGCAAGAAGACAGAAGCACTCAAGAAAGAAAGAAAGAAAGAAAGAAAGAAAGAAAGAAAGAAAGAAAGAAAGAAAAAGGAAGGAAGGAAGGAAGGAAGGACCTTTTTAAATTAATGAGAAGAAAAGAGACAGAGTTAACAGTACAGTATGATGGAGAAAACAGGAAATTTTATTCATGTTCGGAGAATATTTGAGTGTTATTTTGGGGCAGAACAAAGGACAATTTGTCATAGAAGAGTTGAATGTGAAAATTTTTAGAAAGATTGGGATGGAATTTTTTTTAAAAAAAAATTAAAGGCAGTGGGGATATTTGTTTTTGACTCAGATTTGCAGTAGACTATGAGTTATCAGAAAGATGTCTAAAGATTTAGGTTGAAAAAAGTCTGGTTATGCTAGAAGATGAAATAGTCTCAAGAATATTAAATTACATAGAGTAAAGGAAGTAAGAAAGGATAAATTATTATAAGGGTATAAGAAGAAGTGTTTTATTTTAAAAAATGTAACTTTTAACTTTATTTCTAAAGGGGAAGAGATATAGAATCTTTTCCATAAGATTAACAACAGAAGATAAATATAATTTTCGGTTGAATGGAAGAAAGAATAAAGATGATCTGATGTAATAGGGTTTTTTAACCTTCAATTTTAAATTTAAAATCTATATTATTATACACAAAGTTTAAAATGGGTATTAAATGATGTATTCTGTTTATTGCTTTACAAGGTTATTTTCTATATAGACTATTACTATTATTACTATTTATTATTTTTATGGTTATTATTACCTTTTGATGATAGATTGTTAAGTAAGTATATGATTAAGTAAGTGATAAATTACAATAAGTGATAATAAGTGTTTGTTATTGTAAGTGATTATTCTCTAAGTGATTATTAGTAATTAGCTACCGATGCAGGTAAATAATTATGATGATAAATTGTTAGCAGTCAGTAATAAGTACGATATAAAATGATGGAATTAATAGTTAGGTGTATTTGGTTAAGTAATACGAGCTGTTTGCAAGAAGGACAAGAACCAATTTTTAGTTATATATAGGTTTTTTTAAAAAGTTACTTTTAGTTTTGTTTATTTTTTTGAATTTTTTAGTTATTTTCTTTTTTCTGTATTGTTTGGTAGATTGTTAGATTGCATTTTCTTTTGTCATTTTTTTAAGTCCTTGCTTAATTTAAAAAAAAATAGAAAGGGGGGGAGAAAGAAAAGTCCCAACACTGGAACACTGGAAGAATCTAAAGCTCTTTGAGGCTTATATTGGAAAGGGGTGCAATGGACGTGAGGAAAGACCACAGATTCCATCTCCGCAGGTCTTCGGGACAGTTTTGAAAATCCACTTGTATTCATCATCCTTTCTCTTGAATCATATGTTTGGACTGATAATTTTGGTTGTCATTTTTATGTCTGAGGGATAGATTTTGGTTGTTTTGTAAAGCTGGAGTTTGGATTTTTTTTTTTAATGACTTTTACTTTGTATTGTTCTATAGTTCCTTTATTATATATTTTCCCTTGGGGAAGCCTAAATATACCGTACCTTTTCATCAGACAACTAATGCACCGATTGTTTAACTTGAACAGAACTGAAATTGACTCAGTGTAACAGGGCATGGGTGAGATTAATACACATATGCTTTTTGATGCTTTATTGCTTCTAATTTTGATAACAAATAAAATGAAAAATATTTAAAGAGATCCTTTTGGTCAAACAATGCTGTGAAGAACTGGATGTGGGTAAACAAACTGAAGTTCAGCCTGGGCAAGAAAGAGATAAGCTTGATGAGCAGAAAGAGAGGAAATGGAAAGGAGATCAGTTTCTCTAGATAGGGACACATGTTTTGCCTCACATTTTTAGTTTGTATGTACCCAGATTCAACCATGTCCAAATTTAATATGACTAACCAGAGCTAAAGCTAATATGTTAACTATCAACAGTTTAAAAATTTTTAAAAATTTAAAGCAATTTAAACAAGGCTGTGCAACAGTTGAGGGTCAAGGGATGCAGTCTACCCAAAGCTGATTTTCTTTTGCTCCTAAATCATCTGCTGAAAAAAATCATTTTGCATGGACTTCCAATGGAGCTTCTCACACACTCCACAATGGAAGCAATGCATTATAGGAGAATTTGGGAGAGGACATTCTCTGATTTAGTCCCTCAAATTTTTTTTAAAAAAAATTAAACTCATGCACATAATTTCGTATACAAAAATATGTGTGTTTGCCTATACTGTTGGCCAAGGTTTATCATTTTGTAAGCATTTTCCCCCAAAAGAACGTAATAAAACAAAATTCCTTTCATTGCTATATGCACCTTTTTCTTTTTTGATCTTCTCCTTCAAAAAAGCATATTTAAAGCTTATGTTGAAATGGTCTATTTTGCTGATCAGTAGTAAATCATAATAATGCTTTGATTTTTGTACTGATAAGGAAGTGGAAATTAGGAAAATAAAATGGAATACATTTCCCTGCCATTCTTATGAAGATCCACTAAACATCCTGGGAGTTACATCCAAGGAAACCTCTCCAACATTTTGCTAAGCATTCTACAAAGAAATGTATCAGAACACAGTGTAAGCCAATACCCTTTTCAAATAAGGAAGGTGATGGAGAAAAAACAAATAGCAGATCATGGCAATGTCTGCCAGCAGGTGCAGGAATTTGAAAAGGCGTTTTGATGTACATTTTTGTACCATTTAATATCCATTTTCCCAGGAAAAGACTGACAATTATTCTGCAGAGAGCGAGAGAAAGCGGTGTGTGCGGGGGGGAACAAGAATGGGTGTAATAGATTATTTCTCTTAAAACATTTTAATCTCATTGATCTGAATCCCAGGAAACTAGCTTAAATTTTTTTGTGGTGCTACAAGTAGATTTTATTTAAAAAAAATAAAAAATAAACACCATTTCCTGTTATCCACTTTAGCCACTGGAGGGCAATGGCACATTGCAGTTTGTTTAAAAGAAACATTTCTCCACATGAAAAGTGTAAAATTTTTAGTTTGTACCTCCTTTTTTTTTAAAAAAAAAATCAGGTGTATATATTGTATGGTGTGTGTGTGTGCGTGCGCGTGCATACACCCATGTGTGCGCATGTGTGATTAATCTCTCTTAAAGGATGTTGGCTACATACCTACTTCATACGCAGGAAAATATCTATTCAAGAAATTAATTTAGCTTGCAATCAAAGCGAGAATATATTACAGTCTTTGAAACTGAATGACAATGGAGATTTTTCTTTTTTCCTTTGGCATTTTCGCTCATTAAAAACTATGTCAAAATGATGGATTAATTTGTGGCTATTTTCTGTCCTTGGTATAATCTTTGTCAAAAGGATGAAGTATTGGAATTATAATGTCTTTTGTAGTGCATGAATTATGTAAGCATGCTTGGAGAACTTTGGGTTTTTTAAAACAACAACAACACATGGCCACCATTTGGATCTGTCCTTGTGTATTATGGCTCACAAAGCTGCAGAACAATTATGGTGAGAAATGGAGTAGAATGATAAATGATTAATTGTGGCAAGGTGATGAGACTAGATCACAGGATCAAGAAGGAATAGCTGACCGTGTTATGAACACAGCTACAATGTGATCTAGAAATGATGATAATTCTTATATAGAAATTGCAGTGGGGATGTTCAAATAATTCTTGCGGCTAAACTCAATGTTAATGTGAATTAGAAAAAGCCATTGAAATCAATAGGAATTACACAAGTGGTGTCTCATTGCAATAGGTCTGGCCAAGCGAGGGTCAACATAAGATTTAGGATAGAGATTAAACCCTAATTTGTTTTCTTCTTGCTCAAAAAAACAAGAAATATATTTGTCTGCAAAATTTTCCTTAAATTGAGAAGATGAATGTGCCCAAAGGACAACATGCAAAATGGTAAAAGGTCTGGAAATCAAACCTTATCAGGAATCACTTGGAGAGCTTGGTGTGTTTAGGTTGGAGAAGAGAAGATTGAGAGGTGACACAATAAGCCATCTTAAAATATCTGAAGGGATGTCACAAGACCTAGAGGGTTGAATACGAACTGATGGATTCAAATTACAAGAAAAAAGACTCAATTTAAACATTATGAAGAACATCTTGACTTTAGGATCTGTTCAACAGTTGATTAGGCTGCTCCAGACAATGGTGGACTCTCTCTCTTTGGAGGCTTTTAGATAGAGCTTGGATGACCATCTCTCAGAAGTGCTTTAGTTGTGTATTCCTGAATGGCAGGAAGCTGGATTAGATTGTTCTTGTGATCCAACACTGATTCTATGATTCTAAGATTGTGAGGGTTGTTGTGTGTTTGTTTAGTTGGTTAGTTTTGGTCAGCTCAATGCACAAATGAGAATGTGTGCATTTGTAAGATCAGTTTTGATGTAAAGTGAAAAATTGTGAAATTGAGCAGACTATGACAGCTGCTGCCTTGTTTCATGGCCTATTAAAAATTAGGTGTATTGGATGGATCATTTGCATCTTTTTGATCAGTTGGCCAGTCCTTCTGTGCTTGCTGTGTGTGTGCACTTAGTATGTAGTTACAAAGAGAAAATGTGTTGGTTTTGTGCATGGATATTTAGTGCAAACTATGGAAAAGCCAACGAATAAATGCACAAATGGTTTCATCCACATCAATGCATAGGCATCACATCTGTAAATATACAAGGGCATATTTACTATCCCTCCCCCTCTTGTAAGTTGAATGGAAGGAATATTTAGGACAGGTAGAATATGTTTTGCATTTCTTAACTGACAAATGTTGAGCTTAAAATTCCAGATATGGGGAATGTAGATGAGTGTGTGGAAGAGATATCAGTACACACACACACACACACTCAAGAGGGGCCTTATTGGTGTGATTTAACGTTTTTTCATTTGTTCTTTATGATTCCTTCTTTAAGTTTCTGTCCTTCCTTTCTAACTAATAACCTTAGTAATAGAAGCAGTTGAGGTAGTGCGTCCCTTGCTTGAGTGGCATACTCTTTCCATCCTCTTTTCAACATCGTAATGAACATAAGAGAAATCTGAATATAAAATGGGCAGTTGGATGTAATCCTCTTTTGAGGATCTAGTCCAGGGTTTTCTACCCCATATACATGTTGTACCTTGAGAGAGTCCATTAATTGCATTGCATGTTCCCCTTGCACATAAACTGAAAACAGGCATCTGCAACCACAGTGTGATTCACTCTATCTGCCAGAATGATTATGTTGGATACTAGCCAGTGAGATTTAATTTAGTTATGGCTACTAACTTAAGCCCTACTTGTTTCAGTGGGCTTATTCTAAGAACCGTGTGCTGTGATTCCAACATTTCTGGAGACAAGACTTTGTCAGTGGAAATGTTTATTTTGAAACAGAGCCATCCCCTCAAACTACAACACCTTATTCTTGTACATTCTCTCTTGATTTTCTAGACTGATCTAAAGCTTGCAGGTTGGGACAATACTTGAGTCAGGCTTAAAGTAGATTCAATGAGATCAATGGCCTAGATCCAATGTAATATTAATGGAGAGAAATGGTGTGCCAGTACGGACACTTTTTTCTGGTCCTTAAGAATGAAATTGCTTATGTGACCGGCAAGCTGCATTGAATGTCCCCTGCCCCACATATAGTCTGAAAGTAAGCATCTAAAAGCACAAGAAAGAAGGAAGAAAAGAAGGATGGAAACTTAAAGAAATACAAAAGTACTCATGCCAGCTGCCAGAATGATACTGTTGGATACTGGCCAATGGGATTTAGTCATAACTACTAAATTAAGCCCCATTGATTTCAATGGACTTATTCTAAATGCCATCTGTTATGTGTTCAACATAACTGCTCAGAATTTAATTAATGACATACATGCTATTGTGGGTGGCATTATTGATTGTTTACTATTTATATGACAGCTAAGTAATTTTACTTCTGCATCTCATTTTATTCCAACATCTTTTCATTTTCTCTTGCAAACTGTATTGAAATATTTTTGTGAAAGAAACTGGAAATATTAATTTATATAAACAATTCCATTCATTCATTCATTCACTAAAATATTAATAACCTATCCTACATCAAAAGATCTCAATGTAGCATCTATTAAAATTGATTTAATAAAAACCATATAAAACAGTAAAAGAATTAACAGAATTAAATTATATTAAATAATCTAGCAGGTTAAAACAAAACACTCCAAGACTACTCAAAACTGTCCAAAGAATTTTGAAACTATGGACACAGATAACTATGCAGATTTCCAGTCCCTATCTGGTACTTTCCTTGGGGTTAGGGAAATACAATTTGCAGGGAGAACAGGAAAAGAAGGTAATGTGAAAGTGGCTCTATGTGCAGTCAAAAGGCACATTTGAAGAAGAGTCGAGGTCCTTGTCCCCTCCATGTTCAAAGCTCTTTCTATACCTAGGCTCACACAAGGATATATTCCTAGGAGCAGGTGGTTGAGATTAGGGACATATTTGTGTGCTTTTGGAGGTTCCTTTTCAGAGACTGGCTGGCAAGAGACCTGTGTTCAAGAACTATGTGAAAGATATGGCTGGATCTTTTTGGTCAATCATTGCTAGCTACCTGGAGCTGTGAAGCAACTGGGGGCAGGACCTCTTGGAAGACTATCCACTGTACTTTATAGTGTGGTTGGGGAAGAGGAATGGTAGTGCTCTTTTATTCCTTTTTCACAGTATTCACCTGCATCTGACAGACTTCACACCTTTAGCCTGTGGTAGGTTGCCACCATACATCAGTTCCCTTCTGCTGATGGTTCTCATTAAAAAACAAAAACACAAATTTGACAAATTGTGGGCCTAGTTCCCCTAAATATCTATGTTTGTCTCTTTATTTCTTCTCTCTCTCTGAAACTAAATGGAATCAATTATAAATGATAAATGAAGTGTGCTACCATTATTTTGCACATAAGAACCCTGAATGTTTGGAATTAACCAAGAAAAACCCCACTATTTAGTTCTTTCCAATTTTTATTGTTTTTAAATACCCCCAGGGCTGCACTCAGGGAGAGATGCACCTACAAAAATACAATGAGCAGATAACAAAAGGAGGACCACTTGTATTTTGTAACACTTGCTAATAAGTTTTTATATTCATTTTTTTTTTCCAAAAAAAAATGTTTTGATTTATTTCCTAAAAAGTTTATATCCTGGCCACTATTTTAAGATTTCAGGACAACATATGTTAAAACAATATGATCAATTTAAAACAACATAAATAGTAGAAAAGATTTTAGAAGACTTATCAAAACCTTAAAGCCTTTCAAAAGTTAAAAGAAGACATATTAAAGCCAGTTAAAGTACTTTAAACAATTTAAAACCATGCACGTGTCTGTACCTGTGTAAAAGCAACCCCAACAAGGTTTGTGTAAACAATCAGGTTTTCACTGAACACTAAAATGAGAGCAATGTAAGTGCTGGGGGGGGATTCCATAACTGGGGAGTCACAGTAAGAAAAAATAAATCTCTTCTTTGTTCTCTGACAACATATTTCCCTAAGTGATGGAACACAGAGACCTGTCCAGCAGATGTGAAATCTCAGACTTAGGGAGAGGTGTGCCTTCAATATCAAGGTCTAAAACTGTTTTGGGTTTGAAATGCCATTACCAGGACCTTGAGTTTGCCAGCAAAACTTCACTTGTTCTCTGCCCCCCCCCCAAAGTCAGACACAAGTCACAAAGAACTATCAAAAAACAGTACACCCAGAAAGAGATTATTGTTATGTAGGGGTGTATCTGCATGTGTGTGTGTAGTTGTTGTGCATCTTCAAGTTATCTCTGATTTATGACAACCTTAGTACAAACCTATGATGGGTTTTTCTTGGCATAATATGTTCAGGGGAGACTTTTCTTTGGCTGATTTGGGGTTCAAATTCTGGTCTCCAGGGTCATATTTCAACACTCGAACTACTACATCACACTGGCAACGTCACTATGAAAAGCCAAAGGAGCATTTAAAAAAAAAAAACTTTCTGTCGTCGTCGTCATCATCATCTTCATCATCTGGCATTACTATTTTATGCAAATTCATAGGACTTTATAAGTGCAAGACAATGGTTGTGGGAGCCGTAACCAGAATGGTCTGTGCTTCTGAAAAAATGCAGATAAATATATTTTAGTATTCATAAATGGCAAAAACTCTGTCAAATAGATGCAGGTTAGAGCAGAACAATGAGGACTCTGATGGATTCATAACACAAATTCTTTACCATAAATGACGAGGAATAAAACTGTCTCTATGACTTCGAAGGCAATCTCAGGATGCCATTGATGAATGATGAGGAAAAGAAAAAGAAAGAGAAATCTTGATGCTTGGCATAATGATGTGTCCAAGTCTCTGGCATAATTGGTGCTGTGAAATATATGAAGAATAATAAACTGAGAATGGGGTAAATTTTGCAGGTTTTACAATAAAAGGAGAAAGTTGGTGCTGCTTGTCATTTTTGCAAAGGGAAGAAAATTAAAGAGCAAAGATATAAGGTATAGATTAAATAGATTATATATCTGTATATTAAATGCAAGGTACTACATTCTAGAACAATTGTGAAAGACAACTATAATTGGAATGATGCTTTTTGAGATGATAGAATCATAGAGTTGGAAGGAACCCTAAGGGCTGTCAGGCCAACCTCCTGCTAAATGCAGAACCTCCAGCTAGAGCATCCTTAACAGGTAGCTGGCCAGCCTTTTTTCAGAGAAGGAGGCCTCATCATCTCTCCAGGCAATGGTTCCATTGCCAAACCATTCTTATTGTCAAGAAGGTCCTTCTAATGTTCAGTTGAAACCTACTCTTCTGTAACTACAAACCATTAGACCTAGTTCTGCCCCCTGAGGTAACAGAGTACAGGCCAGCACCTACTTCTTTGTGGCAACCCTTAGGAATTTCAAGTGTGATAATGTCACCTCTCAGTATTCCTTTGACCAAGCTGAGCATGTCCAGCTTCTTCAACCTCTCCTGATATATTTTGTTCTCCATTCCTCTTATCATCCTCTTTGCCCTTCTCTGAACTCACTCCAATTTGTCTATATCCTTTTTACAGAGAGATCCCCAGAAATGAATACAGTGATCCAGATGAAGCCTGACCAGTGCAGAATATGATGGGACTATTTGTTGACAAGGAAACTATGCTTTTGTTAATGCAAGCTAAAATAGCATTTCCCTTCTTTGTTGCATTTTTATGTTGTTATTCAACTTACATTGAATATACAACTTCAAGTTATTATTGAACTTATAATCAATAATAATTCCAAAGTCCTTTTCACATGTAGTACTGCTGAGCCAAATGTCCCCCATCCAATACCTGTGCATTTGGTTTTTATGGATGAAATATTGAATTTGTGTTTGTTGCTGTTGAATTACATAAACAAATGCAAGTGGCTGATGACAATGTCTGATAATTACGTAGGTAATTGAGTATCTTTGTTCTTCAGTACATTGCAAACAACTTGTATACTGCTTTGGAAAAGAACTGTAGTTGAACTCTTGTGTTACATTGATCATTTAGATATCCATATATAATGCATTCTTTCTGATTGTATTAAAGTTTGGTATATTGCAAGATCATCCTCTTTAGTTGCCACCTGCTTAAAGCTATACAAATGGTTGATTCTCCTTGCCTTGTATTTTACTTAATTTAATTGCATGTTCATGTCAACTTTTTGACTATTTGAATCCATAGGTCAGATTACTTCTCTATCCAGTTCAACAGTGGCTGTCCGGATACAGTTGGGAGTCTTATTAAACTGTACCTGGGAGAGCTATCAAACAGATATATACATATATGTATGCAATCTCTCTGCCTTACCACCAAGTTGCATCCTTCCCTCAGCCTATCAGTTTGTAAGGTTGATATCTCAAATGGTGTGGACCTACTAATATTGACCAAAAGAGCAATGATCCTCTTAATAATGAATCCCACAGGTTTCAGAAATCAGTAAAACACCTTAAATTTGATTCAACCAAAGTGACAATGTTACACACTATTATCTGAGTGCAACGAAAACTGAATCCAAGAGATATTTCCAAAATTTTCAACTGGTGAATTTATCTCTAGCATTTGGAATTCTGACTTATTGGGCCTTACTTACAAAATGAAGCCAATGCTTTTGGAATCTTTGGTTTCTCCATGGCAGACCCTCTGGCCTCTTGAAAATGCTACACAAAGGATCCTGTAGAACAAGCAGTGCTGTGATGTGGTGGAGAGGCACAGATCAATATGGCACAGAGGTAGACACCTGATGCAACAGCTGTATACATCTGCTGCACCCA
This sequence comes from Ctenosaura bakeri, assembly GCA_948474755.1. Classification (NCBI taxonomy): domain Eukaryota; kingdom Metazoa; phylum Chordata; class Lepidosauria; order Squamata; family Iguanidae; genus Ctenosaura; species Ctenosaura bakeri. Next base: position 554,713 of record CAOLHI010001639.1, on the reverse strand, counting down.
ATTAGTGTTGTTTGCACAATTGAGTACAGGAATGTACCTGACCTCATGCCATCTATGGTTGAACATAGAAGGAAGTTGGAGATTCTGTCTCCAGTATATGGTTCATAGAATCATAGAGCTGGGAGAGACCCCAAGTGCCATCCAGTCCAACCCCCTGCCATGCAGGAACACACATCAAAGCATTCCCAACAGATGGTCAAAACCTCCAAAGAAGGAGACTCCACCACACTCCCAGGCAGCATATTCCACTGCTGGACTGCTCTGACCATCAGTAAGTTCTTTCTGAGGTTCAGGTGGCATTTCCTTTCCTGCAGTTTGAATTCCTTTCTCCCTGTCCTAGTCTCTGGAGCAGCAGAAAACAAGCGCACTTACTCCTCAACATGATATCTTTTCAAATATTTAAACATGGCTATCATGTCCCATCTTAACCTTCCTTCTGCAGACTAAACATCCCCAACTCTCTAAGCTACTCCTCATAGGGCTTCATAGCTTCCAGATCCTTCACCATTTTGGCCACCCTCCTCTGGACACGTTCCAGCTTGTCGATGTCCTCCTTGAATTGAGGTTCCCAGAACTGGACACAAGATTCCAAATGAGGCCTAACCAATGCAGAACAGAGTGGTACCATTACCTCCCTTGATCTAGACACCATACTCCTATTGATGCAACCAAGAATCATGTTGGCTTTCTTGGCTGCTGCATTGTACTGCTGACTCATGTTCAGCTTGTGATTTACCAAGATTCCTAGATCCCTTTCAAGAAGATCTCTTGTTCTTCCCTCCCCCAGTGTTCAACAGCAGCTAGAACAAGCCCAGGTACAGTTTTGTGATTAATCAGTAGACAGTGAAAGGGAGTTATTTCTCCAGCACCCTAATTGTTATTGGATATTGAGTTGGGGACTTGCAAAAAGAGGTATTTGATACCTTTCTCCAAAGAACTATACACACATGCATATTGCCCCCTACAGCCCCGTGTATCACCAACAAAATACTGGACCATGTGGCCATGAGGCTTCTATATCATGTGTTGAAATTGTTTATAGTGCTCCAACAACAATTACTGAACAGCAATTTTTTTTCAATCAGATTTTACAACTTCGTCAAATGTGATTTATGGTCAGTCTTATAAACTTCAGGTGGAAGCAAAGCCTGATTTTTTTGTGGTGAGCACAAGAGAAGGCTTTGGTGATGGCTCAGAAATCTTAGCAGATTTCCTGACCTTTCCTACAATCTACAGTCTACAAGAAAGTTTTATGCCTTTGTAGAATTAAGAAATCTTGCTTCAATGCAATTGGAGCTAATTGTGTTTGTTTATTTTCTTCTTGGCTTCTCATTCAGTTTACTTGCCCCTGACTCATCTTTATTTTTATATCTGTTTCTTCTTCTTCTCTCTCCTTATAGCTAAAATTGATTTATACACTTGTGAATCTAGCATTTAAAAAATTGTGTATTTTGATGCTAGAGAATCAGTAATGCATGTACTGGTATACTATAAACATCAGCGTCTAGGTGGAGCTCTCGCAAGAGGATAACATCTGCAGTACACCTTCCAGCCCCCTTATATATCTCTTCCCCATTCAGACAATGTCAATTTTTCATGCTTCTTCCATGCAAAAGCACATTGACATTGTTCCTTTCCAGATAAAAACCAAATCAAAATTGGCAATGTCTGATAAATAAATAAATCAAGACTTTAATTTTGCTATTTATTCTTTTATTTTTAATCAAATGCAAGTGCAAGGATATTGATCCACCAGATTCAAATTGAAAATCTTAGTTATACCAGGCTAAAATTATTCAAATTTGATTTTTTTAAATTTTATTTTATATTTTAAAGGAGAAAGACTGAGATTCTCACTGAAATTGTCAATTTCATAATGTCTGAGGTTCACTGGAAGACAGAGTACATCATATCCCAACAGTTTGTCATTTTGCAACACTTGGGGTACATTTTGGAGAAATAAAATAACCATAAAAGATCTGCATTTTTAACACACAAATAGCTAAATTGTGCACAACTGAAAAACTAACATGCACTCTTTAGTGCATAAAATGCATAAAACATAAGCATTAGGAAAAAGGCATGAATAAATGTATGACTTACAGAAAATAGTTACAGAAAATGTGGATATAATATGGACAATCTTTTCTTCTGGATGAAAAGAAAATAATAATAATAAGGTGACCTAGCATGAATGGAAATTAGAATGACAACACAGGTAGAATTCAGAGGAATACAGTGAAAACAAGACATTTTCTATCTGGATCCAATTCACTGTTGTTAGCTTTAAATTTCTGTTTAGCAATGTGTGAGAAATCCATTTTCAGTTCAAAATTCAATGGCCTTCTCTCAGTTGGACTTCCCTGACTGTCCACAGAACAGATGAAATGTGCACTCTAGAATTTGACATTGACTGATGCCTTTGAAGAAAGCATCACATTTAGAAAGTGTGCATAGAAAAATGTGCAAATATTCAATTGTGAATTAAGACATCATAGAAAGGTCTAGTTACATTTCACCCCATCTCCCCCCAAAACACCTCATAAACCCAGGAGTTGTGAAGGTGAGGGAGGAAGGCTGTGTTGCCCCATTGGTAAACCCTGTCCTGGGGTCTACAACTTTGATATAAAATATAATCTAACATGCCAGAGTGGTCACCCGGATAAGCACATAGGCAGCAACAGTCATGTGATCAGAAAACCAGTTCAGGCCAGTAAACTCCCCTGTCACGTAGCCACAGGAGACCTCAAGCTGTGCCAACCCATAGTGAACAAAAGGTCCTCAGCCTTTAAGGAACCAACTTGAAGGGATTAAGGTGCTTTCCCACAAGTTGGGCACTGGTAGCAATAAAATCTTATCAGGCAAGGACCATCTGCATAAACTCACACTGCAACTCAAAGTGGCGGAAGATTCTGGCACTTTGATAACACCTTGTTATCTTCTAATATCAAAGAAAATGCCAGTGTGGAGTTGTTTTTCCATTGCCATCCCCTTTGTTCCCCCCAGGAGAGGATTTGCCCTCAAGGTACATTTTCCCTACAAATAGTCCCCATTTTTGGCTGGTTCTTTGGACAACTCCTGCTCATACCAACAAACCTTTCCTCCTAGCAGCTGAGTAATCCCCTCAGTGTCCTTTCATTGAGCTTTACTTCTTTGGCTGCTTTCTCGGACCAAGGACTTCAGGAAAAGGTGCAGTATCACCCAAACTATGAATCCTCTGATAGTCTCTCTATCTAATTTCCACTCTTTGCCTTTCTATAGGGCTTAAACGCATGTGTGAGTGAATGCGTGGATGCATGAAACTTCCATTCAATAAAGTCATTTATTGGATCTTTTTGTGTGGTTTTTGGCTTGGCCTGACCCTGTAAAAATTGGGTAAAAGATCTTATCAGGTTACCCTGCCTCTCTTATTGCTATTATTTGTGGTCTGTTGAGTTTGCCTTCCCCATCAAGAGGAGCACATTAAGGGTAACAGCTGTACTCCTTGCTCAACTGAAATTCTCTAACTGAAATTTTAACTATGGTTTAATATTAAAGGAAAGTAAGAAACAAGGACATTTGCCGTGAAATTAGATTGTCAGCTAACAAACAACTGTTAAGAATCGCCATGGTTCATAGCTAAGAAGCAACATCCCAGTTAATATATGGTTGGTTTTAATTTGTACACAATACCACAATCATTCCACAGCATTCCCCCACTCTTCAGTATTGTATTTGAAGGATCAGTTTCACTGCTTTCAGCTGCTTTGATCCACCGCTATAATTTTCCAACATTGCAAAGCAACATTATACAGTTGTCTTTTGCTTTTGAAAATGTCTTTAAAGCTTTCTCCCCACCCCCACCCCCTTTGTGTGTGGTGGAAGAACAGTGAAGATTCCCTTTGAACATAGAAAAGAAACATTTGCTACAATCACAGTTAACTGTATGGTAGCTAAGAGTATAAAACCAGCTCTACAGAAAAATGTATATATCCTTCATACAACAGTAATCTATCCAAGGACACCACCATGTGTACTGTGTGTGTCTTCAAGGGGCGAGACCATCTATTTGCATTCTGATGTCACCAGTGAAAGAAGCCCTGTTGCTTCAGATATTAATTTACCCACACGGAATCCATCAAATGATTCTAGGGAAACCTATTTCAGGAAATTACCTTGCACAAATACCACAATTTGAAGAAGAAAACCACACTATAGCTGTTACTATTTTCTGTCAAAACTCTTCTATTGCATCATAAACTGTTTTTGGTACAGCTCCCAAATGGTGTGCCGGTTGGTAAAGAGGATCCACACAGATCCTTGTCAGTGCTTATGATTCAGCTCTGCATTGTTATCTGATCTAGCGTTCAGTTCAGTAAAATGTTTATTTTAGTTACAATTAAGCCCACCTTCATCTAGATCTAGATTATCTATTACCTGAACCAGATTGTAACTGTAATTCAAAAATGCCACTTGAAAAGAAAAGAAAAGAGTGGAAAGGAAGGCAGGCATTCTCCAAAATTATGCATAAAAATATAAAAGTGCCAGGTTAAAACTGCCTAATGTAGTGAGTGTTTGCCACTACAGGTTCTCACTGAAGAACCATCTGAGTCATTTCATACATGCTAATCATTGGTTCTTCCCAGTGAGGAAGAAATATAAGAGGGCTTTTTGTTCCAGCGAAACTTTGCCTAAGCTGTAAGATCTTTCTGATCTGTAGAATGGATATAAAGAATAGTAACTAAAATTGAAACTTGAATGCATGGTGTGCTTGCTCTTTCTACCATGGATCCTATATCACACCAGCAATTATTAAGTGGTAGAACCCCTTTAGCTATTGGAACTCACAGAGGGTTTCCTATATATTCCATTATTTTCATCTTCTGTTAATCAGACAATAAAACATGAAGTATAGATCTAGAAAGCCATGTTTAAATATTTGAAGGGATGCCACGTAGAGGAAGGAGAGGTCTTGTTTTCTGCTGCTCCAGAGACCAGGACAAGGAGCAATGGATTCAAGCTGCAGGAAAGGAGATTCCACCTGAACCTCAGGAAAAACTTCCTGACAGTCAGGGCTGTCCGGCAGTGGAATATGCTGCCTCGGAGTGTAGTGGAGTCTCCTTCCTTGGAGGTTTTTAAGCAGAGGCTTGATGGCCAACTGTCGGGATTGCTTTGAAGGTGTTCCTGCATGGCAGGGAGTTGGACTGGATGGCCTGTGTGGTCTCTTCCAACTCTAGATTTATATGATTCTATGATTTTATGGGGTGGAACTGCAACTAGATACATCTGTACTATATTAGGCTACAGAAGACTTGGAAAAGTTGAATTTCTTGAATTAAAAGTTTCATAATCACATCTTATCCCATTCTATGTGCAAACACAGCTAGGGACATGTTATGTGTGTCTACAGTGGAAGACTGGGAATGTCTTGATTAACGACATTCCTAGGAGCTCCTGTGGCATCATGTGGAAGCAGCTCCAAATGTAAGGACTTCACATGTACCTGACCTGGACAACCCTAAGCATCATTGATTTCCACAACAATGAGTTGCGAGATACCACCTGCACCTTAGATCCATTTCTCAGCTCTGTTATATACAACAGGCCCTCCACTTTCACAGGTTCAGCATTCATGGATTTGATTATTTACAGGTTATTTTATTTATTTATTTATTTTAAAAAATCTTACTCCATTTTCCCCTGCCATGGAAAAAAAATGTCCTCTCTAGGTATCTCTATGCCTTCCAGCAGGACTCTGCGGCCCACTTCTGGAGGGAAGTTCACAATCAAATTGTTCCAGATGACCTGGAGATTCCTAGAGAAGTGTTTTTAGTTTTTTAAAAAAAGTATTCTTGATTTGTAAGTTTATGCATTTTTTTCTACGTTTGTAGAGGTCTTGTACCCCTAAACCCTGCAAAAGTGTGGGGGGGCTCACTATTGTAGCAGAACAGCAGCCCTGTACTGGATATGCAACTACACAATTCTAAATCTTGCAAATGTAAGTCCACTTATGAAGATATAACTCCCTAATAGGATTCTGGTAAATATTTCTACCGTGTATTAATTTGAGATTGCATTGAAATGGCTTCGCTTCTTGTTTTGGTATATTTGTTTTTTTGTTTGTGATGCACATTTGGGCATTACTACACCTTTAACTGACAATCTTTAAAGTGGACCCATGATATATGCAGTCTTCCCACCTGAATGTTAAGCATCATCAAAGGAAACTGCATTTGTCACCACTTACAATTATTAAACACAACAATGTGTGTTACACACATTACACAAGTTCTTTGAATTGCTCTGTGTTACACATCTTTAATCTAAAGTTTAATCTACACTCGCGGGGGGGGGACCTGCCTTTGCTGGCCTCCAGGGAGGACAGGCTAGCAATGACAGCATCAGGCACAAAGTGCCGTGATACCAGGCATGGAGAGGCAGAGCAAGTGGGTTCATAAGCTCTGTCTGCCCCCTTCACTCCATCATTTGATGACACTTCCTTTGGAAAGGATGATGGAAGACAGCATGGAGCAGATCAGGAGGTGGCTTTTCTTGCTGCTTTGTAGTGAACAAGGGGAGGGCTGGATCACGTGGCAGTGGGATCCATTGGTTTTGAGGTGTATCCCCATGGTTGTTGGTCTGCTCAAGCACAGCCTGAGGAGTGGGTTGTAGCAGGTTTGTTGTCACGTTTACCTGGATTTTTTTTCTGATTGTGGTGCCTGTTCAGATTTAGAGTGAGGAATTGACTGATTCTTTTGTCCATTTCTGGTGTGATAATATGGCCATAGTACAGGTTATAAATTCCTTGTCCTCTAGGTCCTCATGAGTCATGCATTTGGTCAGGGCCTTTGCACTGTACTGTCTTCATTATAACATTCTTTTCACAGCACTTCCTGTTCTTGGAATGGACAATGGGCTTGCTCATACTCTCTCCCACCAATAAATAGAGCACTTCATACAGCTCGCTCTGAATCCAGAGGCCTGTCAGGATCTAATGCCAGCAGAAATGAGAAGACTTGGAGGAGTGAGGCTGTCAGGGTTATTTGCCTTTCCTTAACTCTTGGTAATAGGGGAAATTACAAGAAGATAGTGTTTGGAATTTGAAAGGTTTAAGGTTTGGGGAGGGGTTTCAGGCTCTTTGGCAAATCCCTGTTGTACACATTTTGTAATTCTGTTTCCACCTGAGGGGTAGGGGTTTAGCTTCACAGTCCATTTGAGCTAGGTTGGCAGCATTGGCCTTTGCTTCTAGGACTCAAAGGTATCTGGCTAATAGGAGTGACTTTAGAATTCACAAGGCACTGGTTTTGGGAGCAGGGCAGAGTGTCTTAGAGGTACAAACCATTGTCAATTGAAGTCCTTAATGGATTAGGGGGCACCTGGTTTTCCATTTGTAGCTCAGATTATAAGACATTTTTATTCCATGCATCATCTTTGATTTCCCTGTGAGTTAGTGAGCTGGTCATGTTATCTAAAGAGATGCATTGGTCAGAGTATTAGATCTAAACATTGGATCTAAGGGATTTAACTCTGGGCAAAAAGTGGTACTACAGATCCATACCTCTAAGACGGATCAGAGGAGGATAGTGGTGAAGGTAACACTTGGGCTTTGTCTTGATCTTGCTTTATGCCCTGTGTATGCATTAAAGAGTTATGTATAGCCAGGGGATCTAGCACAGGCTTTGTTTCCACATAGTTTTGCAGCCCTAAGTGCAAGATTTAATTAATTTCATGCCAATTAAACAATATTTATGGCCAATCATACCATACCATAGATTGGGGATATACAGCATGGGAACACCACCATTTGCAGAATAGTGGCAACACAAACAGAAGTGTAGAAAATGCTAGCACCAGCACCAGTTTCAGCACTGTTTTCTATGCAAATCAACCATGTGCAAATTTTATGCAGAATAAGTCCCAAATCACAGCATTTTTGCACACGAAAAAAGCTTTTTCTGCACAGAAATTAATATTTCTGTATAAAAAATATTATTCCTAGTGCATAAAATAGTCATTTTGCATAGAAATATTGGCTGGAATCCTCTTTGGCAGTTACAAATGCATAAGATAGTTTTATGCATTCAGAACTGTTTGATATTCACAATCTGTATGTATTTCCAAGCTCATGGGGACATATAGAGACTGTGAAAGTCCCTTCATCCCCACTTACTGAGCAGCAGATACTGTGTTTGACAGGAGTCCATTCCACTCTCAAACAGGAAGCAGGTCTCTGGTGTAAGGGGGAATTGAAACACAGACCTTGCTTCTCACTAGAGAGGATGGGAATGGTAGTCAGCTGCTTCCTGATCAACAGGGGAACAGGATCCCATCAATCACAGTGGCTGCTGCCTGGTAAGCAACAATTGAATGGATTAGCCTAGGATTCACTGCAAAACCAAATAACCACAGTGGTTATGCATTTGTAGCACTCCAACCAGATTCTGGCTATTATTTTCTGTGCTGTATGTCTGTGTTGTTTTCTGCACAGATTATACTATTTTTGGAGCAAAGTACATGAATACAAATTTTGTGCACAATAAGTCCCAAATTATGATGATTCTTGGCAATCCAGAATTCTTCAGGGTTTTTCAACACTTGAAGAACATGGGTTTTTAAAACCACCTTCCAAAGAGTTTTGAATATTCTTTGCAACCCCAAAGAAAAGTTTTCCAAGGACCGGAGCTTAGAAAAGTCACTTTTTTGGATTAGTACTCCCAGGATCCCCCCAGGTGGCATGACCAATAACTTTTCCAAGCTGCATGCATGATGCAAAATTGCAGAATAATATTTGTCAAGCAGAGGAAAATTGGAGAAATGTGTAATCTGGTCTTTAGGCACTGATCCTTGCAATGGGGGGTGGGATGAAGCTATTAGAAGCATGTCCCCATTTTCATCTGTGTGGAGCTGAAATATGTGGTTTACCAGGGGAAGTCATTTTTAAAATTGGTACAGTTCTGGGCTGATGAGAACCATGTGAGCATATGAAATTACCCACCCTCAGATGGTAAAACTTAGATTTCATAACACCAACTACTCTATATTATTTACCAAAAGAATTCTAGTTGGCCTTTGTTTGTTCCTTTTTCTCCATTCTTATATTTGCAGTTACATAAAACTCCCAGTGGGTTAAAATTGCAAAGAGCAACCACTTCCAAAATGGTTTGCTACTTCTTAACTGCTCTCACAGAGGGAAAGAGATTTTATTGTTAAACACAATCACTGTACTATAGTTTGAAGGTTCACATTCTTATACACACACACTTTTTTAAAAAGCAGACCACCACTAGCTGAATACAAAGTTTGGGACTGTATTAAGAAATTAAACAATGCAAAGTGAGAAAAATACTTTTACTTCTAAGCTGGAAATTTAACAAAGTGTTAGCATGAAACAAACCTTTTTTGGCAACAAAATAGATCCTTTCTTCTTATTGCAGCCAACGTCTAATTTCTCCAGCTGGGAGAGTGAATGTTTGTCACCTACGAACAAGTCTTACCTGCCGTCGACAATATTTCGTACTTTTACTGACTCATAATTGGAAATAAGAGTCTATCAATAGCATTCATATAGTATATTGGTGAACTTGATTCAAAAGCAGTTTTGTAGGCTGCAGTTTTATCTGAACTATATTTATCCTTAAAATAAAAAGAAAAAAAATAGCAAAAGGCAATAAAGTGAAAAAAAGACAGGTATAAAGTAAAAAAGTTAAAAGGAAGATTGGAATCTCTGCATATTTTGAAATATGAAAAATGCATACATTTTAATGCCTTTTTTTATTTTAATGTACATATTTCCACATATTTAGAACATATAGATACACTGATGTTGGCTCTCCCTCCCTCCAATAATTCACAGTAGGCAAACTATCCTACCTCTAAGTAGCACTGAAACGAAAAGTTAGAGAGCATCAAAGCTATTCCCATCCAACTCCATAAACATGTGGTTGCTGTGTGTCATCAAGTTGTTTCTGATATATGGTAGTCCTAGGGTGAAGTTATCATGGAGTTTTCTGGGGGTAAAAGTATGTGATGCCCCAAGATCACACAGTGGGTTTCCATGGTTGAGCAGGAATGGTCTCCAGGTTGTAGTCCAATGCTCAAATCACACTGTGCCTATGTAATGCCATTCTAGGTAATGTAATGGTTGGGAGGGATATATTTCAACTTAAAGAAATCCATTGATATTCGAAGGGTACATGTGGGTTTAATTGAATAGTTCACATTTCCCAGTGTTGGAAATAATCTCCACAGTGGAAAATCCCCATTCTCTTCAGATACTTGAAGGCCTGACATGAAAGATCTTCTCCCGGGAGACTGAACTGAAACCAGTGAATTCAGATTTAAAGCAAAGAGAGTTCAGTTAAACATTGGGAAGAACGCTCTGATGGTAAGAGCTGCTTGACAAGCAGAATGAGCACCCTTATAAGATAGTAGACTTTCTTACATTGGAGGCTTTTAAAATAGAAGTTAAATAGTCATTTGCCAAGGGTGCCTCAGTTAGAGATTTACTGCTTTGAGAGGAGGTTTAACTTTAGGGTGATTTCTAACACTACAGTTGTATTATTATTTTATTATTATTTGTATTATTTTATTATTACGTCTCAATTCCTACCCTTCAGAATTATCAGGGAACAACATGACAATCTATGTCTAACAAACATTTCTGTGTGACACAATTCTCTCCATAATCCACTATCATTGTCATTGTTTAGGGCCTCACTCCTCTCCCTAAACTGCAAACCCCAGTATTCCATAGGATGTTGGAAGTGGAAAAATAGTAATATCACAGTCAAGCTCAGAAATGGCCAAAGGCACTGCAAGCAAGGACCCAGACAAGATGTCTGATCTATGGGGCCCTAGGTTCCTGCGTAAGATTTCTTTAAAACATCACTGTTTTTCTCCGCTTCTCTCCAGACTGGTAAATATTGCCTGAATCCCTCAACGTCCTCTATCTCCCTTTCCTCTGCTTAGTCCTTTTGCAAGTGTGTGAGAGTTTGAGCTTTTGTGTTATTGTGTGAATCCTATCAATAAAATACACCTTTAGCTTACATTTTATTTTTTTGGCTGGTTCTTTTTCCCGTGTGATCCCATAAACTTTGGCAGGCAGGGTCTTGCTTAAATTGCCCCCCTCTAGCAAGTGTCCTCTTTTGAGCCAATTATTCCTCACTTTCTAACAGAGATACTGGCATTCCGGGTTGGGGTAACATCTAAGAGTTTATTTTTTAAGGACTATTAAAAAAGTTTTTCTTCCCTTGATATTTCTTGAATATTTTGTCAAAGAATGAACCTCCAAATTCACCACAGAGCTTACTGCATGCAAAATATCATTTTAGCAATTTTTCTTCTCCTGCAAAATGACAGTAGTTCCACCAAATCCTTTCTCTTTGGATCCAAAAGGTTCCCAGAAAGTTCCCTCCAGGTTGGACACTCCAATTCACTTTAAATCTTCTTTTGGATCAACATTCAATGGTCCCTCTAGTTCTCTTGCTCTTTGAGACTTTGAAGTGAAATAAAATTAATGTTCTAGCTTGCTTGGATTTGGAAGCTAGGATTTGGAAGTATAAATCAGATGCGAGTACCCAGAGAAAATCTCCAAGGCATGCAAACTGTATACTCTTTTGTCTTTGCAGGTTCTGTTTGAAGAGCAAATGTTTCTCCATCCTATCCATTTTTCAAATGGATGTAGTGACAGGATACTAAATCAACATTTGTGATCTAGCCTAGAAAATGGGTATGTTTGACAGTCCAGCAACATGCCAACTGAATTATTACCTTTCAGGATTCTTTCCTACTTGAATTAATGACTCAAGAGTACTGTATTGCACACATTTTGTGTGTTTCTCTGAATAGTGGGGAACTGAGTACGTCACCTGTCTCTTAAGATAATAGAGAAGGAATTGCATTCAGGTTACCTCTGTATATATTAGTGAGCGTTAAAGACAGTACTGCTACTCTACCGTTACTAATAAAACTGCACAAAGATGTCTGTGGAGACACTTTGAATAGTGCTTACAACTGAAAGCAGAACAGTGGGAGAAAAAATGGTGTCAGCATGTTTTAAGCTGATATGAAACATTTTTCCCTTCTTAACTCACCTTCTAAATGTTCAGTATCTCCTGTCAGACTTCATTAATGTTTTCTTTCTTTCCTTACAAGTTATTTGCTCTGATTGTTTCTGTAACACATTATGTTCTAGCCTTTATTAATTTGAAAAAAATAGGTTGCTTTCAACATTGCTTATCTTCTACCTATATCACCTCAGGCTATGCTCTTGTCAAATTTCAAGCTAAGTAGACTTGGTTTGCCACTGTACCTAGATGGGAAATTTCACTGGGAAAAGTGAAAAACCAACAAGAACTGTTCATAAAGTTCTCAGCAAAGTTTACTTAACAGACCTGAAGGAATAAATGCATCGTGGGAATTGAGACTAAATGTTAAACTGCACACAATGTTAAATGCATAGTTTGGAGTTACAAATTACTCTCTTTTATATTCTTATGTAAGGATATGTGAGTCCAATATGGCCTGGGTCTGATTGGAGGGTTTAAACCTTCCTCCAGTTATTCCCTTGAAATTTGCCCCCTTACTTGTGCCATAAAGAATCTAATATTCACAGTAGGAATGGAATGGGACTTCATCAATTCCCTGACCAGTGCTGAATTTTGACTTCCAACCCCTTAAGAAATTTGCATGGGGGGGAATGGTATATCCAAAGATGTTGTTTGTTTGCTGTTATTGTTGTTCCCAGTACAATATAAACTGTACAGTTATTGAAAACCAACATTTGCACAAGCCAAATGTCGCATGGTAGGAAGAAAAACTTAGGCAGACCGAAGTTTCAACCTTTGTCAATTTGAATGTTGAGGAAACCAAATGTTACACAGCAGTGACTTGTTAATAGCTGGTTTGGCCACATTTGGATGTTAGATTTATGTGAGAAATTAATTAGCCACTCAGGAACTGTGATACATGACAGCTTCGTAGCAATTTGGTTTATTTTCCAGAAAAATGTATGCAAAAAAATGCATCTTTATTGCATCCATTTGCAAATAACTGCAAGTTTTAGAATATTATATTATAAAGCTAGCGTCTTCTAGCTGAACTTCTCCTGAGGAGTATGGTTGCTGACAAGAAGATATGGTTTAAATTAAGACCTTGTTATTTTTATTTTTACAGTACCTTTACATAACTTTTTTCATTAATGTGATGCACTTAAATAACTTTTATTTTTATTTAAAAAGAGAGAGAAAAATAATTCCCAAACTAAGAATGTGGGATATGAATATTCTAGGATTCGTTATCAATAGGAAACTGTGTACATCTTCTCAGACCCAAACACAGACCTTTATCCAGGGTGATCCTAACTCTCTTAACAATGGCTACTGTGGAATTACTGTTATGTGTTTTTCTACAATGAGTTGTTCAACAGCTGATAAAGGATCTCATTCTTACCATCCATGCTGTCGTGAATCATAATAACACCTCTTTTGTTTACCTCTTTGATGACTACCAAGGAGTTTTACCATTCTTATAGACAAATACTGGAGTCTGGCAAATCTTTTGCTTTGACGTTGCCTGATGGTTCATTTTATTCCAAGGATGGTGGGATGTTTTCAATGTTTTCTGTGTCTTGAGAAACCAGCTTTTCTCAAAGCACTTTAGCCAGATCTCTAGATGATGCTGTAAAAAGCAAAGAGGGCTTTCTGAAGCCCATTGTAGAATGAGAGAAATTTGATTACCCTATCCAAAAATAATGTATTGTTTTATTCTTTAATAAGTGGAACAAATATAACATGAATAGTAGGAAATGGGAACTTTATCTGAAATTTCTGCAGACTGTATTTTTTTTCAGTATGCCTGTACAAGCTATATGGCAGCATATGATTGTCTGATTATATCTTTTATAATGTTTATATATGTGTATTCATATGTTCTTTATCTTTTATAGTTCCCCAAAAAACACTTCAAAATATTTTAATAAAAAAATATATCAGTGTGTAGCTCCCTGAGACTTATCTCCTTTAAGCATGGATTTTATTGGATCTTCCCTGTTTCTTTCTCACTTTCTAGAACAAATGATGGCTTCACTATCTTTTAAGGCAAAAACAAAAACAAAACAAAAAAAGCATCATGCATGGGATTTCATTTAGTTTGGAGCTTGATTTGATCATTCAGATCATATCTTGATTTGGTCAAGATCAATTAAAGTTTGATCTCGTCTCTTATTCTGAATTCAAATTTTGAAATCGTGATCACCAGAGAATCATAGATGGTTGTCATTTTTATTGTTTTTTCACACCTTTGCATAAACTTTAGAGCCAGCATGGTGCACTGCTTTGACCATTAAGCACTAGGACTCTAGGAGGCCAGGATTCAAACTCCTACTCAGTAATGCAAACCCAGTGGGGGACCTTGGGCTTGACACACTCTTTCAGAAAGGCAATGGCAACCCCATTCTCAACAAATCTTGCCAAGAAACCCCTCTGATAATCTTAGGGTCACCATGACTCAAAAATGACTTGAAATCACAACACGACATCAACACATGTCAACTGTTTAGTGACACAATGGAAGGAAGTAGTGCTGTGCGATGACAATACATTTCACAAGGAGTCCAGCTGCCAGATCTTCCTAATGAATCCCGCTGCTCCTCATTAAGGCATTTGATTATCTGGACTGGCAATGGAAACTACTTTGGTATGGGCCTCAATCTCTGGTTAAGCTTCTGGGTGAAGATGAAGTGGTGTGAACTACTTTCATGGAGGGATATCATTAGTTGCTTTTCTAAACACTTGGCTGAAAGGAGCACAAAGAATTTTTCCCCTCTTCAAAAATCTGTGGGCGCCCCTTCCAGTTTTTGAAGAAAGTGTTCCAAAATGGAAAATTGCAACTTATCTCCAGTTGGAAGATGACAGACTAAAACTCAGAGACAGAGCATGCCTGTAAATTAGTAGTGGGACAAGGAAGCCAATCAAAATTGATTATAATTTTTTTGGAAGATGACCCTCCCTGGGTGGAACAATGCAATATATTCATTCTCCCTGAAACTTATTTTATAAAACAATCTAAAGGATCTGACAAAAAGCTGTGGTGAGGACCTGCCTATCCAATTTATGTAAATGCTCAGCAAAAATCCCTTAACAAACTATGAAGATTATTCTCTTTCCCCCATCATACAGCCTCCTCAACTCCAATGGTTTCCACTCTGTTGACTTAGTGCTATTTAAGAATTTGCAAAACATGGTTTTAATTATACTACTATAGTAGTTACTGCATGAGCAGTTTGCTTTCAACAAAGCAAGATTTTGAAAGGAAGTTTAAGCTGCTTAGAGAATCCACATATCCAGATTTAGCTACTAATTTAATTTCTCATTGATTTCACATACAGAGAGTGATTGAAACATTTCTTCTAGAGCTAATTCTGTAAGTCTCAGAAGCTAGAGTCCACCCACCCCATCACATTAAAATCAATCTATAAAAGAAAGGATATGCAATAGACACTTAATTCTTTAAAGGGAGGTTATGTATCTTGCATGGATTTTTATTCTGTCTGTGATTATTTGGTTTACTTACACATGCTCACAGATTTTTTAAAAAGGTTTCATTTAGACTGCTCTCCCCATGAAGCCCCAAGCAACTTTTTAAACTTTTCAGATTAAAAACAAAAGTGCAGCTTGGGAATGAAAACAATTTAGAAGGAAACTCAAGGGCACACATAGTGGAATTAATAAGAGCTTCCCACCCCAAGCTAAATTTTAAGTAGAGAATATTCTAGAGCTATTCAGTGCAGGTTGTCTGTATAAGAATCTGGTTTGTTCTGAGCTAGTCCAATAAGCCTGGAGACTATGATTTGTTAACAGGTGTCAGAAACCCCACAAGATCTGACAGAGACTGTTGAGTAGTTCTGATGATATTTCCTACGCCAGGGAGCCCCATTTGTGCAGGAGTGCATGAATGCATAGCTCTTTGCCATGATATGTGTGATATAGCTGATCTGATTATGTCTTCATTGGGGGCCTTAATGTGCTGTTGTTCCATATGTTCCTATATTTTGTTACATATGTTAGCAGCAGGATGGAGAATATCCTGGCATGCAGTAGGAGGAGACTGTGATGGATTCTGAGAAACTAAATGGAAGTTGCATGATGATTTGATTTACTAGTACAGCTACCATCTCATTTAACAGCAACTGAAGTGGTACTCCATGGTGCAAAATACTATGGTCCTGAGAAACATAGAAAGGAAGGAAGACTGGGAAAGACAGGAAGGAGGAAGCAAGAGGGAACAATTTTCTCAATAGGCTTGCCATTCACTTTTTGGAGGCACAGTTTTAGCACTATCAGAGCAAGACAGTGGCATTATAAAAAGAACCCAAAGATTGCATGTGCCTCATGGACTGTCTGTTGCTTGCCTCTGATGTGCAGAGAACATCTGCTGTTGTGGTGGTGGTGGTCATGTGCCTTCAAGTCATTTCTGATTTATGGTGACGCTAAGGCAAACCTATCACAGGGATAATAGAATCTGAGATATCTCTAGTTCCACATACTTCCTTCTTTCCATGTGCTAAACTGATGATGTCAAAAGTATATTGTCAGAATCAGCCGCTGCATTTTTCTGTACCAACATAATACCACCATTGGTAGATCTAGGCACAGCAAAGATGAAAATCCTTCCAGTTTGGAGTTCCAGATGTAGAAATATAGTCAATCTACCTCTTTTGAAAAGTCTTACCTTTTCAATGCAACACTTTCAGCAAATTGTTGTTTTGCTTTGATGGTTTTACTGTCTGTACATAAGTCATCTTTCTTACATTCAGTCTCTTCAGAGGTCTGTTCTCCATTATATTATCATCAGCACTCAGAAGAAAGAGCAAATGTCAGTGGGAAAGATGATTTTCATGTGGAATGAATGACTTCAGTTCAAATGCTCATATGCTAATAGTATGAGTGAATGATTTACATACAAAGTTAAATATTGAATGTGGGTTATTCTATAATTAGATTACAATTATTCTAACTTAAGACAGTCATGACTAATTTGTCTCATTAATGTTAATGGGTATGGTCTACATGTGCTTAAAATTCAGTCCAAAAGATTGTCCTTCCCAGGTGGCTTACAGCAGCTATAAAACAATGAGTAAAATAGAGCAAAACAAGAATAAACTTCAAAGTGAATTAGAACACACATGGACAGATCAGAATAATATGTGTATAAGCCAGCAAAACATTATCCATAAAAGGCTGCAAAAAAAAATATTTCAGTAAGTTCAATCAATTTGTGTTTGTAGAATCCATAAATAAAGAATTCCTTTTTTCCATTACTTGCCCACATTTAATCCTCACTTCTAAAAGGCTTACTGCTAACATATGCCTCTTTACAAACTTTCAGCCCTGTCTTTGTGACTGGAACATTAATGTTTGGTCCTTTTACATGCAAAATTAATGTGTTTCTTTCTAAAGTTAATGCTTGCTGATTCTATACATTTTTATTTTTTTATTTTTTGCCAAAGTATAGGGAGTTGAAAGATGAGTAATTGATTACAATTAAAGAACTTCTTAAAAAACTACCACTACACAGAGTAAACGGAAGAGCCAAGAATGCTTGAGAGGTTTGAATTTCATGAACATATGTCAACCTTTGAATAGTGTGTTAGCAAAAGCTCTATTAATTCTGAGGAACTTTATAGGGGCAAAGATTCTTCCTATGATATTAGCTCATGCCTTGTAGTCATTTTTTTTAAAAAAGATTTTAGATAACATTCAGACTTTGGGCACTTTCTTTGTCCATCTAAGTCCTGTCTTTGAAAAACTTTTATCAATATGAATATAGTGGCTTTGAAAACACATACATTCTCCTTAATCCTGGAGAGACACAGATCTGTCATGGAGTCTTGCAAGGACCCTGAAATATTACATCTCTTCCATTATAGGCACAGGAGGCACAGCGGAATATTCCCTGACAGCTGACAATGTGTATGATCCATTGTTATTGTTATTCATCATCAAGTTGACTTTGACTCATGGCAACCCTATAAATGAGGGACCTCCAAGATATCTGTCATCAACTGTTCTGCTCAGGTCCTGCAAACTCAAAGTTGTGGCTTTCTTAGTTGAATCAATCTACATGCAGTGGGGGTTTCCTCTTTTCCTATTGTCTTCCACTTTAGCAAGCTTTATCATATTTTCTAATGAGTTACAACATTTCATGATATGTCCAAAATATGACAGCCTCAGTTAAAGTTGTTCAGGTAGTGAATCCCCTTTATGCCTACAAACACAAAAGGAGTCTGCAGGGACAAATTCTTGGATTTAAGGCTCAAAGTAAATCCAAATTCATACTAGACTGAAATACTGATTACATAGTTCTACCCATGTGATTATGCTTGGACTACGTTTTTATTTGGGAAGGGAAGCCTAAGGCTGGGGTGGGTAACTGTGATGGAAAGGGGATTCTATACCATCAGCTACCAGATGTATGTCTCCTGATGCCATCAGACACCAGCCAAATCAGAAGCTGGCTTTGCTGCAGCTCATCTTCCCCAGTCAGGGAGAATGTAGCACAAACAAAAGAGGGAGAGAGAAAAAATTGGAAAACAATAATCTCCCAGGAATATATGAAAAAAAAAGTTTCAGTTCAGATAGTGAGATGTCAGGGCATAATGGATGATATTTATTTATCTTGAAGAGCAATGAGGAAGCAGCGATGTGGCTTAGACTTGGATCAAAGGACAGTATACTATCAGAAATTGGAGTAGCAGAGTGGCAACCAGCAATTGGTATACTGCAGGATGATTGGCCAAAACTAGGTACATATATACACAATTTCTGCCTGGAGGTGCAAGGGTGTGAACAGCTCTTCAGCAGTGTAAACGATGGAGTTCACAGAGTGGACTAGGAGGTCCAGAATGAGCTAATGGTCTTAGTGCTAGGTGGCAAAGGGCTAATGACCATCGTGATAGCTCTGTATTGGTCAGACAGTTGTGAGGATAATAAGGGAGTTTGCAGGTCAGAAGGAAGAGCAATGAAGACAACCAATGGTCTGATAAGATTTCCCCAACCACTATTGTCCAAAATGCAGAGTTGTTAAGGCTAGCTGCAAGCCTATTATCTCTGGAGTTTCTGCTGATTTCCTGATCATGACCTGGCTATGCCTAGAATTATTTTCTGTTCTGACTCACAGTGCATGTGTTCGGACGGTCTTTTCTTCTTGTCCAGCTTGGCCATACAGCCATAGCAGGGCACATTTTATATCAAAGCCAATTAATATATTTTGCCAGTTAAATCATATTTTGCCAATTAAACCATATCAAAGTGTGGGGATGTACAGCCTGGTAGCACCTGCACAGAAGTGTTTACAAATTTAAGATGTAGTAACTATTTTAGCACTGAAATTGGGTCATTCTTTCAACAACAACAAAAAAAAGAGATTTGTCCCAGTGCAAGACCCTAGTAATCCTACATATGTGACATCCACAAATATAGCTTTTCTTCTCTATGGCCACAAATGCCATTTGTGTAATTGAAGAAACAATTTTTCACCACTAGAACAAAAATCCTGGTGTTTAGTCTCCTTTGTTAACCAACAGCAAAAATAAGTAATTGCTGTGATTCTTTTACTATTATTTCTATTATTATTATTAAATTGCAGTGACTGGCAGAGTTGACAAATTCCACTGCCTGTCACAGTTTACTTTGCCTTGGCAGCATCCCATTTTTCTTGCCTTCCATGTACAGTTTAATAGGGTCAGGATGACATTAATAGCTCCTTAGATGTGCTCCACGATTTCCTAATTAATGTGTCTGAATGCCATATTATTACCCAATGAATACTGTTAAAAACCCAGTGAACCTTGGAATAAAATAGAAGTCTGTAGATGCAGAAGGCAGAAAAGTGGGCATGCTATAATTTACATCAGTCTGAGACTCCATGTTAATTAATGCTAGCCTAGCCGTTCAAAGTTCAAACCTCCAGGTTCTTCCAGAAATGGTAGAATTGCTGGATATATGAATTATATTTCATTACTATACAACAAATAGATATACCATTTTAATTTTAGATTACAGTCTTCTCTGTCTCTCTGTCTCTCTTTCTCTCACACACAGACATCTTCTCTCCCTTATTCCAAGGATATAGGAGGCAGCATACAAATCTAAAATGATTTACAGCCCTAAACATGTTTATTCAGACATTCCTCAGGTTCCGTGGGAGTTACTCCCTAGTAAGTGTTTGGATTGTACCCTAAAATGATTAAAATGGGAAGCAAAGCACAGCGAATTTAGCTACTGTAAGAATATTTTGTACTTCATTTGCTTATACATATGCATAAACCAGACCTGCATAACTTGGCGGTAAGTAAGGGCCAAAATTCAAGAAGCTAAACTTCTTCAGGCTGCAGATAGGTTTTTAGCACCTCACTTTCCAAGTAAAGTTATAGCAATGGTACAATAATGGTTTTTATTTGCAAAATAGTTTAAACATTAATTATACTATAGTTATTAGTTAACAATTAATGATTAATAATGATTAATTAATGATTAAACTATTTTGTAAATAAAATAAGCAGTATTATAAAAAAAGGAAATTTCAATTATTACACTTATTACCTAAAAACAAAAGATTACTTTGGTAACTTTGAATATGCTTTTGAGGTTTTCTTACAGAAAGGTTTTCTACAGAAAGGATAGCAGGTTCACAGCAATCCTGCTCACCAAAGATGGAAGTATTTTGCTGTTATGCTGTTATGAGTCTTCAAGCTGACTTTAATTGAGTTTTCTTGGCAAGATGTCTTCAGAAGTGTTTGCTAGTGTCTGCCTCTGAGGCTGAGAGAGTGTGACTTGCCCATGGTCACCCAGTGGGTTTCTATGTCTTAGCAGGATTTGAACTCTGGCCTTCTGGAATCCAAGTTCAACATGTGAATCACTAGAACAGAGGTAGAAAACTATGTTGGGAACAGGGGCCATTTTTCTCCGCCATACTCACTTAGCACAGGAGTGTTTTGGCATGCCTGAAGTGAGACGATGTTACTTCAGCAGCCATTTTGGCTGATTTTCACATTTATTTATTATTATTTTTATTAACAAAATTTGGAAGGCATTGTTGAATTAGGGGAATAAATTTGTTTCATTTTTTGGTGCTTTTGGTAGCTTTGGGATGATTTCCAGGCCAAATAAACAACACTCAAATACTGCCTCCTTTAACAAAAAATGGGTCTGGGGGCTTTGGAGTGCTTCAGGAGCCACACTTGGGACTGGATATAACTCTCTGTCTGTACTTTGCCCACTCCTGCACTGTATCATGTTAAGGAAGTATTATTATTCCACCAGTCCCTCACCCCTCACACCAGAGAGCCAAGGAAGAACAAGCCAAAGACACGTGAGACCTGCAGTCGCAGCACGCATGACCAAGTGATAAAGCTGGGCTTCCTGCAAGGAGATGGTTGGGGAGCAGCACTGCAGGGGGAGGCACAAGAACAGAGGAGCCCCGAGGGATGGGGATGTGGGGCAGGGTGTGCAAGAGCTGACTCGCCGCCATCTAAGCCAGTCCACTCACAGCCTGTGGGAGGGCGGAGGACTGCTGCTTGTCTCAGCCCCCAACTTGCCAGACAGCCCCCTGGAGTGGAGATGCTTGACACCTGAGATCTTTCCCTCCATCTTGCCCAGCCAGCCTAGAAAGGCCTAGAAAGACTGGTTAAACCACAAGGCAGCGGCAACTGCTCTTTGGCGCTGCTGACTCATACGCTCCCAGAATTCCCTGCCTCCCCTCCATCACACTCTCCAAAGAGTGGGTCACTCGTGGAAGGGGGGAGAATGGACCCCTGAACATGGGAGGGGGCAAGGAGGCTTTGCTGGGGAGGGGAATGAGACTCCTCTCATCCCCCTTCTTCTCCTCCTCCCTGCTGCAGGAGCGATCGAGTGATGGAGCCTGCTCTCTTCCATGATGATGATGGTGTTATTACCAATAATAATAATAATAATAATAATAATAATAATAATAATAATAATAATAATAATAATAATAATAATTTTATCAAACACAAACACACTAAACAAGAAAAAGAAAGAAAGAGAAAGAAAGAGAAAGAAAAAGAAAGAAAAAACATAACAATACATACAATAACTAAGACAAAAACTAACAATGCTAAAAAACACTAACAATACTTAATTCAAAGTAAAACATCATAACCTGACATGACTATTAATAGCTAAAAAAGAGGTTTCCACTGCATTGGACACAGCTGATCTTATTTAAAAAGTTACATGTAAGTATGAAATCATTCCTTTTTATACCGTGAATATTAGTTGTTGTTAATCATTTATCATTTATGTTGTTGTTGCTGTGTTGTTGTTAACAACAATAACATTTCAGGAATTGTGCTCCTTCTACAGCTACCCCATTCTCTGCTGTTTTCTGTTTGGATTGCCTTGATAGTCTAAATTTCTTTCAGTAAGTGTTAAGGAAATTCAAAAAAGGAGATAAATGCTCTTTGCAGTAGTTGACACCATCCAAACAATGGATTAAAGCATTTTATACAAAAAGACAGGCAGCAGTTCCAGATAGAGAGGCACCACAGATATAAATTGACATTCCACATTTTATGAAGTGACAAAAAGCAAACGAGACCAGCCAAAAATAAATAAATAACTTGACAACACAGGCAATTTCTGAAGATTGCCTGTATTGTACATCAAATAAGATTATTTAGACTTTTTTGTTGGCAAAGGCAATACCAGTTTGTCATTGTTCTGTGCTGGTAAATTACCCTTGAAAAATGAAAGATGATAAAAAGCATGCTCCTAGCAAATCACTAATGCTGTTACAAAATTTTTCTTACCCCAAAGGAACATACTGCAGCACAGTGAGTTGTCTACTAAAGCATACCTTTGAAAAAGTGCTCTCTCAAAATTGTATGTTTACCAAATCCAATTGCCTATGCATTTATGTGCAGCTTACATTGCTTTCATGCAGGTGAAAACTCATTGTGAAAATTACCAGATTTATACAGCAAAGAGTGAGCAGAGTTGTACAGCGCACAATATATTTCCGTTGCTCAATGCAGTACTCCATCCTAAAGTGTTGCATTCTTGCACTGCTACTGCTTCACAGAGAGATATGCAAACCACTCATGCATAGTTTTGCTAATCTTACAGTGAGGAGCTACGGCACCTTCCCATAAGACAGCTGTGCAAGAGTCTTGACTAGAATAGAGAGACACCACAGGCCCTGGACTTTCCATTTTAAAAAAAGCAAAAGGAACTGTGTGGATAGCTGATGGTAGAGGTGGAAAGAATAGTAAAAAAAAAAATTGAAACATGGTTGGAAAGCAAGTATTTTGACTGCTGAGGAACCCTAACTAGAAGAATCCTGGATTAAAAAGACTCTTTACAGTTTGGGGCTTATTCTGTGCAAAATGTGTGTGTGGTTATTTTGTACAGAAAATAGCATTTTCTGCATAGAAAATAATAGTTTAACACATAAATATTAATTCCTGCACAGAAAATGATGTCATAATCTATTCATGCCTACTAAACTAGGCAATTTCAACAACCACTTCTTTTCCTTTGATGTTGTGATATTGAAATTTCAAATTATGATTCTTATCTCCTTACAGTAAAACAACCTTGCATTTTGCTTACAGTTAATCTGTTATTTTTGTCTAACATATAAAATACTAGTTTCCATACAGCCCAGAAACAGCCTTATACCAATAGTTCATTTTATATATTAAACTTCCCTCATCATTTAGACAATTAAGTTAAATATTGTCTCTCATCCAATTACAGATGCTTATATCTAACCCAAGATTTCCTACCCAATCTCAACCCCTGTGGAAATTGGGTATAACTCATCCAAACAGGGGGAAAACCTGAAAGAAATGAATTATCTCATGCACATCGTTCATGTTGGTCTTGGATGCTTTGTTTACTTCTCCATCTGCTTGAACTTTCTGTGTAAAAAGCACCCCTTCTCCCTTCATCCCTTCTCCCTTAGATCTTTTATCTTACCAAATCCCTATCTCTTTTCCAGCCTGGATCCTTTTAATCTAAGTAAACTTTTCAAGAACCACTTTCTATATTATATTTCCTGGTCTCAGCTGATTCCTTTAGGTCAGATAGTTCTCCATCTTTCTCTGAAGAATTAGAGCCGTCTTTTTCCTCCTTGAAAATTTCCATTGTGGCTTCAGCTTCTTCATTTCCCTCCTGGTCCTTGCAAGCTTCTTGTACCATATAATTGTCAGTTTCTCCAGAAGTTCCCCTCCAGGTTTTATTCATCATCATTTCCTTGAGCGTTGTCAGTTCTTTATACATTTTTTCCCCAAATTGCTTGCTCCTCCGGGTTTTCAAAATCTTCTCCAAAACGGCTCTCATTTTCATTAAACCTTCTCATCATTGCTGTTCATTGCTTTTTACTATGTTCCAGATTCACCTGCTTATCTGCTATGCAAGCTACATGGGAACTCTCATATTATTCAAGGGTAAACATACCAAATTCTCATACTCCATGACCTTATTGTTCATTTTCTTCTTGTCTATTTATGATTGAAATCATTTTATTCTTCAATTTCTCAGCCCCCACCACCAATTCTAAGCTTTTAACTTTTAATTAAAGGTCTTTTTAAATCTGAAGCCAGATGCTACTCACAGTCTCACAAAGAAGTAAATTGGTTAGAAGTGCTGATCTCACCATCAGGCTGAGAAAGTCTCTTTTAAGCATAGTCCCATGCTTTTATTTTATAATAAAGTTGATTACATGGGACTTGTGTCTATCAACTGGCAGGCTTCTTATATGGCAGAGCAAGTTTCCCAGCCTTTGTCTCCACTGCTGCACCCATGATCTTTCACCATCGAGGTGACAAATAAATCATAAGGAACAAGGGTTTGTAGACCCTTGTGGATTATTCCTCAGTCTTCCTTTGATCCAGGGAAAACATTTTGCCCATCAAAACTCAGCTGGGCCAGCGACTGCTATGTAGAGCACCCCCTCCTACAGCATGACAACTACAGGAGAAATTATTAGTCCACCATTCCAACCCAGAAGTTTCCAACCCAAGAAAGTTGATAAAGGCTGAGTCATTGCCCTCCTTCTCTTCTTCACTTCTGTTTGTTTTTGCTCTTTTTCCCCAGTCTGGCCTAGCCATGCCAGACTGTCATGCCAAGTGACAATGCTTCACCTTCCCTCAAGAGAAATTACATGACCTGTTGAATAAGATTCTATACCCTCTTTTCCTCTCACACCTGCTGAGTTAACTGAATGAAAACTACTTTGGCAATTTGCTCAATTTGTATCAGTTGAAATAAGCTGTGGATGAAAGAGGAAAGTGGGAAGAAGAGAGAAATGTTGGGATATTTTACCAGCAGATGAAAAAGTGGGACAACAGAGGATTAATCAAGATGGTCCCCATGAAATTGGGACAGTTGAAATCTATATAACAAGCTTTTTATTATTTTCTTCCAGAGGTAAATCCACCAATCAGTGTTCATAGTCTGCATTATAAGAAATTCACTTGTACCCTTTCAAACTTCAAAGTAGGCCCCTGAACACCTTCAGTGTGCACCATGTACTATGCATTTGCAAGGGCAAAGGACTTCTCTGTGGTCAGATGACACAAGGTCACCTAAAGGCAATACGATTTGTGGTAGATTTTGTGCCTTTTGTTCCCTTCAAGCAACAACATAAAATGTTCCCTTATGTTGGGAGTTTATAATTTAAACAGTTTTTTGTTTAACTTGATTGAGGCTCATTTTGTTGGTTTGCTAATTGTAGAGTTTTTATGCCTCTTACTTTGTAACTGTACGGCTTTCTTTGTTGTACTTGTTGTTGTAAACTACAGTATCAAAATGCCATGTGCGCTATCATGGGATTCCTTGGGGATGAAGGAAGATTTAGACACTTTTAAAAATGGATGAATAAACAAACTTTAGCCTCCAGGCCATCCCTGTCATGTCCTGCTTGTGAACTTTCAGATATGGGTGTTTGCTTTTGAGGGGGTTTGAGGAGATTCTTGAACCTGGAAGATCTCTGGTGTGAACCTGTATGATCTTATATCATGCCTCTACCAAATCAGTGTTCAAATTGTGACAGAGAAGATGGAGGGAAGCTCTTGGCTCCAGTGTCAGTACTGGCTGCCTTCATGTACAGAAAACAGGTTTAGAAGGTTCAAAAGCTTTGTTCAGAACAGAAAAGAAAACATCAGCACACTCCAGTAACTGCCAAGAATAAAGAACTATTGGATTTACAGTACGTTGTAAGCAGAAACATTTCAAATCAGTGTGCTAGAATTCTATTTGACAGCTGGTTAAAACAACTCTTTCCCTAAACACATCCATCTATCTGCCATTTTTTTTATTCCTCCTGCCAAATGTGTGACCCTGTAGTCTCATTTGTTCATCCTCACCACAGATCTTGAAAATAACATTCCTTCATCCCCAGAACACTGTTTCTCTCTTGATCCCATCATCCCCTCATAGTTCAATTAAGCCCGTTTTTAAACATCAGTGTGAGACCACAGCCTAAAGCAATGGCTTTTAATCTTTTCTTTACCAGGGGAACCCACAAACATAATTTGTTACTAGGGACCCCCAAGAATTAACTCAAGATCTAGATATTTAAATGTAGATTTAAAGGTTTAAATAATTATTTTAATATTCAAATATTTATTTATTAAATGCTTCTGGAGACTAAGGCCCTTTGTGCATGGCATCTGCCATGTGAAAGAGGGCCTGGAGCCTCGTGCGGTTGCGAGGAGTGATCTGCATGACACCCTTGCAATCATGCAAGGCTCCAGTGGCCAGTAGGCAACGATCGTGCATATTTGCATTTTCAACTTTAAGCTGAAAATGCTGTGTGATTGTGCATTGCTCCCGGGCCCTGAGTGCACTTACCTGGCATGCGGAGTTTTGGGAGCTGGGCCGGTCACGCTTCCTATCTCAGTGCAGCCTGGGAATGTCCCAGGTTGCACTGTGAAAGGAAGAGACAGGGCTCTTGTGCGAGCAGGAAGCTTGTGCAGAGCTGAAGAAACCTGGACGCAAGGGCCTCTCACAAGAGGCTGCTCGCGTGAGCACCGCACCCCAGTGCTGAGAAGAGTTAGGATGCGGAATGATTTCCTCTTTGGAGTCAATGGATAATTTCTGCTGAGGTACGAGTTGCGACATTATGAATAAAATCCAAAGTCTATGATCATTTGAAACAAATGGCTGCTAGCGCTTCCAGTCAAAATACATTATGTAGGCATTCGGTCTTTTCCTCATGTCATGCACAGATGTCATTAAAAATACTGAGCTAGCTTGTTTTCCACTGCTTTGCAGACTAGGGCCATTTCTGCACTAGACTGTTATAATGTTATTATTCCACCTTCAACATCCTATGGAATCCTATGGGTTTGCAGTATCGGGAGGGGCCCAGGATTCTGTAGGATGTTGAAAGTGGAATAATAGCACTATAACAGTCTAGTGCAGAAATGGCCAAAGATTCAAATCCCCACTCAGACACTGGGTGACCTTAGGCAAGTCACATTCTTTTAGCCTCAGAGAAAGGCAAAAAAACAAAACACCAAACCATTGAGCAAATTTTGCAAAAAAACAAAAACAAACCCCAAAACACCGTAATAGGTTCGCCTTGGGGTTAAAATAAGTCTGAAGTGACTTGAAGCACATATCAAAGTGCCGCTGCCAGGGGAAGGTTCTTTCTAGCCATCATGTCACTTCTCTTTGAACTTAGGGACTTATGGCGACCCTAAGGAAAACTTAGGATGGGGGTTTTCCTGGTAAGATTGGTTGGCTTTGCCTTTCTCTGAGGTTGAGAAAATGTGACTTGTCTGAGGTCACCTAGTGGGTTTCTTAAAAAAAAGAAAAACACACACACATGGCTAAGTGAGATTCAAACCTGGTCTCCAGAGTCATAATTTGGAAGTGACACATACCTGCCACTGCTTCCCTTTTGTCAGGGATGAGGCAGTGGATCCTGATGATGCCATGTGCCTGGTGAAAGGAACACAGTGGCAGACATGTGCAGAAATCCAAACAGCTCCCTCATTTGCAAGCAAGGGAGCAGTTTCAGCACCTGCATCTCCCCTCCCCTGCCATATCCCTGATGATGCTGTTACTGCAGTAGATTGACCCTCTCCTGGGGTCTGCAATTTAATATCTAATATCGAAAATATTTCCACGTTCCTGAGAGGGTCCCCCGGATGAGCATGCAGGCAGGCACTCCCAAACGGCCGAAATCAGGAAAAACCCGGTCAGGCCAGTAAATAATTTGTCACGTAGCCCCAGGAGCCCTCCAGACATGCACACTTTAAATTACACAAAGGGTCCTCTGCCCTGAGAAGTCACCTTGACGGGATTAGTGCTCCTGAGAAATGGCCCGTCAAGTGAGGACAATTTACATAGAACCACGGCTTTTGACAGCCCTGGCAGGTCTAATCATGCCAGGAACTTTGATATTTTAGAGCTTTGTTCTCTTAATCATGCAAAGGATGTGAACATTTTGGAGTTTTGTTTTAGCTCCTCAACCGGGAAAGGATTAGCCCTCCAGGTACATTTTCCCCTATAAAAAGACCCTGTTCCTGAGCAGTTCCTCGGATCGTACTGGTTTACTCTTGGCTCCACGCCACTCCATCCGGCTATCCTTTCAGCCATCCACATGCTGAGCCTCTTCTCTCGCTCCTCTGCCATCTTCGGACTTCAGGATCAGGTGCAGTATACCCCAACAATAACCCTCCAAAATCCCCTATCCAATTTCCTCTTTTTTATTTCTCGCTAGCTCTTGTGTGAGTGAGTGCGTAAGTGTGAACATGCACAAGGATTTATTTTTAATAAAATCATTTTATTTAGCAATTTGGTGTGGTTTTTGGCTTGGCCTGACCCCATAAAAATTGAGTTTAAAGATCTCGCTAGGTTGCCCTGTCTCTCCTATTGCTCTAGCTAGTGCTCTGGCTAGTTCTCATTACCATTGATTATGGCATATTGAAGTGTCCCCCTCGGGACCTCAGAAATCAGGGTAACAATGTCATTGCTGTTGGTGTCCAGCAGCAGGGTTTTGCAGGGCTACGTGAGGGCTTAGTGGTCCTCCAGAGGTCTGTGAACTCCTACAACATGACAGGGAGAGAAAAGCCATTCCTATATGGTCCAACTTGAGTCCAAACTTTAAAGAAACTAACTCTCTGAGGTGTTCAACCTCAGCACTATCCCTTAGATACTTTTTTTAAATTCTAAATTAAAGCTCGGAACAGACTCACCACCTCACTGACATCATGTACAGGATAACCCCTTTCTCCAAAGAGCATACTCTGAAGTTAATAGTGGTTTCTTCAAAGGATAGTCATGGGTAACAACTGCACACTTCCAGAGAAGTTGCCAGAATTCAATCGTACAGCAACTTATATTTACAATTCAACAATCAAATCCAATACAAATTCACGCATGTGAAGCTTTCACTGATTAGTAGGGTGTTGCCCTGTACTTCTAAGGCTGGCACTTTTCTCAGACTTTTTCAACAATGAACAGTTGTTGACTTGCTCCCTTAGTCCTCTCCATTATGTCAACAGCACTTCATTCTCATAACATATTTCACACTTCTTTTTCCAGTTCTGGTATCCAGTCACTTCCCACTTGTCTAGTTACATTCAATACCTTCAGGTAATTTGTATGTAGACTCTTATACATGGCAGCAAGCATACCATTCAGCAAAATATAGGATATGCAATATGTAACATAAGAATATATATGAAATCAGGTCCCCTTCTACCTGTTCCCATACAGTACTATGACAGGAAAGCATTTGAACCTGACATTTTCTGTCCCCTCAAAGGCAGTCTTGTCATCTCAACCCAGTTTGTGGGGATGGGCAAGGCGGATTTTTTTTTTAATTAAGCAGGGAGCCCTCACATGATCAGAATAAACCTATTCTCATTCACTGGCAGACAGGTATTTCCAATTCACTAAATACTGCAGCTGCCCATTGTGCCTCTGTGAATCCAGGATGTGGGAAATGTCAAAGTACTAGTCCTGCCCTAACATAACTGATGCAGGTGGTGCTGCTTGAGTTGGGCACCATGGATCTGGCTCTGCTGCCCTTTTGGGCAAGTTGAAATGGAACATAGGATGGATTTGCCTATAAAGTTTGGATAAGTCAAGCTCCACAGTCACTACATTGGCCAATCATTTCACCCCAAAGGATACTATACATTTCCCAACTGGCTGAGGGTATTTCAGAAATTTAGTGGATAAGTAAATCTTGTCTTCTACTTAGAAATGCCAGTTCTGTGCTCTCTTTTGATCAGTGTACTTTTGCACATGCCTTTAGCATAGTTCAGAGTTGATGTTATGGATGGCTGATGAGCTTTAACCTTTTGTGCCCAATCAGCTGTGGCCTGCAGATCAGTCTGGATGACCTCAAGAGATGACAAGAGTTTCAAAGTTCATCCATATATAATTTCAAAGGGGGCATGTCTTGTGCTTTGATGGACAGCACTATTATAAGCTATTTCTGCCAAAGGGATTGGGTTGTCTCAGTGGGTTTGCTGGGAATTTACATAACAATGCAAGTACTGTTCCAGCACTTGATTAACCCTTTCTGTCATGGCTTGTCCCACCCCCATCAGTCTCAAAAATGCTTTCCAAAACTTTGAGTTGAACTGACTGCTCGACCTGAGATTATTTTACTTGGCACCCCATGCAATCTGTATAGATCTTAAATAAATAATTTGGCTAATGGCATTGCCAAGAGGATGGATTTACATGGCATAAAATGTGCTTGTTTGGAGAACTGGTCTGTGACTGCTCAAATGGCATTTTTTAAATTATTATTCTATGGCATATTCATGATCAAATTCATATTAATGTGTGTCCATGGGTATGATGAGATTAGTAATGGTTGCAGCCCTTATGGTCTGCCCCCTACTCATTTATTTTGTGTTCCAATTGGGCACCCTTTCAAATAGCTGTCTACATTTCCTTTCAGTCCTGGCCACAAATAGCCCCTTCTGACCAAACACAATGTCTTAACAAACTTAAAGTGACCTGCCAATTTGACATTGTAACAGTGCTGTAATATTTCCATACTCATAAATTCTGGCACATATACTTTCTCCCCTTTACACTTCTGTCCATTTTGGTCATGAGTTCCATCTTATGGTCTTTGGCCTAGCTATTCTTTTAGATTCTCCAACAAGATTTCTGGGATATTTTGGGCCAGCTTTCCCCCTGTTCTTGACTACAGCTAGTTCCAACTGCTGTTGGGTGAACATCACGTCAACATTTTCTGGTTTGTGGCTATCATGTTGGGGAAGGGGGGACAGCACATCTGCTTTGGATTTCAGGCATACAACATGAAAAAATAAGGTAGCAGGTCTCCTTCTCTGTCTCTTGGAATTTAAGCACTGTTACAGGCAAAAACTGCTGAACATCTTTCATTTGCTTTCATGAATTGTCAAGAGTACCTCCAATTCCTTGGTAATTTTGTACACCTATCACAAATATATTCCACCTATTTTAAGAGATGCTGTAAGTATCCCCCTTTATGCCAATAGGGGGAGGACTTGTGATAGCTAAGCATAGGATTTAAACAAAAGAAAATCAGTTAAATAGACCATATTGCTGCAGTTACTGTTGAGGAAGTAATGGACTAATTACTCAATGGATTGCAAAAGGAAAGTGTTCTACAATCTATCTTGCTTTTTAGTTCTGCTATTCTTTATATATTAAAAAGTTACTGGAAATTATTTTATTTATGTTTGTTTACTGAAAAATTTGTACCTCATTCATCATTAATATAATCCCAGGGCAACTAACAATCAATCAACAGTTCAAATGGTAAGGTAAAAAAACCCACAAAAACAGGAAAATGATGAAAACAGCTCAGTTTAATGTGCCTATGCATGTGTACATACATGTGCACAGAAGAGGCATGCTGGAGAATAACCAGGGAAATGTTTGTTCTTCATTGATGAGTGAATCAAACTAACTCACACTTTCTGGAGGAACATGTAAATTTGAACACAACTTTCCTTCCAATTTGACACTCAGCTCACAAGCTGCATACATAAATGTTTTATGTTAGAAAAACCTGTGTAAAGAAATGCATACTCCAGGAAGCCTTGCATATATAATTCACACTTTAGGGGGAATTAAATATATATTTTAAGGTAAATTGCAGACGAAATGTATATGTCACAGAGATCTGAACAAAAACTGTATATTAGGGGAAATTCTATTATAAATGGTAATTCATTGCTCATGTCCATAATAGATTAATCCTTTTAGGACACAATCCTTTTTGGAAATAATAGCACTATAACAGTATAGTGCAGAAAGGCCCTAAGCTAATCAGGGTTTCTGAATGAGAGGAAAATAAATCTCAGTCTCAAGGTTATACTACCAAATCTGAATTGAGGGGAGATGTGGAACAATCACTTAGTCCCAGGGAGTATAGAAGGCTAGTGGCATCAGTGTCAGTGAGCAGTGAATCCATTTTGAGTTTTACTCTGAACTTTAAAAGAGCAATCCAAGAGCCATCTATCTATCTATCTATCTATCTATCTATCTATCTATCTATCTATGGTGGTAGGCTTTAACACCTTGGACTAAAACTCTGACATAGAAGCCACCAGCTTCTGCTAGAAAGATCCCAAAGCTGGTTTGCACATTTGGTTTGCTGCCAGGCACAAAAGTGCACTACTAAATAATGTATGGTTCCAGGTAAACAGTTTCAGATAAATAGGACATTCCTCATGAATAGTCCAGTTCTACAGTCGGGCTGCTGGTATGTTCAGGGTGGAAACTGTAAATGCTCAAACTTAAAAGCCTGATGTGCTAGCCTGAAGTGCTGGAACAATGTCACAGAATCATGGAGTTGGAAGGGATCTAAGGGCCAGCAGGTCCAACTCCCTGCTCAATGCAGAATTTCCAACTAAAGCATCCCCAACAAGCAGTTGTCTAGACTTTTTCTGAAGACATCTGGAGAGGGAGACATCAAGCTATCTGTAGGCAGTTGGCATCACTGATAAAGTGCTTTCCCTGTCAGGAGGTTCCTTCTAATGTTCAAATGGAATCTACCCTTCTATAACCTCAGACCATTAGTTCTACCATATGAGGCACTTCCTGGACTAAGATACAGATCGAATGTAGCTGTCCATAGGATTTTCCACTTTTGTGAACATTGTTATGTAATTTGAAGCTCAAAATGTAGCAACATGAATTTAGAATATGTTTTAAATTACACTAAAACTGTCTTTACAGTGTATTTGAATCCATATTTTATGCACAATATTCTCTTTCTCTTTTAAATCATGTAGAAATGGTAATTGGATAGTGTTATGAGTGAACTCATAGGTGCAAAGGTGATGTAGGGCTAACCCTGTTAGTCCCAACTAGAGTAGACCTAGTGAATCAATTGAGTTTATCCATGTACTCATATAGAACTGAACGTTAACTGGGTCTATTCTGCTTGGGATTAGCCAATATGATGGAAACTGGCAGAAAAATGAGAGCCAGAGGAATAAGCATAATGTCGCACCAGTATCACAGTGTTCAAATGTCACTTTCATTCCTCCAGTATAGCACTCAAAATGAATCGTTTCTCTCATGTCAAGCATTAGGTCAACAAAATCAATAGCAAGAAATAATTTGGTGTGGCATGGTAGAATTTAATATGTCTACCTGATAAGGCAAGACAGCAAAATACCTTCCTTCCTCATTCTTCCTCAAAATACTTTCCCTCCCCAATCTTCCCCACCTTCTTGATCATTTTTTAATCCTATAATGGCTATTCTCTCTTTTTCAGAAAACAACAACAACAACTGAAGACCTCTTTTTCCAAACAGACTTTCATCTAATTACATAGAAGACAGCTTGATAGGTCAAAGATGATGACCTCCTTAGCAAGGGGTCACAGAGAAAATTCTGTCCTGTAGATTTAATATGGTGACAGCATGAAATTAATGGCTATTGTCAATATCAAATAACAGAAATACACCAGAAAGCCTTTGACTCTCATGACACAGGACAGAAGGCATTAACACTGAGTTGGTTTATTCTTATTATTTGTTTTCTGTGTCTGAGAAAGTTGTGTAGCTAAACATTAGTCACTGCCTTTAAGCTCTATTTCCAATTTCAAAACATGTTGAAAGTCTGCTGTATGTATTAGTCAGTTTTCCAGAAGAGTTAAATTTCAGTTCACATATGAATGTTGATTATATGATTATCATAACAGCTTGCATGGATGAGTGAGGTGCCAAAGTTCAATTCTCACAACTACAGAAATTGCATCAAAAGAAAGTATAGTGTATTGAGTGGAGGGGTGGTACGGGAAAGGACCAGGAGAGACCCACATTCGGATCTCCACTTCACCTTGAAGCTCAATTGGTGATCTTTTTCTGAACAGATGGATGGTGAAGCAATCAGCATAAAACAGATGCAATTCTTGACTATATTTTCTTCTCAAAGAAGTAAAAAATAATGCTATCAATTTTCTCTCTATTGCAAGAAAATCTTTGAAAATTACAATTTTCAAAGTCTATTCACTTACACTGTGTTAAATTCACATGTGGTGGTTTTGCACAGAAATTGGCACATATATATTTTTAAGAAACAGCATTGTTGGTGCAGAAAATAATATTTCTACACCAAAATATTTTCCATGTAAATCAACCATGTGCCAATTTTGCACACAATAAGCCCCAATTACTGTATTCTCTACAGAGAAAAGAGGTTTTTTTGTTATTGTTTTTTGCTATCCTTCTCTCTGTCTTTCCCACAAGTGTTACTCTCATTCTTTTCAGAAACAATCTGGATAGGAAAATCTCTCCTAGACAGGGAGTACTCTCCACATGATCCAGAAATCTGAGAACTATGGGTTCTTGATTGTGTGGAGAGAGTTCATTTATAGGTGATGCTATCATTTTCAAAATACCCCTGCCCATATGATGAAAATTAGAACAAAGGTGTAGGACTAACCTCCTTCCCCTCATGCTTTCTTTTATGAATTCCTGAACTGGGTTTGTAAGGATTCAAGATCCGTGTTGATATTTTTGTTTTCTGCAATGTTTCCTGCAGGTAATAGAAGGTAATTTGGGTGACATGATCCTATAGATACTTTGATATGTGCTTTCAAGTCGACTTTGATTTATGGGTGACCATATCAGAAGGGTTTCTTTGGCACAATTGATTGTTATTTATTGTCTTCCTCCAGGCTAAGCATTATGTGACTTGCCCAAGATCATTCCCTGGCTTTCCTTGGCTAAGTGGGACCCTTGTTTCCTGGAGTCCAATGCTCAAATGGCCACACCATGTTGGCTTCCCAATATTGACTTATTGGGGAATAAACTCCACTGGACATAATCAGATTAACCTCTGAATAAGTATGCACAGGATTGACCTGATTAACAAACAAGTCACGGTAGATCTTGTTATTAGGCAACCAGGAGGAAGGGAATCACATTTTCATGAAAAGAAACACATGTGAATATGGAATTCCCAGCTAATAAGGCTTATATGAAATGTATACATCATTCTGCAGCACAAATAGATAGCTGGAAATCAGACATGTAAACCAAATGTTCCATTGCTAGAAAAAAAATGAGTAAGAAAATTGTTCAAAGATACACTCTGGAACAGCCAATGATCACTATGTGACACCCAGAGCAAAATAAATGAAACTTTCAGAAGAAACTGTATCAGATCATTCAAGTCTGTGATGTGACACAGGCAGAATAGATAGTATTTGTTAAACGGTCACCTAATCCAAGGAATTAAGCACCGTATGTTTGTGTGCAGATATTGCTGATAGAAGAGACATTCTACTATTTACATGTAACAGTTTCAACCATCAATGTGTTTGTGCTTGGGTTTGTTCACTTAGACTTAATTTGTTCTGAAATACAAATACTGTTATATTCTAACATATACTTTTACCATTCTTGCACATGAAGTAACGTAAGCTGCTCCCTGGCACTTCATAATCCTACAGATACAAGTAAGTTATCCCACATTGACAAAGTCAACTACAATAGAGAAGTAATCTCCATGGGTTCATGAGTCACAATGGCAGCACACTGGGCAACATCATCTCAGACACAGATGTACAACATCTTGAACCTGCTACTGAGTTGTATCAAATGGTCATATGTATGTGTGTGTGTGTGTGTGTGTGTGTGTGTGTGTGTATATATATATATATATACACATATATATATATACACATACATACATATACATATACATATACATATACATATACACATACATATACATATACATATACATATACATATATAAGATGTGAGAAAGGGAAAGGACAGGATTTTGACTTATGATGACTTTGTGCTGATGCTAAAGTATTTTCCAGGCAATTATATCACAAATCTGTGACCTGTAATCATGACAAATTAATTGAACTTGGAGTTATTAAGATTGGATACAAATTATGTACATTTATTATAAATACATAGTTTTAACCTTTACTTTTTATCATAATGCCCACATGAACATTATTTTAACAGTTTACCCAA
This sequence comes from Ctenosaura bakeri, assembly GCA_948474755.1. Classification (NCBI taxonomy): domain Eukaryota; kingdom Metazoa; phylum Chordata; class Lepidosauria; order Squamata; family Iguanidae; genus Ctenosaura; species Ctenosaura bakeri. The sequence goes on along the minus strand of CAOLHI010001639.1, from coordinate 518,235 downwards.
AACATAAAATGGAAGAAATCCAATAAAACTAATAGCAGCATAGTAGTGAACAATAAAAACAGCTGTTACTACAAATATGGCTAAGCACATTAACATAAATGTCCTACTGGGACAGTAAAAGCAATATGCTATGAGCCAAAGTATTCTTTACACACATAATGTAAATACAGTACAATAAATACAGTTAGAATATAAATTATGAAAAAGTGATCTACAACAATGTTCAATGACCCTTTGTTCTGATTTGACCCCTAGTATACTATAATACTAGCAGTCATTTAATATTGGCCTGATACTTGGAAACGTTCAGTGTACTTTTATTGAATTAGTGCCATCTCAACCTGACTAGAAGGTGTGCTGAAAGACAGTTATATAGTTAGTATCATCGTTATAAAATATCCTTATGTTGCGTAAAGGGATGAAAGTAATATTTAAAATATCTGAAAAATTGTTGGGAGGACAACTTTTTAATGTTTTGAGCATTGAGAAAATCTGTTGAGAAGAACCCTGGACTAAAAAGAATATTTGCAACTGAGGATATATTCTATCCAATATTCACACATAGTTGTTTCAAAAACGTCGGTTTTGAACTATGAACTACTTTTGAAACTTTTGAAACAGTTTTTGAAGACTTTCTCAAAGCAGGAAGAAATCTGACCATTGCTCCTTTTGGGAAGAAACTTAGTGCAAGATTACATCCCCAGTGACAAACTTCTGAAGAGATAAGGTCCAGCAATAGGACAGGTCCTGTTCAGCTCAGAAAAGCTTCTGATGGAGCAGTGGTAAAAGTAAGGATGAATTTTTTACCACTGCAACTGAAGATCCATTAGTTGTCCCTGAATGTGCATAGGTTTTTATGTGCATAGGTTTTTTCCACTATTTTTGTTTGTTGTTAACTGTCATCAAGTCAACATCAATTTATGACAACCCTATGAATTAGAAACCTCCAGTCACCCTATTCTCATCTGCTCTGGTCAGGTCTTGGAGATTCAGGGATGCGTCTTCCTTGATTGAGTCTTTCCATCTGTAGTGTAGTCTTCCTCTCTTCCTTTTGCCTTCTACCTTACAAAGCATTATCCTTTTTTCTGATGAGTTACGTCATCTCATGATATGGCCAAAGTATGACAGTCTCAGTTTAGTCATCTTGGCTTCTAGGGAGAGGTCAAGATTGATTTGTTCTGGGACCAGCAATCAGCATACTGTGAGTTGGCTGGCCAGAAACTGAGGTTTAAATACTCTTCTTTTGCCTGGAGGGCTAGGATGCTAATGGCTCTCAGCAGAGTAAACAATGAAGTCCATAGGGTGAACAATGGGGTCCATTATGAACTAATGACCTTAGTATTAGGTGACAAATGGCTAATGGTAGCTTTGATAGCTGTTTAATTGTCAGACAGGTGTGGGGATAAAAGGGAAGTTTGTTTGGTCAGAGGGAGAGGATTTAAAACAATCAGCCATCCTGTGATAACATGCTGGACACTATTGTCTCTTAAAGACTGAGTCATCGGAGGCTAACTGTAAGTCCATTATTGCAGCCAGCATTTTCCTCTTGGTTAGCATGGCCATGCAGCCAATTAATAGTTGCCAATTAAACCACATCAAAGTGTGGAGGTGCATGGCCTGCTACCATGTTGCAATTTTAAAAGGTGTATGAAGACCATCTAGTCAAAATCTAATTTTGTCACTTCTCTCAGGAAGACCAGATTACACTACCATTTTCATGTATGCACTCACAACTTCTCTTCACAACTATGCCAGCCAACAGTTCATGGCTGAAATATTTGTAATGTTACTAATTTCATATCAAAGAATATTTAATTACTTCCACACAGGAATAATATGTGGGAAGCTACCACCACCTTCAGGGCATGTGTCAGAAGTAATACATTGTTGTTTCTATACACATACAACTTACAGATTTTGAATTAGATCTTTTCTTCAACATAGCCTCATTTTTAATAATCCACCAAAAGATCTCCTCCCTTGAGTAGGAATACAGGAAATCAATGTTTAAATGCATTTGTAAAGTCACAAAGCTTAAAATATATGCAGAACCCCAGCTGTGACCCTCACATGGTAACTTGTGTCAGTTTTTTCTTTCCTCAAAAATCTATGGCATCTCAGCATTGTTACTAATGTAGGAGATTATAGGAAGTAAGATTAGAAAATCAAACGATGGGTGGTTGGAGAAATTTAATTTCATTTGGAAATCAATGCAGAATCCTCTCCTTCTGCTGGCACCATTATGGGAAGGGAATAAGTTTGCATGTACATAGGAATATAGTTTTAAACTACTGTAAAAGCAGGTTTTGAAAGTATATCACTAAGGAAATGGCAATACAATTTTAACATATATTGCATTTTTGAAAACAATTTTTTTAAAACAATGCTAGGAGAAAAGCCAGAGGATGAGCAAAAGATTTCAGGAAAGGTCAGCACTGATGCAGAAGTTAATTTGATTTATATAGATATATAGATTTTATAATTTTATTTTATATATATATATATATATATATATATATATATTCATGTGTGTATATGTGTGTGTACAGATACATGGACACACACACACAGTCTTAGTGATTTATGAGAGAAACTTGTTCTTTGGTTAGGGCCATAAAAAAGTCTGCTAGATGAGGCATTCATAAAATCTGTATCTCAAGCTTTGTTCTGGAGGTACATAAAAATATAGCAACCTTGCTTGTATCCTCCATAGGTCTAGAGCTGCTTGTTGTATACTTAAGGACACTTGAAGAACCCTGACTGATCAGGCCAAAGGTCTGTCTTGTATAACACATGCCGGCATGATAGGAACTAAATAATTAAAATTAATTAATTTATGATTTATGTTGAAAATCATCTAAGATAATGGTCAATTTAATTAAAACTGTTTTTAATTAATGCAGTTGATTTAACCTGTAATGTCAGCATTCAGGATGAGGGCTGGTAATCAGTAGTGCAGTTATGGATTGATAACCCAGAGGTACAGATCTGTAACTGCTCTGTAGTCAGTAGGCTTATGGGACTGGGCAGGGCGAGTTGGTCCAGGAGATGATACTTAATAAAATAGCCAATCTATGATTCCAGCATAAGTTACTAATTAAGCTGCTCATGAACAATACCTTTTGTTCTTGTGTGCCTTCAGATCATTTCTGATTTATAGCAACCTTGAGGTGAAACTATCGTGGGGTTTTCTTGGCTAGATTTGTTCGGGGGGGGTCCTTTGTCTCCCTTTGAAGCTGAGAGACTGTGACTTGCAAAAATCACCCCTTCTTAATGATCTACTTGGAGCAAATGTACTTGCTATATTGTACTTTACTGATGGATTTTAAAAGATAGGCCAACTGATTTTTTTTTTTTAAAAAAAAAAGACTGGAAATTATTTGGGGAGTTTTTGGGCAATAAGAAATTGTATGATGTTAATAATCTATGGTTTTGATTATTACTAATTCTAGTAATCTCAATGTATATAGATCGGAAATGGTAGAATATTAATCATTTTTTTTCTTCATTACAGTTTGTAAGAGGAGTCAGAGTTATTTTGTGTTTCAGTTAGCATAGGTAGGATGTGTTTAGCATAATAGATTAGTCTTCAAGCAACAGTTTTTGTTACTTAGTTTTAGTTTAGTTTGGTTTTGTTACTTCTGGTATGGCATCTTGGGTGAGGACCCCCAGATGTCATTTTGATATCAAACAATTCGACCTTAACTGGACTGGCTTGCAGTTACCACACTCCATGTGTTTGCGAGGTCTTCCGGACAAGCATGGACATGAGTGCAGCCACTAATGGCTTGACATTCCAGACTCTATTGAGGCCAGCAGCCTAAACTCCGCTCCCAGCTTCAGGGGACTTCCAGCCGCAAACTCCACAATAGTTGCACGGCTCTCAACCGAGCCACTCTTTTATGTTGGGCCATCAATACGCTATTGTCTTCAAACACAAATCCTATCATGTTAAACTTGACCTTTCCAAATCCTTTGTCCAGCGCCAAAACTCCTTTTGTTCTCTCCTGACTTGCCATAGCCAAGAGGCACAAACTCCCCTATAAAAACCCCTCACTTTCAAACAGTCTTCGGATCACTTTGGACTGCCATCCCGCCTTGCTGCCGGTTGTCTAAGGGGCTCCCCTCAGCTCCCCACGCTGAGCTTTCTTCCCCTGGAACCCCTCTTCTCTCCAGGACTACGAGACAGGTCGTATTGCCTTTCCCAAACAAACCCCCGTTTCTCTTTCCAAGTCAGCTAGTTTATGTTTTGTCTTTCGTGCTTATGTCTTTAATAAAATATTGTTTGCTGCTTTGAAACCTTGTCTAGATGCTCTCTGACCTGCTGCTGTATACATTGGGTTTAAAGATCCTTGCAAAAGTTACCCTGCCTCTTGTTAGCCAAAAGAGTGTTCCAGCTAATTTCCCCCAATTTGGTATTTTAATTGACAATCTGGGCGCCCCTCCAGGGACCCCCCAAAACACAGAGTAACAGTTTGACTTAGTTTTAGTTATAGATCTATATTGTTTATGGATAGGTTCACTCCTTTCTTTTGTTCCCTTTTTATCTATAGATGTGAATAAGTCTGTTTCCCTGAACTAAAATTAACAAATATTAAATCTGAAAGGAGAGTGTGACTTTCCCAAGGTAAACCAGTGGGTTTCCATGGCTGAGCAGAGACTCCAATTCTGGTCTCCAGAGTTGTACTCCAATATTCAGACCACTACATCTCTCTCTGGCTCTCAAAATATGAGTTGTTCAGAGACATTACTCACTAAGCATGTCACTGATATTTGATGCAAAAAAATGAATCATGGATTTCCTGTCTAATAACATACATTACAGGTTTAGCTGTCAGTTAATTTTGGCTTAGTATGACCTTGAAGGAGACTATGAAATTCTACATCACAGTAAACATTCAAGGAACCAGAAGTTGGAAGTATCTAGACACAAATAAATAATTCTTTTAATACATTCTTTTTCTGCTAACAAAGTTACAATTCAGTTACAGTACTAATGAAGCTTAATAACCTCACACCTAATGTGATATTAATTGTAACTTTTAGGTATGTTTAGCATTTTAGGATCATGGCCTCACTCAATTGGTGATGGCAAATAGTTAAGGAACTAATTCTAAGGAACTAAACGGTTAAGGAACTAATTCATGCTACTGCTTGGTGCTGTCTTATGAATACAGAGTTAATATTGAAGTGAATGAAAGAAGAACATGTTTTATACTAAGATAAAAGACTTTAAGCATTTAAATTGTTTAAAAGTAACAAAAGTAACTAATTGATGAACTTTTGAGAAATAGGAAATGAAACAGTTACTTTTTCAGACCAAAACTATAACAACAACTATTTTCATCTTCAAGCATTAGAACTCTAATTTTAACTCTAATTAATCACATTTAAAAGTAAGTTTCCAAGCTCTGGGAAAGATATGATAGGAATCAAATAACACTACTGTCATCCTAACTGTATATAATATATTTGTCACTTGCAAAAACATCATTTTAAAAAAGGAAAAGAAAACAAGTATGTAGCCCTAATCTGGATGCAGGGTATAAACACAAGGGGAAGAAACTTAACCCTTCCCTTCATATTCCTGGAAAAAGTGCTTACAAAATTGCAAATAAAATTACCATTGGTAGAAAATAGTGTCCATTGACAGTAGTGATTAGTGCGAACCTTAAATAGTTGCAAGCCTTTGCCGCCCAACCCACGAAATAACGAGACCACAGACAGAGCTTGGGTTGAACTAGGGCAATTTATTAATATGCCTATTTAACAAGGGTTGAACTTAAACTTAAATTTCAACTTGCACATGAACTTGAACTTGCATTTAAAGACCTGAGGGGAAAAAACGGGGGGGTATACAGCATCCTCGGACTAGGGTCAAGAGGCCGCTCCTGATCATCTCCCCTAGCCCCTTGAGCGAAATACCAGGCCCCAAAGCCAACCGCTAAAGTTGCATGATGGCTTTTGCCCAGCCCTTATCTGGAAGGCGAGCCCCGAGGCCCACCCCCCGCTGCGCAGCAAGTGGGGTGATCCCAGGGCCCTCCCCAAGGATATGATTTATCCTACACCCCACAAGGGGGGGTGCCATAGGTACACACCGAACCTAAATCCCGCCCCCCTGCCGGCCATGGATAACAGCAAGCATCTGCTTAGTCCTTATCCTCCCATCCCCTCAGAATCAAGTCCAACCCCTTTTGTAGATCCCGTAGGAATATCCGATTACCCTCAGGTGATAAATGTACTCCATCATGCCAATAGAGTTCTGGTTTACTAAAAACAATATCATCGTGAGGGATGTAGTAACCCAAGCCCTGTCTCAAAGCAACATGAATCTCCCTATTCGCCAACCGGCGTGCTCTTTCTATACGCCTGGGGCCAGCACCCCCACCCCATGTCCTTCTTTGTACCAATGCAGACCATGCAATAAGAGTGTGAGGCCACGCCTCTTGAATGAACCGCATATCATGGATGGCCTGTATCACTAAGACCTTTCCCTTCAGCAATCCAAGGTCATTACCACCCAGGTGAATGACCAGCACATCCGGGGGAGGATCACCGCACTCCCTAAACAACAAAGGTAGCAAGCCATGCCACCGTAATCCTCTCTTTCCAGACCAACATATGGATGCCCGATCACCCAGTCCCAGGTTCGAGCCCATAAGGCCATTGCGAGCCTGCCGCTCAGCCCAAAAGATGAAACTGTGGCCGCAGATCAACACCCGCTTCCTCACATCCGCAGCAGGTCTATCTGTAAGAGAATCAAAATTGCTAATGCAAATCAATTGGCCGGACATAGCACCGGAACGCCGAGGACTTCCACCTACCAATCCTCTTAAAGTCATCAGCCTGCATGCCCAAGAATGCTGTGGTAGAGGCTGCACCGATGCGAAAGGAGTGTGTGCCGAAATTGACTCCGTGCAAACCCAATCGTAGCAGGGCCTTTTTGGTAACTGTCCAAAATTGATACCTGGTGAGAGGAGTTGTGTCCGCATGACAAAAAAGTGGGCCCGCATGGGTTCCCCTGTGACCCATGTAGGCTCTAAGCGCCTTCACCGGACACAGTGCTGCATCATTGCATTCCTTTAAGGTCACATCAGTGCCTCTCTTGGCCTGATCCGTCTTAGAACTCCTTAAGACCAAAGTGAAATGTCGTTCTCGCCATGACAGGTCCCAGAATTCAAGGGCCCTGCCCGACCTGTCAGTTCTACTCTGAACCACCAATTTGCTTACTCGTAACGCCCCAAAAAATGCAATGAGGGCCGCTGCATGAAACAAAAGAGCTCCATATGATGATGCACACATGCACTTCCATGCCTCACCCAGACCCCTAAGAATGTCCGGAGAAAGCGGCTGCCTGCCGTGGCGGACTGTTCCCTGCTGCCTAACACAACCCTCAATGAACTTACGTATTCTAAAATCGCCTGTGTAATCTGACAGGCCCCGTGCCTTGGACCAAAAGGCCAAGGCTGACATTTTTGACCTCATGTAGTGAGAGGAAAGACCTGCCTGTTTGAGAGCAACACAAAACTGTAATAAGTGGTCCACTGGAATTGGCCAGGTGTCCCATAGCCCTTTGGACTTACGGAAACTGGTGAATTCTCTAGCCGCTCTACTATAGCTCTTCATGGTGCCTGGCGTGATAGACATACCTATCATCCTTGTTACCTCACCCCGCCAAGGGTCCACAGTCCCGTGGGCATCGGTTCTGGTAGAAGCGCAGCATTGGGGGCCAGTTCCCTGAAGCGATCCATCTGCATACGGGAAAGAGAGTCAGCCAAGGGATTGTCCACACCTTCCACATGCACAGCCTTGAAAAGAATGTTAAAGCGTAAACATTGTAGTGTAAATGCCCACACTAATCTCATGACCCGCTGTGACTTCGAAGAAAGTTTATTGATCACCCTGACCGTGGCCTGGTTATCGCACCAAAAATGAACTGCATTATTAGCTAATTCATGCGGCCAAAGGTGAACAGCCACCAATATCGGGAAAAATTCCAAGAATGTGAGATCCAATGTGATCCCCTCGTCCCCCCAGCTCTGGGGCCACCTCTGGGCACACCACTTACCTCTGAAGAAGACGCCAAAACCTATGGAACCAGCTGCGTCGGAAGATATCTGCAAAGCGTCCCTTACCCTGAGCTCTTCCAACCAAAAGGAAATCCCATTGAAATCCATAAAAAAGGCTTGCCAAACTTCAAGATCCATCTTCATATCCCTGGTGATTCTAATTCGATGGTGAGGCTTATTGACGTCTTTGGTGGCATCACAAAGCCACCTAAGAAAAGCCCTGCCAGGCGCTATCACCCTGCAAGCAAAATTAAGATGCCCCAGGATCTCCTGAAATTCCTTAAGGGTCGCCTTACGTCTGCTCAAAAAGGATGCCATCCTTGACCGAAGGTCTTGAACCTTAACTGGTGGCAATTTACTAGTCTGATTAATGGTATCTAATTCTATTCCTAGAAATGTGAGCCTTTGTGCAGGGCCTTCTGTTTTTTCGTGTGCCAAAGGCACTCCCAGCTCTTCCATTAATGTTTTAAATTCTGACAACAAAAAAGAGCATTGCCCCGAACCCCCACGTCCCACAAACAAAAAATTGTCAAGATAATGTACTACCCCTTTCATGCCTGATTTTTTCTTGACAGCCCATTCCAAGAAGGTACTAAAGGCCTCAAAGGCAGATCAAGAGACTGAACATCCCATTGGGAGAGATCGGTCCAGATAGAATTTGCCCTCAAAGGTGAAACCAAGAAGCTCAAAATCAGATGGGTGAACGGGCAACAGGCAAAAGGCTGACTTAATGTCTGCCTTTGCCAGCTCAGCTCCAACCCCTTGCCTGCGTACAACCCTCACCACTGCATCAAAGGAGGTATACCTCACGGAGCAAAGCTCCTCCGGGATGGCATCGTTAACGGATTCCCCTTTGGGATATGATAAATGGTGTAATCAACCTAAACTCGCCAGGTACCTTTTTGGGAACTATACCCAATGAAGAAATTCTAACATTAGGTGTAGGAGGGTAGTCAAAGGGGCCCAGAACTCTGCCCTCTGCCACCTCCTTACCTATCTTCTGTCGTACTATATCTTCACTACCCATAACAGACTTAAGATTGTTAGCCATGTAAAACTTACGGGGTCCAAAACTAGGAATTCTAAAACCTAACGTAAAACCGTCTCTCAAATACTGCGCCGCCGCCCAGTCCAGGTAAAGACGAAGCCATGCCATTAGAGGCTCCAGTTTAATTGGACTGGGCCCCTTTTTGAAAAGGTTGTTGATTCCCTGGCCCACGTTTACCAGCGCCATCTTTGGAGCCAGACCCCCCTGCTCTCCCCTTGTTACAGTTGCGGGCCGAATGTGGGCCCCAGCAAATCCCGCAGAGGTGTTTGTACCTACATGGGCGTCGAGCACAGGACTCCTGCGTCCCAAATTCCCAACAAATCTGGACTGATTGTGGCTCCTGAGGACCTTGGGCGCTCGAAGTCCCCCCCCCCGTCTTATTGAACTGTACAAGATGGCCTGAGTGGGCCCGTTCCTTGAAGACGGGGAGGCCCGGCCCCATAGACTGCATCCACATCTCCATGTCAATGCGGTCCCAACGCAAGCTTGTTTCACTAAGCGCTCTCATCCTAAACCTCTCATCATAATACAGCCATCCCATCCTGGAATACTCAGCCTGGGCCCTCATTATTGTATTTAAATATGCCACCAAGTCATGACCACATGAAGGCTGGGCCTTAATGACCACATCCATGTAAATCAAGTATCCAGCCAGCCAATTAGACCAATTCCTATCGACCCGCCTCTTTTTTAGCTTCTCTCTCTCGCCCGTGTCCAAGTCTTCTTTCTCTTTCTTGTCTAATTCCCGATATAGAAGGGAAAACACATCTACATATTCCCCCTTCTGTATTTTCTCGATGGTGGCCGTGGTAAGGTGGTCACCCAGACCTCTGGCCTGCCCCCCAGCCTGTTGTCCGGCCTCCACCTCCTTGCTGGCGTCTCGTTGCCCCCCATCTCCCCCTTGAGAGACTGCCTGACATTCTTTGCAAGTCCCGACCATCCCCGAAACCTGTGGAGGGGAGGCTACATGTTTTTCAGGAGGACAGGTGGAAGAGGAAGCCAGCGGTTCAGGGGGAGTAGCAGGTGGAGCCCAAACCATATCTGCTGGGGGTGTGTTCATTACCCATGGCCCTACTACACCTGCATTGCTATGCTCTTGCTCAGTGTATCCACCCGCAGTCTGTCCTACAGCCTCCATCTCCTCCGCGGGCCCTGTTGCCGAACAGCCCGGTTGTGACGCAGACGTTCGTTCACTCTCCCTCTCGCCTATCCGCTTTTCAAGGGCATCTGGTTGAGCTATAAGGCGGTCAAAATCATGTGATTTCAGAGTAACTGTTTCACCCCTTTCCCTGTTGCTTTGACCCATCTCCTGAGATCCACTCTCAATAACATCCAGCTTGTCCGTAGGAACAGCCATTGAGCTTGGTGTAACTCTAGTCTTGGCTGTCTTTTGACGCTTAACTGGGGAGGCCCCTTTGCCCGAGGCTGCTCCTTTTGCAGACATGGGATTCTTGCCAGCAAATCGGCCTCTAGAGGCCGCTGCTCGCCTTCTGGAAGCCATGATACAGCAAATGCCAGGCCCCAGGTTCTGCCAATATTATATTTTATTTTATTTTTTTATCTTTTTTTAGATTTTATTTTAAAGGGGACAAGAGTCACCTGACTCCTCTATCTCCATCGCAGGACAAGCTGCTAAGGCCTCTTTTCACAGGGCACCACCGGCTGCCCTGCAGATTACTAGGCCCAGTGCAGGCCTCGGAGCACTTATTCCTAAACGCAGTCTTAAGGCCCAAAGCCACCGCCTGAGGCCTTAAAGGGGTCCAAGGCTACTATCCCCTTCCCGCTGGGTCCAAACTGGTGACTGTTTGTCCCTTTACGGGGGTGGCAAAGCCCAGCACAGGCCTCAGAGCCCTTATTCCCAGACACAGGCCTGAAGGCCCAAAACCGCGTCTGAGGCTTTAAAGGGTCCAAAGCTACTATCCTCTCCCACTGGGCCCGAACTGGCAACTGCTTGCCCCTTAACAGATGCGGCTCCCCACTCCCCGGTGAGCCCAGAGCTTGATGCCCACACCGCCACCGCCACAGCCACTGTCCAGTGGCTGAGGCCCTACCCTAGTGTCTGCAGAAGCGACCGCCGTTTCCCCCGTCACGGCGCCTCACGAATCGGCCAGAAAAGACCAGGCCAGGACGCAGGAGAGCCGACTGTGCCGCCAAATGGCTGCGGGATGTCCAAACGCGGTGCTGCCCCGCCGGATGCTTAGGAAGCCGCCAACACCGCCGCTGAGCGACGATAGATTCACCGCCGCTGTACCGCCGAGATCGAGGTGAAGGAGGAAGGAAGCACAGGCCTCTAACAGGCCATGTGGCGCTATAGCTCAGAAGAGCGACCTCCTCCTTTGCCTGAATCGCCGAGAATGGCCATCGGGGAGGAGGCGCAAGCTCCAAACTCCTGCACCCCGCCCCTCCTCTATCCGACGGCCAATCCTGTGTGATCTCGCGTTGCGGGAGGGCGGCAAAGGCCGTCCTCCCCGCCATCGCTAGCTAGACAGCGGGGGACGAATTCTTACTGTTATACAGCTGCTAAAAGAAACTTCCACTATGGGGCTAATGAAAATTAGAGTGAGCAGAGTGTTTTACAAAGGGCTAATTGTAGCCAGCTTTTCATTGTGGCCTTTTCCCCACGAGGAGAATAAATCGTTTTCTGCCGGTTTATTTCGGGTCCGGCACAGAGCAGACATTTTAAACTCAGCTTCACACATGTGCGGCCTGTATAGGCCATGTATAGGCCACACATGTGCGGCCTGTGTGCACCCCATAGTATACACGTTACCCGTCCACTACTCCCGTTCCCATTGCCCCACCCTCCTACGGCCGTGATTGATGTGTTTCGTTTTATTTTTTTATTGGCCCGCACGTCATACCATGCCTGGTCACGTGTGCACGTGCGCCCCACCCCGCATTTCCTCTCGCGATGACATCCTTCTCCCCCTTGCTGAAAGAGATTTGATTTTCGCGCCATTGCAGATCGGGAAGGATCTGGCTGGCGTTGCGGTTCCGGATTTCGCGGCGGGAGATGGAGCAAGGGGTGGATAAGTTGCTCGCTCAAATTGCGAGCTCCCTTCTTGCCTTGCACACGGTTCTGGGAGTAGTGGCGGCCGAACTGGGACGTCAATGGGCTGAAGAGCACTCGAGGAGGTGCAGGTGATTGGCCTCCATGCACAACACAACCGTGCTTTTCGGTTTCTATGCAAGCATGCTTGGACGATCGCGGAGGTGCGTTCCATGCCCGAGAAGATGGTGGGTACGGGAGCAGATGCGAAGAACGTGGTGGGCGGAGGAGGTCATGGGGAAATGGGCTGAGGATCAGTGGCTCTACCATTTCCGCATGACCAAGGAGATGCTGCAGGAGATTGCCAACCACCTGCGCCCCCATTTAGAGAGAAGGAATACAGAGAAGCGGACAGCCATTTCGGTGGAGGAGAGAGTCGCGGTCACAATTTGGTGGCTGACAACCCCCCTGATATATAGGAAGGTGATGAACACTTTGGCTTGGGGATCTCGACGGTGGCCGCCATAGTCATCGAGGTGTACCTGGCCATTGAACATGTTCTGCTGAGACCCACTGTTTGTCTTGGCGACTATCGTAGGGTAAGTAATACTGGGGCGGTGGGTAAATCCTTCCCCCAATGGCAGCTTGGCGCTTTAGTCCCTCTCTCTCTAGTGGCGCTCCCTGTTCCATTCACTACACTGCCCCTCTCCATTTGGATCCATACAGGTGGCTCTCTCCATTCCTGCAGTCCAAAACCCACAGAAACACCATGCCAATTGACTGTCCGTTTTTTGGAAGGGGAAGGACCTCTGCCTGCCAGGTGTCACCTGTAGCCTTGAATGGGACCACAGTATCCTATTACCGCTATTGGGTGGTGGGACCACAGTTTCCTATTACGGCTGGGATAAACTGTGCGTGTCGTGCCCTAAAGTCCTGTCAAGGGTGACAGAGGACTGTTGTCGTGGGGAAGGTTTCCTTTTCCTAGCTGTTTGCCTATGGCGCTGCTGCTTGTTTGCAGCCACATCCCATTGTGGTTCTTCTTCTCCCTCCCCACATCTATGTGGAGCTCTGGCACACTTGCACACACTTCAGGCCTTTGGGTTTTGCAACATCCGCTTAAGAAGTACCCCACTAAACATATTCATATGCATGGGCTGAGGTCTAGGGCGGTAGCACTGTGCCCCTGGCCTCCTGTCCGTTCTAGCCTGTCTTTCTAACCCTTTGGGTGGCAGCCTCAGCAACTCTCAGGGTAATGCACTTTGCTCTCTTTGGTTATGCTGCACTACTTGAATTGATGTGCTTTTTCCTAACCAGCTTTCCCTGTGTTCCAACCTCTTACAGGTGATGGATGGTTTCCAGCAGATGGGCTTCCCGCAATGCGTAGGCACGATTAATGGGACTCATATCCCGGTGAGACCACCCAAGAGATGAGGGGAAGAATTTGTCAATAGGAAGAGCTCGTTCTCCATCCTCCTACAGGGCATGGTGGATCACGAGGGGAGGTTCCAGGACATCGTGCTCGGCTACACAGGGAGAACGCATGATGCGTTTGTTTTCAGGCACTCAGCCTTGTACCAGGCCATGGAGGCGGGGAGGTTTGTGCCAGGCAATCCAACCTTGACCATAGGGGGTGTGGCTGTAGGGCCCTTGATACTGGGGGATGCCACCTACCCACTATGCAGGTGGCTGATGAAGCCCTACGGAGGAAGATTGGACCCTCGGAAGATGGCCTTCAACAGGGTTTTCAACTGCTGTTGCAATGTTGTGGAGCGTGCCTTTGGGAGGCTCAAGGCACAATGGGTCTGCCTGTCCGCCCCGCTAACCGTTTCAGAGGAAAACTTCGTTCCAGTGGTTAGTGCCTGTGTAGTTCTGCACAACATTTGCGAGTACAAGGGACACATCCTCCACCCTGACCTTGCCCCCCCCCGACTCGGGCTACAGGCAACAACCCCAGACCTCCGCGGCAATGGCTCTGGACCAAGGATCAGGGAAGGGGAACTTGTTAGGGATGCCATCGCCACCCTGATTGCCAGTGAGAGCGAATAGGGGTGGCGGTGTTTTCCTACCATTACTGGGCAATCCCTGTTTCACCCTGCTGCTTTGGGCTGGTCCGTGGAGAAAGCTCTGAACGGGCCACGTACATTCTACAGTTCTACTCCCGGTAAAACAGTTTGCCCTGCTAGTTCTATGTTTGCTGTCTTTCTGGTGTTTGGTTGTTTTGCGTGTTTCTAAAATAAAGGTTTAGATAAGTTTCCATGTGTGTGAATGGTGATTGTCTTTTTCTGCTGGGGAGATCAAAAGAAGGACAAATCAATGGTGGTTTGGCAAAATAATTTACTTTGGAAAACCAATAACAATTTGTAAACAGTGTAGAAAGATATAAAAAACCAGGACCTAAACGGTCAGGCCCAGCAAGTTCGTAGTATTTCAAATTGCACAGGGCCCCCACTAAGGATTGCACCGGTGCGTGGGTTTTTTGGTTCGAGGATGCAGTCTCCTGGTCACCGGGGTCTGGGAATCCTGGGAGTCTCCTTGCGATCCAATCCTTTCACTGCTACCGGGGGCCTGTGGTTGCGCGTCTCCAGGACCAGTGTTCCTCCGGGAGATGGTTGACATCATTTCTGTTAATGATGTTGAGATTGACGACATCAAGATGTTGCACCCCTCCAGCAGTGAAATGATTTTCTGTCTTTCCTCTGATGCAACGGACGTTTCCTGCTGGAAATGTCTTTCGTTCTGGTCCATGATCATGGAGCGTTGCTCCCTGAAGCAGTCCATGCCCGCAGAAGCATTGTTCTGCTCGTTCTCACGCACCGCCAAGCGGGTTCTGTGCCTTAACTTTCGCATCCTGCTTCTGGGTGACATTCCCGCCCTGCTGCTTCCCCCTCCTGGTGTGCCTGACATCGCGCTTGTCCCTTCCTCTGAGGTGGGTGGAGAAAGAAAGAAAGTGTTACACTGCTGGTAATTTTCCCCTGGGAAAAGTAATACTAGCCGCACGTGCATCGGGCCGGATTTACCTTGTCCGTAGCTGCTTGAGCTCCCGGATCTCAAGGGTGCCCTGGTGAGCCTGGCGGTGCACCTATCTTCCATCCCTGTGGTTTTTAAAGGGGAGAAGAGGCTTTTGGTAAGTGACTAGAACATTTGGGGCCCTTTTCACCCCCTCCGCCGTTTGCCCCCATGAGGCCTTGGAAAGGGAATTCCAGTGTCCACTCCCGGACAAAAGGTTGAGTGGCACCACAGCTGCACATGACTGGCCAGTGCTCAGCTTCAGAGCTGCGCACGCCACTATCCCATGCTCATCTCCCTTGCGATCTCCACAAATATTTCTAGATTCCTGTGGGACTCCCTGAGGTCTCGTTGGAACTTCTGTTCCCCCCAGATGTCGAGAAGGTATCTGATCTCAGAGGCCATCCATGCAACGCAACGCCCCCTTGTCGCTCTCTGTGACAGCTGGAAACCACCCTCTTCCAGGGAGGATCCATTCGCCTCTGACAAGTACCCTTCCTGTGTACCTCCACTTCCCAGGGTGTTCTCTCTTCCACTTCTGCCTTGTTCCATTGCCAGCCAGCGCAGCGCTGTTCCAGAGGGAGCGAGTAAAAGTTGGCCCCAGTGGCGATGCCCTATCAAGAAAGATAAGGGGGGGAAAGGGGTAAGGAAGGGCGGAATGGCGCGAGTGGGAGTGCGCGGGCGTGCGCAGAAACCTGCGCATGTGCACGGACAATGGCCATTTCCACACTATGCTTTTATTGCGCGATTTTTCCACTCCCAACATCCGATGGAATCCTGGGGTTTGCAGCTTTGGGAAGGGGCCAGCCAGCCCCTCCCTGAACTTCAATCCCCTGGATTCCATAGGATGTCGCAACTTGAATGATCGCGCAATAAAAGTGTAGTGTGGGAATGGCCAGTGATGAATGCAGGACCATGGCTTCCGTTAAGGGACCTCCAGCCGCATCAGCGTCCAGTAGTATCCAAAGCACCGCCTGCCCACCCCCGAGCCTCCTATTGGCAAGCGATAATGACGTGCCCGGCAAAATCTGAGCCTTCCCAGAGCGGCGCGTTCCTCGAAGCCTCCCCACCACCAGGCACAGGCAGACACACAAGCTAGCAATAAGCCATCAGTAAACTTGCAAAGCATTTATAATCATTTTTAATCCTCCGTACATGGCAGAAATACTCAGCTCCCTCGTTCCATCAAAGTAATGGCGGCGCCCTACCTAGCCGCGTTTCGGCGGGCCCAGGGGGGCCCGTTCCACAGCAACACCGCCAGGCTACAAGCCGGATGAAAATACAGACGGACCAGTTAAAACAACCCACCTAAAATCTTTAAAACCACCCACCCCTCCTTCCCCGTGCACTCCATTGCCCAGGGCAGGTGAAAATGGGACAGGGGAAACAACCGGCACTACAACAAAGGCTACGTGGCCTTCTACTCGGCCTGGAAGCTCTATTAGCCACAGCACCTCACCTCCCTAGTCCCGCTCTCCTCCGCACGGCCCCTTTCCCGTTGCGAGGATGGCCTCCAGCTTCCTTCGTGCACCAGAACCAGATGAAGTGGTCGCGGAACCACGCATGCTCATTTGTGCGAGTCCAGGATGTACGTGGGAAGAGCCCCCAAGTGGTGGAGCGGTGTAACTGCGGCAATATTTGGGCGGGAGAGGAGAGCACGTGGGACCTTTTTTTCCCCAGCCCCCACCCCAGCAAGTAGTTTTTCCCCAGCGCGGTCCTGCTCTGCTCCCTCCCGTCCCTCCCGCGGTTTGCTTTGCTTCTTTTCCTTTTTTGCTGGGAGTTTGGCCGCGCAGGAATGGTGGAAGGAGGGGACTGGGACGAGTGGGAAACAGAGGAGATGCTGGCCATGGCCAGATGGTGTGGTGGTGTGCGGGAGCTCATGCACCTAGAGCACCCTGCGCAGGCCCTGCACCTGGAGACCATTTCACACTGCCTGACAAAGCATGGGCACCCCAGGACCCCGGCAGAGGTAGCACGGTGGTTGCGCGCCCTGAGGGGTGCGTTTTACCTCTCCTTGGTCCTTCACGAGGGGAACCCTCCTCCAGCTGAGAGGCCATCCCATTTCCCCACCATGATGGAGCTTTGGATGGCCGCGGGGTCACCAGCATGGGTGGCCCCTGCCGGGAGAGAAGATCATGAGTAACCCAACAAAACAACACCACCCCTCCCAGGCCATGTCCTGCGCATTGGGCCGTGTCACCTCGACACTGTGGCACTGCAGCAGCACCCCTTTCATTCTAAAAATTGTGTTTCTCTTGTAGGAACACCAACAGTTCCCACGCAAATGCCGGAGGAGCCAGTGGAGGGCATTGCTTAGGAGGAAGGTATGAAAACCTCTTGGGCAGTGCTCCCAAGGTTGCCACTGCCAGGGCTGGTCCGGCACAGTAGGCAGTGCACAGCTGGGAAGGGGAAGAAAGGGCTTGGTCTTCCCAAGGTGTGCATGGCCATGGAGTGATGGCTGCGTGTCTCTTCCCTCTCCACACAGGCGTACAGGTTGCGCTGTCCGAAGAGAAAAGAGGGGCTTCCGGGGGTGCACAGCGCCACGAATAATAGCTAGAGTTCTTTCCTTTCTCCCCCTATTCCCAGTTTGTCCCACCCTGGCCCCACATTCTTCCACACTCCCCTGTTGAAAAATATTGTTAATTGTAAATAGTTATTTATTATTATATTTTCTATTAAACCTATTTAAGTAAAGAAGCATGCTTCATGCGTGGCTCTTTTATTAAAATCCTACTTTAATAGGCCCAAAAGGGGCTCTATGAGGTCCATTTCCACAAATTATCACTTGCAATGGCTGGAACACATTCCATGTGCAGTACCGCAGTTGTGGAGGCCTGTAGCTGAGCGCATGCAGGCAGCAGCACCATGGCCACAGACTACAGAACCCATGCCTGGCAGACCACCCCTCAAAACACTGGATTGACCAAGGCCCCGCCACGCCAGGATTACACACGGCGTGCCAAGATGGGTTGGAGCTGGACATCCGCAGCCCCGGATCCCACTTTCATCCCCATGGCAGAGCTTCGTCTTGACATTTTTGCACTTGCAACATTTTATGGCTCCCCGTGGTTCGAAATTTAGGGGTGGGCCCTCCAAACCATCCTTCTACACCAACTGCCAAATGATTCCATAGGATGTTGATGAAATAAGCTTTCCCCCACCCCCTTGCCCGGATGGCCCGCGAGAGGTGCCCAGCTTGCCTCCAGTCACCAGATCCTTCACGGGGGAAGTGTGCCAGGGGTCCTGCTGCACCTGTGGAGAAAGAGGCTTGTTAGTGCCTCGCGCACGCACGCACGGGGGTTGCCCCGCGCTATGCCCGTCCCTGGTGGCGCCTTGGCCTTCCCCCCTTCCCCCTTGCGCGAATGGCCTGCGAGAGGTGCCCAGCTTGCCTCCTGTCGCCGGATCCTTCGCGAGGGAAGCGTGCCAGGGGTCCCGCACCTGTGTCCGCCGCACCTGTGGAGAGAGGGGCGTGTTAGTTCCCATATCCAGAAAGTAAACAACACACCTGGGATGCCAGTCCCTGTTGGCATCTTGGCCTTCCCCCCCCCTTCCACGGAGGCCATTCCCATTTTGAAACAAGATGAGTGAAGCAGAAGTTACTTTTCTCCCTTCTGCCTCGAAAAAGCACACCCCGAACAACCCTCCCCCATACCCCGCGCATGGCAGCGCGTGGGTTTCTCATGTACACAAAGCAAAATAACACACCCGGCATGCATCCTTGGGGGCCCATGGCCATCTTCCACACCGCCCCACCAAATGTGCCCCCGCGGCCAGGAAGCAAGCTGCCTGTCTCCGTTGTAACGCGCGGCGCCCCCAGCCCCCAGCCCCAAAACAGAACTCCAAACGACTCGCGGCACGCTCTTAAAACTGCATTAAGGATGGCACTCCGGGGTCCCGACAATCCCCCAACCTCTCCAAACCCTTTTTTTCTGCGCTATAGCACTTACCTGTTAGCTTTTTCCCCTTTCCTAGCTGCAGGAGAAAGCTTTCCGACAACGCTGTCTGGGACTCCAAAAAAAAATATGGCGCCTTACAGCTCTCTGTAGGGGCGGAGCAACCAATGACACCGCGCGTGCCACGGCCCGCCTACCAAGTACGTCACGCCTGAATCGGCCCGTATTTTTGCTTCCACACATCCGGGAACGTTGGATATAGAGCGATACAAAAAAAAAGACCACCTTCTCTCCCAGTTTTTAAAAAGACCGCACGCTGACCGATGGTGCCATCTCCGTGCGATTGAACGTGTGGAACCTCGCAATTATGTCCGATCCAAGATGTGGACTGCACCCGTCGGAGATCGCTCCGCTCCTACTTATTCCCCCCGTGTGGAAAAGGCCTGTGTTAAGCCTTGTGTGCAGGAACAAATTTCCAAGTGGTTCTTGTAGGTTTTTTGGGCTTTGAGACCATGTTCTGGTTGTATTTTCTCCTGATGTTTCACCTTCATCAGAAGATGACGATGCCAGCCACAGATGCAGACGAAACGTCAGAAGAAAATACAAACAGAACACGGTCTCAAAGCCCAAAAAACCCACAAGAACGAATGGATTCTGGCCGTGAAAGCCTTCGCCTCTACAATTTCCAAGTGGTTCCATATTTCACTTTTAATTTAAACATGTATTATAATTTGTCTGATTTAGTGTGTATTGTATTTTCATAGTGTACGACTGATCTCCTGTTTTTCTGCATGTCTTATAAAAGCTTTCAAATATATACGTGGTGAACGAAGCTGCACAGGAGGGTAGGAGTTTGATGCCCTCCATGGGAAAGATCAGGTTGCTTTGTGTTTGGTGCCTGGCACCAGAATGTTTCACATGATGAGGGCAGAGGCTATTTACAGCCTGCTTTTGTGCCTTCACATGCCTTTTTGGATCTTTGCAGAGCAAAGTGGACAGATTACTATAGAGTCTTACCTTTCGTTGAGTGTTGGTTTGGTTTAAGCTGACAGGGATAGAGCGGAGGGCAACACTTCCGGATCTGTCCCTGCCAGACAATGTTGTTCTCCTTTGTGTTTTAATTTTCTTTGACTTGCTTTTCATCCAGTGTTGGTGGGTTTAAACTGACAAGGATAGAGTGGAGAGAAGTGCTTTCTCATCTATCCCTTCCAGTCAATTTTGTTCTCCTTTGACTTTTGTTCTCCTTTGACTTTTAATTCCTTGAACTTTTAATTTTTGGGAATTTCAGGTTTTTTATGTTCTTCCCAATGGTGTGGTACAGCAGAAGTGCAGTGAGAGGTGTGTCTATGTGTGTGTGTATGTGTGTGTGTGGTATGTATATGTCCTTAATGTGTGGTTGGTGTGTCTGTGAGATTGGTGCATGTCGCTGTGTCTTTTGGGGGCAAGAGGCTAGGGAAGTGTTTCGGGGTGGTGATTGATGTGGTTTGGAGGTGGCAACTGGGATTGAGCCAGAGGGCCCCCCCATCACCCTTTTAGGTTACTCCACCAGTGCCTCATTCTCGATTAGACCATATGTGACTTCCCATGGGGAATTGATTTGGGTATTCTCTTGCCCAGTTAATTTTCTTCCACTTTGGGAAGAAAGTGGCCATGCAGATGTTTAGAGGCCTATTGACTGTGGCAGTATGCTTGATTTCAGTTCTATTGGGCCTATTAAGGCCTAGCAGTAGAAAATTATTGGGCCTGTCTTAAGACTATTGGGCTTTCTGAGGCTATCATTTGAGGCTTATTGGCAATATATATTTGAAGGCTTTGGTTAGACCTCAGCTAGAACACTATGCCCAATTCTGGGCACCTCATTTAAAGAAACAGATCGACAAGCTGGTGAAGGACCTGGAAGCCGTGAGGCCCTATGAGGAGTGGCTTAGGGTGCTGGGGATATTTAGGGGATATTTATTTAGTAGAGAAGGTTAAGAGGAGACATGATAGCCATGTTTAAATATTTGAAGGGATGTTATGTCGAGAAGAAAGTGGGCTTACTTTCTGTTGTTCCAAAGACTAGGCAAGGAGGAATGGATTCAAGCTGCAGGAAAGGAAATTCCACCTGAACCCCAGGAAAAACTACCTGATGGTCAGAGCTGTCCAACAGTAGAATATGCTGCCTCTATGGAGTGTGGTAGAGTCTCCTCCTTCTTTGGAGTTTTTAAAGCAGAGGCTGGATGGCCATCTGTTGGGAGTGCTTTGATGTGGGTTCCTGCATAGCAGGGAGGTTGGATTGGATGGGCCCTATGGTCTCTTCCACCTCTATGATTCTATGATTCTATGTGTTCAATTTGAAGTCTATTGGCTCTTTTGAAGCCAATCAGGCTGTTTGTTGGTGATGGACCTGTATAGCATGTTTACCATGTAGTCCATTAGAGGCCTGTTGTGGTGCCTTTTAGGACTGCTTGGTTCAGGTGAACATGGCTGTTTATGTGCCTATTGAACCTGGTCATAGTTGGGGCCTGCTTGGCCTGCCTTGGTCATAATGGAATTAAAGGCCGAGCAGCCTTGTGATTGGATAGGAGCCTGACAGAGCTTGCCAGCCATAGTGTTTTATAGAGATCTCTTAGACCTGGTCTCATTGTTCCAGAGGCCTGGTAGGCCTGGGGCATGTTGTTTTCTACTAACAGTGGTGATTTTTCCCCTACCTTATTGGATTTTTTGGGTGGCCTGTCAGGGCTTTGTGCCTTCACCCCTTGCTTGGCCTCCATCTCATTCAGTAGGTTAGAGGACCTGGGGCTTGCTTCTCCCTTTGACACCTTATGGTCCAGACTGATGCCTTTACTCCTTATGTCAATCCCTTGTTTTACTACCTTATTGTTTCCTTTAAAGTTTGAGTGGTGGCAGTTTAGTGGGGACAGAAATAAATATAGTAAAAGCAACAAGAAGAATAAGAACAGTGGTTCTCAACCTTCCTAATGCTGTGACCCTTTAATACAGTTCCTCATGTTGTGGTGACCCCAACCATAAAATTATTTTCGTTGCTTCTTCATAACTGTAATTTTGCTACTGTTATGAATCGTAATGCAAATATCTGATATGCAGGATGTATTTTCATTGTTACAAATTGAACATAATTAAAGCATAGTGATTAATCACAAAACAATATGTAAATATATATTGTGAAATATTTATTTCTAATTACATCTCGGGGACTACACAAGCTCCTACCATTGGTAGGAAGGTAAGTGGGTGATCAAATGAGAAGAGGGCAAGTAACTACAACACAAAATTCAAGCAAGAAGTTTTCAAAAGTAGGCTGGAAGAGAGAGAGAAGACTGCCCATTTCCTAGGAAAAGGAGGTCTCCCCCTTGTTCTGAAATTAACTCCTCTTAAAGGCCCGGACAGGAATCCCTGGGGTAGCACAACTAGCTCCCCACCTCTGTCAAAGGGGCTGAGACCCGTGCCGGGCTACTGCCCAGGCTGCCTGCCGAACCCCACGGAGCATCGCGCTGCCTGGAAGCTGCTCCAATCCACAGTTCTCTTTCCCGGTAGATGGACGCTCCCACCCCCCTCCCCGTGCAAGGCATCCATCAAAACACCTCCCCCCTCCTGCAACCCGCTGACCCTGCCCCCCTCCCCGCCCAATACCTGTACAAACAGCACCCAATCTGGACATTTTTGCAGCTCTCTGCCCCCCCTTCCGAGTCAGTGACACCGGTGACAAAATGGCAGCCCTGGAAGCTGGCAGTCATGCTTGGCGCGCACGCAGGGGCGGGGGCGAGGGAGGGGGCCTGGGGGCTCAAAGCCCTCCCCAACACCCTCGCTGCGCCTCCATGATAGCAAACCCAGCACGAGGGCGGGTGACACGTCTCGTTCTGCCTCTCTGCCACTCACCCAAAGCACGGGTGGGAAAGGCAACACAAGCCACCCGCGGCGAATGGTGCAGCGGGCTCCAAGAGCCAGGACAAAGGGAGGGAGGGAGGGGTGAGCCCAGCAAGAGGTGACGCCGACCAGGCTCTCCCATCTCCGTGCAAAGTACAATCCCTCCTCCCGTTGCGTGGTGCCCAGAGCTTCCCTGCTCTCCTGAGGCCCCATTCCCGCTGCAGGGCCTCACTCCAGGCGTGGGCTCGGCTACCCTCCTTTCCTAGCCAGCACTTGCTCGCTCACCTTAGCAGCTCCACGGGAGGAGGAAAAGATGGCACCTTATCCTACTTCAGAGCCCACCCGCCTGCCTCCCTGCCCACCCGCACATGCTCAACTGCCGTGCTGAGGAGCAAGAGGAGGAGGCGGCCCAAGTCAGAAAGGCGGCTGGTGGGGCAGCGGCAGTGGCAAGAAGGAGAGGGTGGCGCTCCTCCAACGGCGCAATCCCCCCTCCGCCTGGAGCAGCAGCCGCCTCCTCTCCCCTCCTCCCAGCACGGGGTCTCAGAAACAGCCCTCCCATTGGCTGTGAGGCCGCCAAATAACAGTGGGGGCTGGATTTTGGTGGGAGGATCAATGACCCTGTTTCAAAAGGGGGTGTGGTGGGATAGAGGAGCGGCGACCCCAGTGAAAGGGTCATTCGACCCCCAAAGGGGTCACAACCCACAGGTTGAGAACCACTGAATAAGAATATACTGCAGTAGGAGCATCAGTGGCAATTTGGTGGGATGTGTGCAGATGTACCTGCATGTGGACGTAGATGTGTAGATATATGTGTATAGACAGCACAAAACACTTAGGAGTTATTTTGACTCCTGCCTCTTTCACAACAGTTTAGAACTTCAGGTAAATTAGAATGGGTTCCACAAGGAGCAGGAGATGACACAAGAACATTTGACTACATATTGGGAGAGCTTATGTGAGGAGCAGGGATTAATAACCCGAAGAATAAATAAAGCCTTTTGGCTTTTAGATTAGTGTAGACAAGTAAAAGTATAGAGTCAGTTTATCAGTACCAGCCAAAAATGTGTGACATGGAATAAGTAGGATTCACTGTTATTTGACATAAAACTAGTGAAATTACAAATATTTCAGCTATGAACTGTTGGCTGATATATCTGTGAAAAGAAGATATGAGTGCATAACTGAACATGGTAGTGCAGTCTGGTCCTTCTGAGAGCAGTGACAAAGTTAGATTTTGACTTAATGGTTTTTGTATACCCTTTTAAATGGCAACATGGATATTGAAGAAGAAGAAAAAACTTTGCACTTCTATTCAGGGGGTGCTGATGGATCTACTGCTAAAGGAAATCCACTGTTGCTTTTACCACTGCTCCATCTGAAGCTTCTCCAAGTTGAATGGGAGCTGTCTTGTTGCTGGGCCTTATCTCTTCAGAGGTTTGGCACTGGGCATGTACTGTTTCACTACATTTCTTCTCAAAGGGAGCAACAAGTAATTTTAGCAATTTTCTTCCCTTTGCGAGGAAGTCTTCAAAACTATGCATCTTATATTCAGTTTGAGAATACTTCTGTGCCAAATTTACATATGATTGTTTTACACAGAAAACATCATTTCCTGTTAAAAATATAATTTCATGTGCAGAAAAAAGCTGCTTTCTGTGGAGAAAAATGTTCTTTACAAAAAACTCCCATATGCAAATTTTGCATGTAGTAAGTCCTCAATTACAGCATTTTCTGAACAGGAAGCAACATTTTCTGTTCAAGAAAAACTATTCCTGCATAGAAAAGTGCTGCTTTTTGAACAGAAAATTCTGTTTTGGGGCAAAACAACCACACATAAATTTTGTGTATAATTGGTGCTGTACTGTGAAGATTCTCACCAGATTAGGATTCTTCTCATCAGAGTTTCTTGATTATATATATATATATATATATATATACACACACACACACATATACATATACATACATACACATTCTTTAAGATATATATATATTAAATATTAAATAATATATATATTTAAAAAAAGTATTTCCAAATATTCTTTCCATCCCTATTTGGCACCAGAACAGAAGCCATACAACTTGGAGCTGCTGGAGGAACAGGAGGAGTAAAATCAGGAACAGATTTGCCATCATCACACCAGACATCCTTGCTTAATTGTCTGCAGTTTAAAACTCTTGTATGAAGCTACTAAAGCCTTGCTTCTGGTTAACAAGATAAAGAGTTACAGTGACTTCCAGCAAAAGTTGAAGATGTGGATTTCTGAATTGAGGTTTGAATTCAGACTTGTGTCAAATTGAGCAGCATCTGAATTTGTTTCAGCCAAACTGAATTATTTTGCAAACTGCTGATTCAAACCAAATCTTGTGGTAAGTCCAAACTTTTTAATCACTTCTGAAAACAGCTGTAGGAAAGTTTTGTATTTTAGACTCTCGACTAGGACACACTGTAATTGGTCACAACAGCCAACATTTGGGGCCTGCAAAGAATTGTGACTAGCAATTCTCTCTTCCTTTACTGTATGACTGTTTTACCGTTGCTTGTGCTGTTAAATCAGCTTATATGATGCTTTATGGCACGTTTAGATTTCAGAGTGAGAGGCTTTGTTGCCTGTACTGAGATTTCAGACCCTATGAAGACAGGTAGGTCCCCATAAAGAGCAGATCCATCTGAGATATAGCATCTGCATTGCTCACTTTGTTTTGCCACAAAAGACCATGTGGCTGATTCTCTGTATATTTCAGAAAATAGTTAAGATTGCAGTCTATGAAGTACCAATAAAAGCCCTACTAGAAAGATGATGGAATACTACCCTATTTCATACAAGACCCATCCAGATGCTTCAGGGAAGCCACAAATAGAACAGGAAGATATCAGCTATTCTTGATTGTCCAACCATTCACACCCATTCCTAGTATCTGGTATTCTGGAAAACTTCACATGTGTATCTACAGGTTCCATCTTCCTGTCATGCCTAATGCCAATTTAAAGGTCTGTCTTCCATATGTATACCTCATCCACAGGTGAGGAACATCTATCTGCTGTATTCAAGGGAACAAGACTGATGGGAGTTGCAATTCAACAGCATCTGGAGGGCCATATATTCCTCATCCTGATCTAATCCTAACCAGTATTTAAATCCACCTAAATCCATGATTACTGCCATGCAGTCTGGGTTTTATGTTATCACTTACCTGCGAGTAAGTCACATTATAGTCATTGCTACTCATTTCCAGGTAGATAGACATATATGATTGCACTGGATAATTCTCAACAAATATTTGAGACTGCATGGCATTATTGACATACTCTGTAGGGGCAGCAATTTTTACTTTATAAATTATGAAGTATGTTTTTTCATTTTTGTTACATTAAAAACTACCTTTAAGGCACATCTGCTATGAATTTTATTGATGGTCTTTTTAATTCAAGTTATGAATTATAATGCTTGTTTTATGAGATTTTTTTTTAAAAAAAATAACATTATGATATTAATCTTGTTTTTCCAAGAGCTACCTTGAGAATCCCACTGGGATTATAAGGTGGAAAATAAATTTAATAAAAGAAATCAATAAATTATTCTTGACCTGTAAGCAATTCTATCAAGACACATTCCCTTTTTTCAGCTACACAACTGGTTAAATGGGTCACCACACAATGATGACTGTGTTTGACTGGCAGGTGTTTTTAAGCAAGAGATTAAACTAGGTTTGCAAATCTATGCAGATTTTCTACGCTCAGTACCACCCCTATTAGGTCAGTGCCAGGGTCGTGGGAGGACTACAATGGCCAAATCTGATAATTATCCCAGAATACTGGCAAACCAATAAAAGCGTTCAGAAATAGACATCATTCCTTCAGATCAAGTGAGAGAATGACCAGCTTTAAAGATGGAGAGAAATCCAGTTTATGGATCCTGCCAGGAAAGAATCAAGACATTTTTTGCCGTAGTACCTTTTCCCTTTATCCTTCTTATTAAAATAACAACAACAACTACAACAACAACAACAACCTGACTGGCAAGTGAATTTTACTTCAATCCTGGTAACAGGATACCGTTTGTTTTTTTTTTGCTGCATCTGAGGGCACTAATACTTCTATTCCTCACCTCCCCCAGCTATTTGCTTAATATGGATAGGGTTGCCATCATACCCAGCTGGGTGAGTTTTACATAGGCATGGCACTCAGTGCGTACTTGCACTACTACCTGGACTCAATCCTTCCTTCCTTCTTCCCTCTCTTCCTCTCTTCCCTCATCCCCTTGTTCTCCAAGAAAGGAGCTTGTTTCAGTTTCCCAGTGTGCTCAGCCAATATGTGAAGTGAAGTGCTGACATATAGATTTTCTGGCACAGGATTTAACCTGTCCCAATTGTCTGGGTAAATGTTGGAATTTTGGAGAAAAAGCCAACTTTTTTTTGTGGGGAGGCACTCTGGATGAGATTTCTTTTGTTGAGCTTCCACAAAAATGTACAGAAAGTTGTGCGTAAGAATGAATAAGGAGAGGGTTACAATCAAGTAACATATCTGATCCAAACAATTGCATCAGAGAAAAAGCTGTCTTTTCTTTTCCTTTTTTTGGAGTGGTCAGGGATCCACTGCGTCCTGGCCCACAAGAAGAGAATTTAGACCACTCCACATCTTTCTGTGAAAAATTTGCCTATTCCATTTCAGCCAAAGTTACTCTGATCCATTGTGACATGGACTCTACAGTTGCTGCAAGTGTAGCAAATATAACTGTGAATGTCTCTGGGGAGTGGATGCTCTCCAATGGGCTCCATACATCGGAAACTTGATTCCCAGACTGTTGATTCGCTCAATTTTTAATGAGTCCCACGTTCATGTCACAGGATAGTTGTGTCCTGTTTTGGCCTACCTGTGAGATACAAATACTGCTCAAGTCTTCTCAGCAAATATAGCAAGTTTATTAAATAAGTGTGTGTTCCCTGTTAATAATATGCACCTGTCTTGGCAGTCCTTTTTGTGCTCATCTACTTCATACCTTTTAAGATAATTCTGCTTGGCTATGTTTATGAACTGAGGCTGCCACTGACATAGTTATGTAGGCCCCTACATGCTCCAAAGCCTGTGATCAATAACCTGGGTAGGTAGCTGAGGCAAGGAAGATGTCATCTGTGCAGATGATTGGAGAATTGGGTAGAATCAGATTGTTTGACAGCTGGTTTTCCCCCCCGAGTTCTAATGCTTATAGCTGTAATATGGGGAAGAATTGATCGTGATGATGAATCTGTGGGCTGTGGAGGACATGAGGTAGCTGAAGTTTCTCCTTGCAATCTTGCCTCTTCTTGTCCTCCATCACACCTCTTTCAGCTTAACTTCCTTGTTTTTTCTGTCAACCAGTAAATTTAGTTTCTTAGTCTTTGTTATGTTGTCTCTTCTCTTCCTGCTTGCTTTTGGCACATTAATAGTCCTCTTCCTCACGTTGTCCTGCTCTCTGTACTTTGAATTTTTGCCACTCTTTGCCTTCTTCAAATGCTTAGCTTTGTCTGTCCCTGGATCCACCCTTTTTATCACAACTGGTACAAATCCCAGGCTCCAGGGACCTTTAATTTCATGCAGTGTCCATCAATTATTCCCTCTTCAGAAGCTGACACCTTGGTTTTCAAGAAGATCAGGGCTAGGAACCTCAGCTATACTGCCGCTGCCACATCCATGCTACAAATCTTCTTAAATTCATCCATATCCATCTGGCTTCAGGTCTAGTTATGTGTAGAAGACAGATTTGGCCAACCTGGTGGACAACCTATACTGGAAACTGGGAACAGAGAATGATTCTCTGTTGATACTTCTGGACCTCTTAGTCCAGTTTTTGATACTATTTACTATGTCGCTGTTCTAGACCTTCTTGCTTGGATGGAAATTGAAGATACTATTGTAAGGTGGATCTATTCCTTTCAGGAGAAGAAACACAGAAGTGGGATTAGGAGACTTTTGCTTGATGCCTTGACCTTCTGAGTCCTTAAGGTTCCATTGTGTGTGCAGTGCTATTTAATTTATAGATGATTGTCCAAAGTTTGGCAATGTGGTGTCACCAGCATGCTGATGACACAGAACTCTGATTATAGCATTGCACTGATTCTTTCAAGTCTATACTTATGATATAAATGATATTAAAACAGAAAAGTAGTGGTAGAAAATGTAATCAACAATGAATGTACTTAACCTACATCATCTGCAAATCAGCTACTTGTAGTTAAGGGACAGGAAGAATGCAACCCTAAATCCAGAAGGTAAGGAACCTATGTAATTTCTGATGTTGAGGAATGACTGCTTGCATTATCCCCACTGCCAAATGCTGGAAATGGAAGATAGTCCCATCACATCCAGAGACCCATGGTCTCTCCATCTCTTTCCTAACAATAGAATTAGCCCTCTTGGCTTTTTTTTTACAAAAAATCTTTTCCTGGGCTAGCTCTGCTTTTAACAGCAGGCTGAAACTGGCATATAGAAAGGTATCAGGTGAACCATTCACTCCATACCAGGGAAAAAGTCTCCATCTGCTACATTTCATGTGTCTGTCAGGTTTCTGTTCAAGGCACAGGAGGAGGGCTGGTTAAAACAAAAAAGTAGCAACCCATCTCTTGTACCTTTCATAGTTGTGAAAGAGAGATGAACAAATTCCTCTTGTCATATGCAGGGGTGAGAAAAATGCCCTGGGAACTGTAGGGGATGACAGTCCGGTGAAACCAATGAACAGATTGCAGGGAAAGAAAGAAAGAAAAAATCTTTAAAGAAAGTAAGATAATGGGGAAACAATTGCTACTGTTTTTAGAATCTTAGAAATGACAGCATGTGATAACAAGCACTAAATGTAACCTATATGCTTAGGGATGCAGTGGTTGCCTCATTCCCTTTTCATTTGTTTTTTGCTACTTTTTTGATATCACAGAGAGATGTTAGTAATTTGATGTCCTGTTCACATTTACAGACAAATACTCATAAAAGGCAGCCATGGGGAAAAAATCCCAGCTGGGAAACTTCCTTATTTCTTTTAAGTATAGTTATAGAAGACCAAGAGATTTGTGTGTGTGTGTGTGTGTGTGTGTGAGCTAGCCACTGAAATTGCTGTTTACAGAATGAGGAGGACTGAAAGTATCACCTCTAGTTCGTGCAAAAATTAGTGTGATCAAGTATGGAACTATATACATGGAGACATAGGTTCCAACTGTTGTTCTACCATGGAACTCACTGGAGGACTGTAAACTTAAAATGACTGCTTATTCTACAATACATAAAAAAAGACAGATTTGCATATGTTAGTGTCTCCAGGCATATCTCCCAGGCATATCTACTTAGAGAAGTAGATGAGTTCCTAGGCATTACTTCTTTAATAGGAAGTTTAGCACCAGAGGCAGAAATAATATGGAAATATTTTGCTTATTTATTTATTGCCTTTTCCCCAGTTCAAGTGTCAATGCAACTTATAACAATTAAAAATAATGGTTAAAAATGTATACAAAAGTCTAAAACTTATTAAATTATCTAATGATTTAAACCCATTAAAAATACAAACGATAAAAAAATAACACGTTATACAGACCCACTTCCCCTAAAAACTCAATTCACAAGAAGGTCTTCACTTTCCTGCAGAAAGGTAGTAAGGAGGGTGACCATCTGATCACCCCAGGAAGAGAGTTCCGGAGCTTAGGAGCAGCCACAGAGAAGGCCCTCTCCCATGTCCCCACCAGAGGTCCCTGTGAGGAAGGAGGAAGAGACAGAAGGAAATGTTCCTGCATGACAAAAATGTAATACAGATCAATGTGTTTCAGCAAACATTTTATCCAAATGTTAACAACATGACACATGAAATGTAACAACCAAGTGAGGTAAGTAAACAAAATAGACAGGAGTTTCTAAAGATTCCTTGAAAACTTCTTTCTGAACACATCCAGAGATGGTTTGATTTCATTTGACTTTTAGATTTCACCAGCCTCTGCTTTTCTTACGATTTCCATTTTGGTAGCCAAACTTACAGATCTGTGTGTGTGTGTGTGTGTGTGTGTTTTGAAAAACATGCTGAGAGTAGCTGATGAAGCAGGTTAATCTTTCTCATTTTCTCTTGCTTTTGCTATCCACATGCAGACCCAGTTAGAAATTCTTGAGTCAGCTTCTGTTTACCTTGCCTGTTGTCAGCATGCACACACAGCTGCAGCAGGTTCAGCTAGAGTAGAATGTGTTCTTTCCCAGCATAAACTTTGTTGCATTGTGTGCTGCAGAACTGCTGTTGCTGTTCATCAGTGAAAGTGTGTGCTTCTCTAGATCTCCTCCACCATCTTTGCAATGCCACTGCTACCAAAACAAAACAAAACCTTTCTGCCTAGACAGAGGACAAGGAGGAATCTGGACAACCATAAAAAGATGGAACTTCTTTGTTAAAAGCTTGTGTATCCTTCTAGGTGCAGATGTAAATCCTACAATAGCTTGGTTGAAAGTAAAGCTCCTCCGAGCATACCTTCATTTCATCCCCATATATGCACCCTAACTGGCAGCTATCAGTGCATATGCCCCATAACCATTTAATGTACCCAGAAAATATTTACCTGTGTATCTATAGCTTGACGCATAAAAAAAAGGTAATCTCCCAGACTTCTGCTGGATCATGCAGGGAGATGATATTTCCTTTTCATGTTCATTATGTCACCAGCAGGACTCCAGTCATTGACTATATTTTACATAGAAAAACAATATACCTCATCAGAATTGGGGAGATTGTGCCCTGGGGATTTTTGTGTTCTCCAGCTGCTAAATATTGATGGTGAAGTTCAAGTCTTCTGTTTTCCTTCTTCCTATAGTTACCTGTCTTTGCACCTGGTTCTGACTATGAGCTGTTTTGTGTTTCCCAGAATACCCTATGAAGTGGTGGTCTAAAGCACTATAGGAAAATGGAATCGTCAGGATCCAGTGCTGGCAGGACAACAGAAGTAGCCCAAGGATGCTGTTGAGTAAGGTGCTTTCTTCTCACATAGTTCCCACAAGCAGACTAATCCAACCATACCACATCTGGAAAGGTTTCTGGGAGTTGCAGTGCAAAAAGTACATTTGCCAAACTCTGAACTATGCTCTTCTGGGCTTATCTGTATAATCAAAAGCTGTGGCAGTTTTATACACTCTATAAAAACTGTACTTTTCTTTGAACATGAGATATCCATATCAAAGTATACATAGGTAGCTTCAAAGTTACTAGATCAGGTAATGAGTGCAAAGCCATTGAAGATATGACCTTCAGTGGCTGGAGGCTATAATTGATCAAATGATGTCTTTTATTTCAAAGTAATCGTACTTGACAGTACATACTTTCGTAACACCATTTAAAAAAATTCTTAATCATTTTATTAAACTTTTATAAAATGCTCACAAAGAGTCATTCTGCAAAATGTAATCTCAGACTCCAGCAAGACTGCAATTATGCAGATGTATACTGGCAAGGAGCAAAATTCATTGGCGGCCTATGGACCTTAATTAAGATTTGCTCCTAGGTTCTACTTTCCATTTCTCTTCCCAATTTTAACTAAATCTATATGTTAATATATTGTGCTAATTGTTCAAGATCTAAATGGACTTAAAATATTGAATTTCAATTAACACTTCTAAAAAATGTATGAGACACCCCTCCACCTTCAGTCCTTGAATCTTGGCAAAGAATATCAGCACTTTTTTGTGGGAGGTAGGGAGAAAATGACACAGAAACAGTGTTAATGAGCACATTATCATTTTACTCATATTAATTACTGCTATTCCCTTTTCTTTAACTACAAAGTATTTTTACTTCAATTGTAATTAATTCAAAAGGCTACTATAATTCATCTTTCCAAAGGCCAAAAAAAGAACATCCTTCAGCTGAGTTCAGCCAGCAAGGGGACTGTGTGTGGTACATGAATGCAAGCTTCACGTATTACTTTTTTCTTTTTCTTTTAAGAGGATCATTATTTTCCCGTCCATGTTTTTAAAGTTCTGAAAGTTGCCATGAGCGTTCATGCACTAGCATATTCTGCTTTGGTCAGGCCTCATCTGGAATACTGTATCCAGTTTAAGCATCAAGATTCTTTCTTGAGATATTGATGCTGGAACATATCCAGAGGAGGGCAATCAAGATGATTAAAAGTCTGGAAACCAGGCCTTACTTACAAAGGGAATTAAGTATTTTTATCTTGGAGAAAAGAAGAATGAGAGGTGTCATGATTTCTATCTTTGAACATCTGAAGGGATGCCATGTAGAAGATGGAGAAAATTTGTTTTTGGCTGCTCCAGAGAGTAGAACCTAGAATCATAGAATGATAGAGCTGGAAAAGTCCACAAGGGCCATCAAGTCCAACCCAGTGGTGGACTATCTTTCTTTTGAGATCTTTAAACAGAGGTTGGATGGGCATCTTGCAGGAGTGCTTTAGTTGTGTATTCCTGCATGGCAGAAAATTAGGCCAGATGGCCCTTGTGGCCCCTTCCACAACTCTAGGATTCTATGATTTTATGATATCTGCTTCCCAGTGTCAGCACAAGGACTCTGCTGACTATAAAAATGCCCTTTTCATTCTCCCTGTAGCGCATAATTATATCTAACACACATGGGGAGTATTGCAAAGTAGTGGTCAGCTCTCCCTTGACCTACTTTTTCTTTAAAGAAATCACAGGTAGGCAACTAGACACAAAGACTGTTCTTTCCATATAACTGAGAATCTTTTTTTTAATGATTCTTTCTGAGCACATATGATCAGAATTTTCCATTAAAGTAGATGTATGCATAAGAGTTTTCTAATGTTTATTCTCAGTTATTCTAGTTAACTAAGGTGAAACAGTGGCTGCTTCCAGATAGTACACCTCACTCTGTGAGAAGCTAGTTTGTCTCTTTCTACATGAACCACTCAAGTATCTACTGTCACCCACTTGTTCCCCAAATGGAGACAGATGACACAGTTCTGTTACTAGGGCATATGCCTCCACACTTTGATATAGTTTAATTGATGAAATATGATTTAATTGGCAAAATATATTTATTGACATAAATATAAAACGCACCATGCTGAATGGCCATGTTGGATAAGAGGATAAGTTTGGCCAAAGAGGTAATCAGGTCAGAAGACACCTCCCAGAGTAGCCAGGTCGTAGTCAGGAAATCCCCAGGAAACCCCAGCAATAATGGGCTTGCAGTTAGCCAGTTAGCCTCCAATGACTCCACTTTTTAGACAATAGCATCTGGAAGATTCCCATAAGGTGGTTGATTGTCTTAATTCCTCTACCTCAAACCAAGCAAACTTCCCTTTTGTTCTCACACCTGTCTGACAAGTACTGAACTATCAAGACAGCCATTAGCCCTTTGTCACCTAATGCATTCTGGATCTCATTGTCCACTTTCAGGACTCCACTGTTTACTTGGCTGGAGAGCCATTAACACCCTAGCCCTCCAGGCAAAAACAGGATATTTAAACTGATTGCTGGTTTCTATTCTGCCAGTCTAATTTCCATTTGTATACCATTCTTAGACTTGTATTTCAGCCACAGAATCTTCTTTGCTGATCTTCTGGATCAGCTGATCACCCACTTCACCCTGAAACCTTGCTATCCAAAATTTTCCTCCCTTTTACTTCAATTAGCTTTGTGTGATTGTGCAACTGCTTGAATCTTGTGTGTGTGATGGCAATTCCCCCAATAAAACACATTAAGCTTACTTTTGGATCTCTAGCTGGTTCTTCCCTGCAGAAATACTGGTAAACATAAGTGTAAAAGTTCTTGTTAGTTTTAGGCCCTCTCATGAGCTAATTTTCCCCATCTTTTCACAGTGGTCCTGGCATTACTGGTGGACCCCTGAGTCACCCATGTTTTAGAGTAACAGTTGTTAGCTCTCCATGATACATGGTCTCCTTATGTCAAGTTTTGATGCTTCCCTGACATAGTAGTGTGTGGGAACAGGTAGAAGGGAGCCTGGTTTCACACATATGTTATGTTGCATATTGCATATTCTATATTCTGCTGAATGTTATGCTTGCTGCCATGTATAAGAGTCTGTCTAAAAATGTATTTAATCGCTATAATATAACCAGACAAATGGGAGGGGGCAGAAGAGCAATAGTGGGGAAAGAAATGTAACGTGCATTATGAGAATGAAAATGCTGTTGACATAACGGAGAATACTATTACTGCTCAAGGTCAAGAAAGACTGAGAAAAGCACCAGTCTGAGAAATACAGGGCAACACTTTACTAACCAATGAAAGGTTAGCATGTGTCAATTTGTATTGGATTGTTTATAAGAAAATGTAAGTTTTCTGTACAATTCAGTTCTGGCAACTTCTGTGGAAGTGTGCAGTTGGTACCCATGATTATCCATTTAATAAATTACTATTAACTTCAGAGTGTATTCTTTGGAGCAAGGGGTTATCTTGCCTTCTCCCTATTATTGCAGCAAATATAAGACACTACTCAGTTTAAAAACCAGTGGGAGAATCATAAAGCTTATGCATTAACTAGAGATCACCTTCCTTTTCAGAAAAAGGGCAAGGGAACAAAAGTTCTTGTGATACACAAAGATAATGGAAGTGAAGTACCTTTACAATAACATGGAGGAATATGACCACTGACAAGGCTGTGGCACTGTTTACACCAAAGAAAGTGCTATCCAGACCCTGCTGAAGGGTTGAGTTCTGGCCCTAACAAGACAGGAACCATATAAAAAGGTCATGCACGTTCCTGGTGTGACAAGAGCAACAGCAACAGCAACACATTGAGGAATAAGACTGGGGAAAAATAAGGAACTGAAGAAAACTGAAATTTATCCAAACTTAACAGAAGCTAATCAGCCATGGTGTAGTCCTATGGATATTTTTTAAAAAGTTAGACCTACTATAGAAAATGAGATCATACGAGATGCTGAAATGGCACATTCCCATAATTCCAAGTTAACGAAGCCAACTGTGGAGGTTTATTGGAGCTGTAGGCCAATATCACCTGAAGGGACAGATCTTGCCCCTCACTACTGTGTTCTGCAAAACTTTTCGAACTGCTGTAAAGACATTTATAATTTGTATGGACAAATGCATGTGTATGTCTGTGTCTGTGTCTGTGTGTGTATTTTATGTGCTTTTGCAAGGAATATTATTCTTTGTTTCTTTAATATCAAGTCAAAAGAAGACAACACCTAATTATTCTCAAACAGTTTTAAGAAACTCTTTCCATGAAGAAGTTGAAAGAAGGTGATGTAATTAAATTTCTTCTATCTTTGTATACGCTTAAATAGTGACTAGAAAATTCCATTAATAGTCACTAATTAAGTTTGAAGAAATCATCACAACAGATGCTTTGCAGATGGACACACCTATTTACCGCTTTTAATACATCAAAATGCCACAATCCATTTGTCTGATCAATTTTTGGGAAAACTATTATTTGCATACAACTTATTGTTATCTAACTAACTTTCATTTCAAAATGCTCCAGCTTCACAAGGCTAAAGAAGCCAGCACCAAGCCTTCAGGAAAGTGATTATAATTTAATTGTAATTGACAATGCATCCCTAATCTATTTTGAAAAATCTGTTACTTGGGTACAATGTTTTCTAGCAATATCAAGATGGATGATGAGGTTATATGACATTTTGCCGGCAAAGTGTAGTGCTGCATTTGGCAGACACACCTTCAGGCTCTGGAAAGGACATGGTGTAAAATTTATTAGAATTCAGACAATTATCAATTACACTAATGTTCATATCATGCTTCTTTAAGGCTTGGATACCATCTACATGCTACCATGTCATCTGATTCAGCTGGAAACTTTGTTTATTCATTGGCTAAGTTCAATTTGTACTTTACAGAATTGGAAGGTGGTTAAGTGCCTGGCATTGGAAGCATGTTTACTTGGACTCTACAGTTGGTCTTTGTGGAGTTCTCCTATGTCATATCCCTCAAATGCTGCACAGTTAAATGAGCTTAACACTGTGAAAACCTACTGAACTGCATGCCAGATATTTACACAATGTTTACACTGTGAACTTAGCAATAGCAGTTACATTTCTATAGTGCTTATCAGTGCTAAGCACTCTCTAAGTGGTTTACAATATATTTGAGCTAATTGCCCCCAACAAGCTGAGTACTCATTTTACCAACCTATGAAATGATGGAAGGCTGAGTCAACCTGGAGCCCTGAAGGATTGAATTCACAATGTTGTGGCTGCAATACTGTCATTTAACCACTGCGCCACCAAGGCCACTGTGAACTTCCTGGCATACTTAGATGACTTGATGTCTGAACCATGTGAACTTGTGTGTGTTTGAGGAATAATATGTATAGTCATAAGAATATAAAATAATATATAATGTAGGTATTTCTGATAACATCATTTTTCAATACATCAGTACACTAATCCAAACAGTTGCTATATAGTTAATAACACTTACATATCCAGGACTGAACACACATCACAATGAAAAGCCCTAAAAATGCTCTCTAGCTGATGATCGCTGTGTCACCTATTCATGTCATAGCAGTGCAGAAAGGAACAGCATTATGATGCTTCAAAAGTATTTATTCCAGTGTTGTCACCTGTTTAGTTTGAATAGGTTTATGAGCGTTGTTTTATGGGAACAGAGGAGAAATTCCTATGGTTTATCTTTTAAAGCAAATCTATTTTATTCACATTTTCTTGAACCAATATATGAGTGGAATCACAGTCATATTTTGGTGTTTGTACTTCTCATAATTTTTCAGTGCAGTTCTCAGTTCAACAAAGCATACAAAGATGTGTTTATTAGAAAAAACATGCACATATAAAATATGTACTAGTGAGAAATACCATAAAGTATCCAATATATTGTGGGAAATTGCTTGCAAAATTCACATGTTAGACAAAATTGCACGCAAAATGTGTAGATATTAAGAAAATCTGCGCTTAAATAAATAGACATTTTCATCTTGACTTTTGCAAATTCACTACATTGCAGAAGAAACAAGAGAAAATGCAATTAAGACTAAGAAGATGAAAATCTGAAATTGACAGATTAGATTAATTAGGGGAAATTTGAATTAGCTTCTAACAATAATCCATGCTATGTATGGGCTGTGGATTTGCTGAATAATATTTGATGCAAGACAAAATACACTAAGAGGTAGGGAGTATGTGTGAAAGTGTGAGAAAAAGAATGTCTTCTTTTAATTAATTCTACTGAATTAATAGTGATTTAATTTCTATTGTTTGTTCTTATTCATTGATGAAAAGAGGCAATGGACTAAGAGAGAAAGACTGAAAATCCACTTTTTCATTCAACAGTATTAAAATAATACTGCATCATTGCTATTGGCAATAATGTTTTTGCTAAGCATCTCAGAAAACTAATTATGGGCACTTTAAAACTGAGTTATGTCAGGGAGGGAGGCATATTCTTGAGGGCAGAAGTTAATCAAGTGCAGGAAATAATGTTCCAAATCTTATAAGAAGAACTAGGAAAACAGTATAGGAGCCCAACTGTGGGAGGGAAATAATTCCAATGAGAAGGAAAAATGGAGAGGGTCTCAAGAATCTAGGATAGATATCTAAAGAAGTTTCAGTGGAACTAAGATTTAAAAGAGATGTGCATGAGAAATGGGGAAAAGGGACAATCACCAGAGAGGAATTCAAACAAATAACCAGCAAGTGTGGGGAGGAAGTCAGAAAAGCTAAAGCACAGCATTTGCTCAGGCTTCCTAGAGAGTTCAAAAACAAAAGAAAGACTTTTTTGGGGGGGAGGTTATATCCATAGCAAAAGAAAGAACAAGGAAATGGTAGAGCCTCCGGGTAGACAGAATGGTAAAATGTTAACAGGGGATGGAGAAAAGGCAGAACTACAAAAAACCTTCTTTGCTCGGTCGTCTCTCAAAATGATAACATTGTTTTACCTGGGGAAAATGGAGCAGAGGATGTGGTAGGGGAAATGCATCACAGCATAGGTCAAGAGGTAGTACAGGAATACCTGGTTATTCTACACGAAATCAAATCCCCTGAAACAGATGAACAACATCTGAGAGTATTAAAAGAACTGGCAAAAGTAATCTCAGAAGCCCTGGCAATAATCTTTGAGAACAGATGAAGAACAGGAGAAGTACCGGCAGACTGCAGAAGGGCAAATATTGTCTCCATCTTCAAAAAGGGAGGGGCGAGATATCAATCATTGTACCTGAAATTCTCTACCTTACTGAAAAATTGGAAAAAATGATGGAAAAAAAAATGAAATTGCTAAATATTTCCCAGAGGTGGCCTGGAAATCTCCAGCAATTAAGGAGAAGCTCCAAATGGGAACTATGCCCTCCCTAGTATTGCTTTCTGACACATACCACCCAAGCACAACTCAGAGCTTGTTGTGATAACAACTGTACACTCAAAATTTTCAAATGAAAGAGTGAGCAATTCATGTCCGTTTGTCTTTGGACTGCAGTTCATCCCTCATCCTTGGCTGTGCTGGCTAGGTCTGATAGGAGTTGTAATGCAACAATTTCAGTAGGGCCATAAGTTGCCTGCACATGCTTTCATAGAATCATAGAAATGTAGAGTTGGAAGAGACCACACGGGCCATCCAGTCCAACCCCCTGCCATGCAGGAACACCCTCAAAGCATTTCTGACAGATGGCCGTCCAGCCTCTGCTTAAAAACCTCCAAAGAAGGAGACTCCACCACACTCTGAGGCAGCATATTTCACTGCCGGAGAGCCCTGACCGTCAGGAAGTTCTTCCTGAGGTTCAGGTGGAATCTCCTTTCCTGCAGCTTGAATCCATTGCTCTTTGTTTTGGTCCCTGGAGCAGCAGAAAACAAGCCCACTCCCTCCTCTACATGGCATCCCTTCTAGAATCATAGAAACTTTGAATTGCTTTGCTGAAGCAGTTCAAAGAATAACATACTCCGTTTCACTCAACCTTGGTTCACAAGACTTTCTTGCATTCATTTCTAAGGGCATTCAGTGTATCTTACTCAAAATTAAATTACTTAGCATCCTGTTCAGAATATTCCCAGAAAAGTATGTAATAGGACTACTGCTTCAATCACCTTATATGGTCTGCTTGCCAAGGTTTCTTACCAAAGAATGACATTCATTTCCCTTGATTGGTTTATCATGTAGCATCTTCATCATGAAACATTCTCTACAATTGTTACCAAAGACTTCCTGAGATAAAATTCAGCTAATTGTAGCTTCAAGCAACATTTATCTAAGCCAAAGTTTCTCTGTACATTTCCAAAACAGTGTACCATTAGCATGCAATGAATTCTCACTGATTAATCTTTGTAGGGTTATTTCATTAGTGCCAACAGCAACAGAGAAATAGAATTCTACTTCTGATTTATAACTTTTAATGAAAAAAATACCATAAAAAGTTGAAATAAAAGAGTAACTGTATTTGTAGCCCAAACTATGTTGCATATTTTCAAGGATGCAATTTATGAAAGAAGCTAATTATTAATTCTTTTCATTTTTGTCTATGAAGCTGAATACAAAATTCTAACCAGGGAAAATGCACTTTGTTTCTCATTAGTACATCAATGAGACTAAACAGCATTGGAAAGTAACTTCCGATTATTATTTTTCTAAAGCCTCAACCCCAGTTCATGTTTTATAGAAGATAATTTTTCCCATTGCTGAATTTTGTACCCCTTGTAATTGCTATCCAAAGCAACATGTCTATTTGAATATCTCTGAGACTGGAATAGCAGGTTAGGCAGAGCCATGGGGAGGTGTCCAAAAGACCCAATCTCTGGTGATTCATTGGCTTTATATGGCTAAGTTCCCATGTGGTCAGTGAGTATTTATGACAGAAGGCAGTCTCACAGAAGCAATCTATGCTACTAACTCTATCCATTTCTGTTGTCCCTATATATACAAGAATCTATGAATAAGCATATTTCAGATAATGTTCGAATATTGTATTTGAATGTATTGTAAGGAAGGATGTCACCATAAAGCTACACATGCCCTATGCACATCATTCGGCAATTATATACCAAGGCGTGTATCCAGACTTAATCATATTTGGAATACATCCACTGGGAATGTTTGCACCCTTTTTATGGCATGAAAATCTACTGCCAAAGTCACCTCTTCACTTTACTTAATAGTTGGCCAGCCTGGCTCACCCCAAAAGCTACTTCAGAAAATGCAGCTGTCACTCACTATAACCCTTTTGGAGACACACATACACAGTACATCCTTTGTATATGTGAAGATTCTGTTCCAGAAACCCCTGTGTAAAACAAAAAAGTGAATGCTCTAGTCCAATTCTTTTCAATGGACACAACATGCATGCAGATGTACAGTATATAAGTTATGCTATGCATGTGCAGTGAATTTTATGGACAATGTGGAATGGACATATCCAGCCAATAAATGAAGAGGTGGAGTCACCCTGATGCTGCACAGAGAGGCACTGTTTATGCCATCAGTTTGCATGGAGTCACCAACTGATGAGTGGTCCACATAGAATAAAGAACATGTAAGTGGGTGAAAGCACTCAGGGAGTTCATCTTAGGTACAGGGCCTACATACAATGGTCTCACATATTTTCTGTCCTTTGCTGCTACCATGGGAGAAGCAGAGAGATTGCCATTAGCAAGGATTTCTGCCCTAGTGTGACAACCAGTGTTGTTGCTAACCAACACCTTTGTGAACATCATTGTGACCATGTCTAACTGTGCTTTGTCCAGTTGTGTGCAGGTGAAGGGAAGCAATGCCAGACTATGGATGGAAAAACTTATTTTAAAATATTCCAAACTGGTTAAAAATATATTTGTGTGTCAAGCAACCCTGATGAGAAAAATCCTGGACTGATGAGAATCTCTGCAATTTCAGACTTATTTTATGTAAAAATCATATGTGATTGTTTTGAACATAAAACACCATTTTCTGTTCAAGAACCAGTGTTTAATAATATGAATAAGAACAAGAATAATGACAGAGGGGTTATATATGTTCTGTGAAAATGTAGATGGTGGGCATGGGAAGGAGCAAGTCCTATATAACACTGAATAATTCAGAGAGAATATAGTTCAGATAGGCAGAAAAGGGAAAAGAGGAAAAGTGAAGAGCACCTTCACTTAATGAAGGGCCTGAGGGGGAAAATGTTCATACAAACACAGATCTCTTTGAACTGGGGGCTACTCAGGAGCACCTTTTCACCCCTGCACAGGAGTCCCAGGCATCTGAAGTCACCTTCTCCTGTGAGTCTGCAATATAGTGGAGGGTGAACACAAGTCCCATGATGTCGGGAGTCCTCCATGTTTTATTGTTTTAGGATAGCAGTAGACTGAGGAAATAGTGATAGTAGGCTGTTAGCTATTCCCAGGCGCCAACCATTCCTTCTGGCTGGAATTTCAAAGGAACCATTTGGCATGATGATTTTTGTTCTTTTACAACTATCTTAGGAGAAACTGTCTGTTAAAGTGTAAGGTGGGGGAAAACGTTCCATTTTCAGCTTTAACGTCTGAAGACAGCATCCCTTACTATGTTACAATAAATCTTCTATTAAGTTTGTTGATCCGTGTAAGAGTGAATCTGTTCCTGACAGAAAGCTCGAGAATCCTTTCAAAAAATGCACCAATTGATGGACCAGTCGATTACTGAAGAAGAGCAAGGATCTGCAGAATCTGATGGAGCTCAGAAACTGAAGTGCCCCTGGATACCAAGACAAAATTGCGCCTGACCGAGGCTATGGAAACCCCCACAAGCGGCCAAACCTGGGTCTGGGGAGAAAAGCCACATACGTCGTTGAGACAACGCAGAAGGGCTGCTAGATGGGATACATCAGCAAAAGACCTATCCCTTTTGGAGGAGATAAAGCAAATGGAAACCGAACTGGAAAGAAAAGATGAGGAGATACTCGAACTCAAGACCATGCTACGCGAGATGCGCATCCGTCCCTCGCAGACAGGGAGATCACCAGGGGGGAGAACCACGAGCGGCTGTCTCGGCGGCAGGCACCCCTGGTCCGCCCCAGCAACCAACAGGGCACACGCCAGCGCCACTGTTACTCAGGAATGTGGGAGACCTGAAAGCGACCTTCAACGGGAA
The DNA here is from genome assembly GCA_948474755.1 of Ctenosaura bakeri. Lineage (NCBI taxonomy): Eukaryota > Metazoa > Chordata > Lepidosauria > Squamata > Iguanidae > Ctenosaura > Ctenosaura bakeri. The sequence continues at coordinate 475,337 of CAOLHI010001639.1, read as the reverse complement.
GGGGGAGAAACTCTCCTTTTTTTTGACTATGGCAAACAATTTCATGATTGATCACGGCCATCTATTTCGGGATGATGGGCCCGAATTCGATACCTAAGCCAGAGGATGAAAGGACTGGCAGCAGACTGGGTAGCGAACTTATGCCCTCCGCGCCCCCGAAACTAAAATCTGCAGCTCTTCATGAACCATCTGCGGGAACGCTTTGAAGACCCCCATTTATTGGAAAACACCAAATATCAACTGAAACGAATGAAACAAGGCAGGAACGATGTGGGGACGTATTCCCGTGAATTTAGAAACCTGGCCACCAAAGTCCCGTGGAGTGATGAAATTCTAATTGAGTTATACAAAGATGGACTAAATCCTGATATTCTACACGGGTGTTTATGCAGGCCAATCCACAGACCCTGCTAGGTTGGGTCAGACTAGCTACTGAAATGGAAGGCATAACCCAGACTGTTCAGCTGAACCGACAAAGACAAGACGTGCCAAAACGACAACCTCGCGGCCCACCGTCCTCAATGCTGAGGAACGGAAAAACGTCTCCGTTTGGGCATGTGCTTTAACTGTGGAAAACCGGGCCACCTCGCCAACACCTGCCGCGGAAACCAAGCTCCGACTGGGACTAAGGGAGCACGAGCAGACCCAAAGGATATAGAATTCACACATCAGACAGCGGCCGCCAAACAACCACTTAGACGCACTTCTAAGGACCCTGCAGCGGCGACAGGAGACTCCGATCCCGATGATGAAACCACCTCTTCGTCCTCATCTGACATAGATGGAGATTCTAAACCTGACTGCGATGACTGGCAAGCGGCGGGAACATCTGTAAGTACTCCTAAAATTCCCCATTTCTACGCCACGGTTGCGATTAGTGGCAGCGATGGGACTTTGCATGTACATAGGGCATTAATTGACTCTGGCTGCTCCAGAAGTTTGTTACACCCCAAATTGGCCAAACAATTGAAAACTCTTTATGAGCCCTTGGAATGCCCCATCAAATTAACGCAAATGGATGGGACCTCAATGACTGGGGAGTAATTAGTAAAATCACTAAGCCCATCTCATTTCAAATGGACAAAAACAATTACAGCATGCGATTTCTAGTTCCCAAGGCGATGCAGTTCAAATTGGTCTTGGGAATCGATTGGCTTCGTGAATATAACCCCCAGATAAACTGGACTGCTGGCACTATGTCCTCTTCAGATGAAAACTTTTCTATTCCCCATGAAGAATTGCAACAAATTCCTTCACACTACCGAGACTTCCAAAAGGCTTTCCACGAAAGGGAGGCTGACAAATTGCCTCCCCACACGGACTTTGACTGTAAACTGGAATTAGTTGACGGGGACCCTGCCTAAACCGAAAATTTATCCCATGAGCCAAAAAGAACTCCTTGCTCTCAAGAAGTTCCTAAATAAAAACTTGGCTCGCGGCTTTATCAAGCCCTCTACAGCCCCCACGGCGAGTCCTGTCTTTTTTCGAAAGAGAAAAGATCCCAGCGCGGATCCGAGACTATAGTTAACTACTCTGCTATTAACCAGGTTATTTCCTCCAATTGTTATCCCATACCTCTGATACGGACTGTTTTGGACCATCTTGTTCAAGGAAAATATTTCACCAAACTTGATCTTAAAGAGGCTTTTCATAGGATTAGAATGGACCCGGACTCTGAGTGGCTCACCACCTTTGCAACTCCTCTAGGTAACTTTAAATGGGCGGTTCTTCCCTTTGGCTTACAATCGGGGCCATCTGTGTTCCAAATGTTTTTGAACACCATTTTCCATGACTTGTTGTATCAGGGGGTTCTGATTTATCTGGATGACATTTTAATTTACGCAGATTCCATGGAATCTCATGTGTCATTGGTTCGTGAAGTGTTACGAAGGCTTATAGATAACAACCTCGTGGTTAATCTATTTTAAATGCCAATTTGACACCCAAACTTTTGATTACTTGGGATATAGGATTCAAGATTGTTCACTTAAAATGGACCCTTCAAGATTAACTCCATTTTGCAATGGCCCGTCCCTAAAACTGTGAAGCAACTGCAGCAATTTCTTGGTTTTGCGAACTTCTACCGGAACTTTATTGAGGATTTTGCTGCCATAACGCTTCCACTCACCAACCTTCTACGGAAACCTAAAGGATCCACTGCGGGCAAGGCGCATAGACTTTGTTGGTCGCCTGAGTGTCAATCGGCGTTTGACCATTTGAAATCTAAATTTACGTCTGAGCCCTTACTCCTTTTTTCCGACAGTACGAAGCAATTCATTGTGCAAACGGATGCTTCGGACTTTGCCATGGCAGCCGTTCTTTTACAACATGACACCACAGGAGCACTCAGGCCTTGTGCTTTCATTTCAAAGAAATTTTCCCCTCAACAAGCTAATTGGCCTATTTGGGGGGAAAGAAGCCAAGGCTATCCATTTTGCGCTGTCCTCTTGGCGTCATTTGCTTGAAGGGGCTCGACTCCCCTTTGAAGTTTGGACTGATCATAGGAATTTGCAAGCCTTACAGTCTGCTAAGAAACTCTCCCCTAAGCAGGCGAGATGGGCTGAATTTTTCCAGAGATTCCGATTTAAAATTGTTTTCAAACCTGGCCGAACTAACCAACTGGCGGACCCTCTCTCTCGACTTCCCTGTTTTGCGGAATCCCCTGCTACGTCCTCCCACTCCAATACCTTGTTTCCTGCCTCCTCTTGGCTTCTCAAGTGACTACTCGTGCATTAGCAAAGACAAGGCTTTCTGCCTCCTCTCTTTGTGACTCCGCTCTCCGCGATGCTATCATTCATGCAGCGCATGCAGACTCCTGGCTACCGGCAAACAAGGATAAAATAGAATGGGTTGACAATCTCCCCTTTTATGGCACCAAGGTCTACGTTCCCCCTGCTGCCCGCGAGCAGGTACTTCATCGTTATCATGATTCCAAACCCGCTGGACATTTTGGGTTTTTGAAGACATTGCATGCGATTCGCCGCCTTTTTTGGTGGCCTGGATTAAACACCTCCGTGCAAACTTACATTAAGCAGTGTGCCACTTGCAATGTTTCTAAGTCGCCCACATCTAAACCTCAAGGGCTCCTGCAACCTCTGCCTGCGCCTGCTAGCCCCTGGTCGGTCATCGCATGGGATTTTATCGTGTCTCTTCCCTCTTCACACGGCTTTCATGTTATTTGGGTTGTTACTGATCACTTTTCCAAGCAATGTCATTTTGTGCCTCTAAAGAAACTACCCCGTGCTGACCAGCTGGCTGACCTGTTCGTTAATCATGTATGGAAACTTCACGGACTACCTTCGGTGATCATTTCGGACAGGATCCAATTTTCACTTCCAAGTTTTGGACTTGTCTACTGAAAACCCTGGGAGTCACTCAGAAACTCAGCAGTGCTTATCACCCTCAAACAGATGGCCAATCTGAGCGTGTTAACAAATCTCTTGAACAATTTCTTAGGTGTTTTGTTTCTGAGAACCAGAATGATTGGGCTCCGCTCCTTCCGTTCGCTGAGTTTGCCATCAATTCTGCGGTTCATACCTCTACTGGAAACCCCCCTTTGAAAAGTTTGACGGTTTCCTTCCTTCCTCTTCCCCCCCTCTCCCTCTCTTCCTCCGCTCCTCCTTCTGTTTCTGCTTGGGTCTCTAAATTTTCTGGCATTTGGCAATCCGTCTCAGATGCTATAGCATCCGCTAAGCTTCCCACAAACGTTTCGCTACCGTAAACGGCAGCCTAATCCCCTTTACCAGCCCGGGGATTTGGTTTTCCTTTCTTCTAAGAACATTTCCTCTCCTTCTCCGTCTAAAAAACTTTCCCCTCGTTTTCTCGGACCTTTTCCTGTGAAAAGGGCTATTAATGATGTCTCTTTTGAACTAGATCTCCCTTCTTCCCTCAAGGCTATTCATCCTGTTTTTCATTCCAGTTTGCTGAAGAGGGCACCTTCGCTGACTTCTTCGCCGGCTGATGTTCCTCAACGCCCCGACTGACTTGCTACTGCATTCATATTACTATTTAGTTTTCTTGTCTTTCTACTGTTCCGTGATATTTTCTATATTTTGTGTATCTTTATGTATATATTTTTTTAAAAAAGTGGGGCAGGATGTCGGGAGTCCTCCATGTTTTATTGTTTTAGGATAGCAGTAGACTGAGGAAATAGTGATAGTAGGCTGTTAGCTATTCCCAGGCGCCAACCATTCCTTCTGGCTGGAATTTCAAAGGAACCATTTGGCATGATGACGTTCGTTCTTTTACAACTATCTTAGGAGAAACTGTCTGTTAAAGTGTAAGGTGGGGGAAAATGTCCCATTCTCGAGCTTTAACGTCTGAAGACAGCATCCCTTACTATGTTACAATAAATCTTCTATTAAGTTTGTTGATCCGTGTAAGAGTGAATCTGTTCTGACACATATGCTTGATGGCTAAGCACTGTGCTTGGCAAAGGACACTATGTGGTTGGCTGGCCACATAAAGATATTGTTTTGCCCTATCATCATATGGAATGTCAAGGAAGACCAACAAGTCCATGGCCACAGTGGAAACCCCATGGGGCCTCAGTGAGTGCTCTTCATCAGTGCATATGTGTGGCCAAGCCATGGATTTGCTATTGTGCCACTTAGCCGTCTGCCACAGCAGACCTCCCAACATACAGCATGAAACAAAGAATCATAGAGTTGGAAGAGACCATAGGGGCCATCCAGTCCAACCTGCTGCCATGCAGGAACCCACATCAAGGCACCTCCAACAGATGGCCACCCAGCCTCTGCTTAAAAACTTTCAAAGAAGGAGACTCTACCACAATCCAAGGCGACATTTTCCATTGCCGACAGCTCTGACCATCAGGAAATTCTTCCTGAGGTTCAAATGGAATCTCCTTACCTGCAGCTTGAATCCATTGCTCCTTGTTCTAGTCTCTGGAGCAGCAGAAAACAAGTCCATTCCCTCCTCGGCATGACATCCCTTAAAATATTTAAACATGGCTATCATTTTCCCTCTTAACCTTATCTTCTGCAGACTGAACATCCTCAGCTCCCTAAGTCGCTCCTCATAGGGCTTCATGACTTCCAGATCCTTCACCATTTTGGTTGCCCTCCTCTGGACATGCTCTAGCTTATTGATATCCTTCCTGAATTCCCAGAACTGGACACAGTATTCCAAACAGATGTAGCAGGACCTGGCTTACACTTGTCTGTGAGGCAGAAGCATTTTCTGCTTCCACATAGGGGCATGCTCCCGAGTGCATGTCTCAAAAACAAGGCAGATGAAAGTGGCTGTGCTTAAATTAAGTATAATGAGTATATGGATGGGGGCCCAATGGTGTGCCACTGCCCTTTTCCTGGATGTGTACATTTATTTAATGCACATGTATTATGACTAAGTATATGTTAGCATTGCTATACTGTAAAAAAAAAATATTACAAGGCATACTGGTATGTTGAATGCTTGAATAGTAATAGGTGGGTGGTGGGGCAGTTGGGGATAGTGACTGATGAGAGCCTCCACACAGAAGTGACAGGCTCAATCTTGGCCTCATAACTATTTTTCCACCACCAAAAAAGCTAGTCACAGAAGGAGCTGAGTGGGTCACAGAAAAGGAGATAGCATGTTGATCTTCATTTCTGAGAGCATGTACATTGTAGTGGGGAATGTTCCTCATTGGATCTTTATGATTTGTGTTGAGAGCTGACTCCAGATATAAACTAAGTGAAGCCCTAGTGAGGAACATATCTTGATGTGCTTTCGGGTGGGAAGGCACGTTCTGCATTGGGTCTGCTTGCATGTTGAGACTCAACCTAGCAATGTACTGCCTATTATGTGACAGTTGATGTTGACACTGCCCTGTGGGTGTCTTCCCATGGATTAGTGACAATTTGTCTGCTTCCAGCTGCACTGACCTGTCTCCATTTGATTTTCCTATGTTAGGTGTCCTTATTAGGTTGCATAATGTCTGAACCCTCCGTTTATGAGTCCATGGGTCTAACATCCTTAGGTCACCCACTGGCACACCAGCCATGGAGCTGGCCCATCAAATGTAATATACATGTGTCTTTAACTGAGCATTTTTTAAATGCACCTCTAGTACCTGTGTCTTATTCTAGCCTATTTCAGTCATGGAAAGTCCATGATTCTGGCATCCACTCACAGGCAGTAGAGGACCAGGGGGACTATGCCAACACCAAGGCTGCCTGACGGCAGAGGAGGACCACCATTAGCTTCAGGCATTCTTCTCCGAAGACTGGCAGCAGAAGCAAATACCACATCATGAAGAACAACATCTTGGCACAGCAACATCCTGCTGTTATCTTGGATGTTGAGCATGAGGAGCATCCGACATAGCTTACCACCTTTCCTGGTGTTCTTCATTGTCCTTCTTTTCCTATGTTTTCTATCTTCATTATAGTTCATCAGATCCAAGTTGTCCACAAGTGACTGTGGCAGGAGGTTAGACGTCTATGATGATAATTCTGCAGAGCTCTGGAGATAGTTCCAGAAAGAGCAGCCCAGTTCCAGTTTCATGATCAGAGATCATTGGACTTTACCTTTTTGTTTCTACTTGTTCATGTTCAATTGAATGAGATTGCATGTTTGATCAATTAATTGGACATTTCACAATCTTTCTCATGTTATTCATTTGCTTCTTAATCTTCTCTCTCCCAGGTTCCCCCTGCCTGACCTTCACAATTTAACTTTGCTATGACAGCTATCACAGTTATCACACAACATCCCATTGGGCCATTCCTCCTTCTCACTTCTGTGCTCTATCTGTTGAGGTACATTAACATCATCTTCATTCACTTTTTATCTCCATCCAGTAAATGGTTTGAAGGAAAAAGAAGTCTGGTCTTCATCCGTGAGTCCTCATAGTGAGCAAAGCTTCCATTTGCTTTGACAGAAAATATGCCTTTTTCCCACCGATGTTGTTCATGACATTAAAAAGATAACACTGCAATATACTGCTTTCATACTAATAATAGTAATTTTCACACCAGGTTCTTCAAGGCCTTTTACCACTAATTATATCTCACAATAGTAATTATATATCTGAAGTATGAAGGCAAAGTGTAGCAGCATACACTTGAAGTACTGTATTTTAAAAGCAGTAAATTCTGTTTGTAAGAGGACTCTGGGGGGGCTCATTTTGTGGGCTCTCAGACTTTTTTTCCCCCCAGTGTTACTTTTCAGGAGTAAAACTGATTGAATTCCAGAATGGTCATGCTGTCTGAGGGACAGTAGAAACTGTATTCAAAAAATAATTTTTACAGATAGAGAACTTTATAATGGAATGCTAGGTTAAATGCAAGGAGAATTAGGAAATGAGCACTTAACAGGCTTGCCAATCTTTTCTTGTTTTCATAAAGTCTTTATCCTTTTCTCAGAATTGTTCATGTTTTCCCTTATCAGGAACCCCCTTGAAGTGTGCTTTATGATAACTCAGTGGCAACTAGTTTTTAATCTTCTGTTTTCTAAATCTTATGAGATGATAGCAAATGAAGTGTTTAGAATAAGAAAATCTATAATAACATTTATCAATTTTGTGTGATTTTACTTTTTTAACCAGAGAAGGCCATGAAGTTGTTCATCAGTGCACATGGATAATCTAAAGGCAGTTCTCCAATTAGATGGGCTTGGATGAATTGATTTGATGCTAAATTGTGCTTTCCCAAGTCTGAAAGAAATTGATAACCATCTATTATTCCTTTGAATTTCCAAACATCTAAACCAATTTTGTTTTTGTTTTCAAAATGCATACGCTTTTTAAAAATCCATAATATAATTTACTCAGCTTGTGAGGGTCCTATTTTCTACTACATTTGTCACGAAACAAAAACAAAGTTAGAGGTGAGCATATATAATCTTGTATACTAATAGTAATGCCATTATCTCATTCTCAGTCATTTTGTAATCAAAATGACAATACCAGCACACAAGAGAGAGGCATTAGTAGGCTAACAAAATAAGATATGTTTAGTTTTTTAAAAATAAGCATGCACCGAGAGGCCATTTCCACCCTATGCTGTTATAGTGCTATCATTCCCTGGTGGCGCAGTGGTTAAATGTCAGTACTGCAAGCCACAAGGTTGTGAGTTCGATCCTGCTGGACTCCAAGGTTGACTCAGCCTTCCATCCTTTTGTAGGTTGGTAAAATGAGTACCCAGCTTGTTGGGGACATGTATAGAAATGTTTCGAAATACATGCTATTTGTAAGTTGTTCACCGCCTCGATCCATATGGAGAGGCGGGATACAAATAAATAATAATTTTAAAAAATCCACTTTCAGCATCTTATGGAAGTCTGGAGTTTGCAGTTGAAGGAGGAGCATTTAGAATTTTCAGCCAAAGAGCTCTTTGGCCTCAGTAAACTACAAACTCCAGAATTCCACAGGATGTTGAAAGTGGAATAATAGCACTATAACAAGTTAGTGTGGAAATGGCCTGAGATCCTGCATTGCTGGATGTAATGACAATGATGAAAGTCTCCAATCCCCACCACCACCATCCAATCTATCTGTTAAGCCAGGTAGTGCCTCAGCTGAAGGGTTTCCAAGATGCTGCTCATTACAATGCTGGGAAGTGATGACTGCAATGCTCTTTCACCTTCTGGCACATTGAGACAAGGAGCTGGAGAGACTCTTTGGGATCCTGCCACAACTGCTTCACAACTGGTAAAGTGCTGCAGTCATTATTTCTCAGAACTGGGATCTGATGCACCTTGAAAACACTTTGGTTGAGGTGTTGCCTGTCTCAAGAAATGGGGTTTCGGAGTACCCTCAGGATTAACGAGTGTGAAACATGGATCTCCACAGTTCCAAGACTGTGAATCTGGTTTACAGTCTTGAAAATACGGGACAAACTGTCAACCATGTTTTTTACTTGTTTGCCTCGATTGCTGAAAGCAGGAGTGTATTGATCTTACTACAAATGGCAATGGTAAGATAAACGCGAAAGAAAGAAAAAATGACACCACAATACAAAACTTAGTAAATTTGAGGTCCTTATCCCCTGAACATTAAAGAAATCTCTCCCACATTGAAGACTTGAAAATGGGAATACAATATCCAGGGGCCATTTTAATACAGCTCAGTGATGAATTATCTGTGTCTGGACAAAACTGGTATTCAAATGCTGGGTTATATTATGGGTTGGAAAAATTACTTGCTCACTATCTCTCATCAAGATGGTCTACTTTTCTGATTTTATTTTAAAGATGAGATTGATTGTTCTAAAGAGCACAATGGTTGCTTAATGTCTACTTCTGTATAATACAGTAGATTTAAGAATTATTTTAAAATGCACCATTAAAGAGCTTTCTTGACATTTTAATGAGCAATTTCTAAGTTATGATATTCTTAAAGAACTTTTAAATATCTTCTGGGAGACAATCGTGATTTTTTTCTTCACACACAAAAAAATGTTCCAATAATATTTTCTTGTGGATTATTCAAATAGTTTTTAAGAACATAGTTTCCTGTGTGAATATATTCAAAATATCAAGAGGAATAATGCTGCAAAATATTTTTATATTGGGGTAGTAGTAGCAATTATGTTTATATTTATTTAAGGATTTTTTTGGGGGGGTGCTCTTCAGGCATTCTTCTTGTGCTTTTTTTCTAATGTTAGTCTTCTGTCTAGAATTAACAAATGACAGAGAAGAGGGGAGAAAATTGCTGCTTCTGCTCTTCTCACCAACATATTCATTCTACACTAAACAATATGGTTACTAGATTGAAAACTGAAGAGGGTTCCTTACTTTTAACTATTGTGTAACAAAGAAAATTTCAGCAGGTGTTACTTGCTACTTGGTATTAAAAGAACCACCACTTACTGAAGTCCCCTCCTCTTAAAAACTACAAGAAACATCTCCAGTTTTCAGTTTTCAGTGAACAGGGTTCTGAACAAGGTTACAGTTGTGGTTTGCAGACTGATAGACACACCTCTCCAGATCAAGAATACGTGACAGTCCACAAGTTGCCTCTAGCTATGACACCCATAGCTTTTGTACCAATCTAGACCCACCCATTCCTATGTGTATCATTTAAATCATGATGGCTTGCTCCGTATTCATCCTTATTCAGGACGGCCTGAAGTGAAAAGAAATAAATTAGACTTTCTAGATTGAAATCACACAGTGCTGTATGATGCATAGAAATTGAAAGAATATTTGAAAATATTTTTTTAAAAAAAATGTTCAAGAAACATGTAATCTGAATGGTGAGAAACTTTGATGAGAAGAATCCTAGACTGAAGGGAATCTTCACAGTTTGGAACTCACTCTGCACAAAATTCACATATGGTTGTTTTGCACACACTCCCCTGCCCCAACATTTTCTGCAGAGAAAACAGCATTTTCTACATGGAAAATAATATTGCAATGCAGAAATATTCATTCCTACACAGATAATGCTGTTATCTCTGGAGGAAATGCTGTAATGGGAGAATTTATTTTGCATAAAATTCACACGTGGTTGATTGGTTGATTTGAATAGAAAAACATTTTCTGTACAAAAAACTTTTTTTTGCATGTGCAGGAATTAAAATCTCTTCATTTAAACATTTCACAAAGAAAGTGATGTTTCCTGTATGGAAACTGCTGCTTTCTGTGCAAAACAATCATGTGTGAATTTTGTGCAGGATAAATCCTGATTTGCAAATAGTCTTCAAAATCTGTGTGGTTTTCAAATATCTTCTTGCAGTGGGAATAAAATTGCTGAAATTGCTCATTGCTATTTGAAAGCACAGAACACCAAATTTTCAAGAAGAAACTTAGGCAATTTCTGCATCACACTGTTATAATGCAATTATTCCACTTTCAACATCCTGTGGAATTCTGGGGTTTGTACTTTACTGAGGCCAAAGAGCTCTCTGGTTAAGAATTCTAAAGGCCCCTCCCTAAATTGAAGATCCCAGGATTCCATAGGATGTTGAAAGTGGAATAGTAGCACTATAATCTTGTAATGCAGAAATGGCCTTAGTGAAGAATTACATCTGAAATGATGCAGGAAGACACTCCTGCATCTCTCTCTACCACAGTTTTTGCAATCATACACACACATTTAGATGGGAGATGTCTCTTTCTGTAGTCCATGTGATGTCATGGACTTGTCTTAAGAAATGTTGTTTGATTTATAAATTTATAATCGAGTCTAAGGTGAGGAACCTTGAGGTTATTTAGATGGTCTCCACAGTTGCTGTCATTCAAGGGGGACAGGGGGAAGTCCTTACATTGTGGCAAAGGTAGGAATCAGGGAAATCCTTTATTCTTGGTATTTACAGTAAGCACCATGGAAATCTTCACATTTAGTGGGTAGAGTAGGAAGCCCACAGTGGTGGGATTTCCTGAGAGGAACTCTCACAGTTGGTGGCAAGGGGATTTCCAGGGAAGAAACCATCACATTTGGTGAGGACTGGTAAATAATCTGAAGCTCCCATGAGTATTTTTTGGTAAAAGGGAGCTATCTTGACTTCTTCATTGGCTCAAGGGACTTAGGGACATAAAAAGAAATAACATTTGGGAATGGAATTGATTGGGTTTCTAATTTAGGACCTGTGACTTAAGTGGGGATCAACATGTTCAGGTTACCTGGAAATAAAACAAATGGAGCAAGCTAGACTGAACAGCTCATCCCTGGAGTCAAGACTGGTTAGCCCCTGGAATGCTGGACAGGAGGTAAGATTACACTTGTGTTAGCATATACCACACTAAGCAACCCTGATGCAGATCAGAATTAAATAGTTAATAAAGTGATTCTTAGTTTATCCATACATTTTGTGTTTCCCTCTGTTCTGACTGTGTAGGCAAATCTCCAGTATTGAGAGGCTTATCTCATGGAACTCTTAAAGATGTGGAACTTGTTAGCCTATTGGTTTCAGCACTATAAACACTGAACTGGGTAACTGTATTAAACATTTATATTAAGCAATTAAAGCTGTGTTTTCCCCATTCCTTTGTAAAGGATCATTGGCAGTAATGCACAGCCTGCAGTTTGGTATAATACACAAGAAATCCTTTGGCAGTGCTAGGCATCATTGTGCGCATCATAAACCAATCTGAAGAGGATATAGACCTGCAAACTGATATGAACTTTGTTAACTTTGTTAAGTAGAAATCACTTGAAGCTGATTTGAGTCTCAATTTTTGGAGAAAGTTGGGACAACAACAACAATATCCAGCTGAAGATATGACCAAATAGTTAAAATCTCCAAAGGTGTCCTTCACAACTTTTTTTAAAGTAGTGGTACTTGCCCTGGAAAATTCCCCAAGAAATTGTATATAAAATATGAAATTCTGATTGCAAATCTCTGGAAGCGATTTGATTTTCCCTGCTTCTTTTCTTGCTCAGAATCCCTCTGAACTCTGGATCCAAACATATGTTCTTTCTCTGAGCCAAGTTGCTGTGAAAAACAAACTACATAAACCCATTCAAAGTAAAAATGGAAAGAATATTTTCTATTGTTTAGTTCCTGATCAAAAAAGGGACTCTTGGAAAACCCAGTTGGTAAGAATAATAAAGAGGGAAAAATTTTGTTGTTTCTCTCTAGTTTTCATACATCCCAAAGTGGTCTGGGAAATTATTCTGTACAGAAATGCATACTTTTGTGTGCAAAAATCATCACTGTTGTGTGCAAAAATCATGTGATTTCTCCTGCAATCTGTTCCCATGGTTTTCTTGAACAAAAATGCTCTGTCATGTCACCAGGAGCCCACTTTTTTTTTTCCTGCAACAGAGAGAAAAATACAGAAATTATTAGTCCTAACAAGCAATCATGAAATAATTAAATATTTACTTTTCTAATTCAAAGTTACTTTTCAAGTATTAAAATGGGACAGAAAATAATAAAGGGTCTTAGAAATACCATTCAAGGTTCTAGCTCTACATCTGAAATAATGAAATTTAGCTTCAGCATCATTCCAAAGCTGAACATTGAGAGCATCTGCATATTATTTTAAAAATCTTCAGGATAAGTTGATCTATTTAGATGTGGTTTAATTGCTCTATTGAGGTAATATCAATGGCTACATTTTATGGTATCAATTAAATCAAGCTCTTTTACAATGATCAATGCTTCTATCTTTATGGTTATATGTCATTCCTGTGTTAAAAGGGCAAGACTGAAGGGACCAATTTGAGGGTATGACTCTGTGACATATACACTACATACTTATAAATTTGTACATGAGAGCTGCTGCCCTTCTACATAGATCACACACCTAGTCAAATAACAGGCCATGGGACATTCTATTTTCCGCCGACTCTTCCCTCTTGATGAAGGGTAATGTGGACTCTTCTCCTGTGACCTTTACAGTAAGTAGTCACGTCGACTGCAAAAGACTGATACATTTGCTTCATTACCTAGAAAGGTTTTAGCTTAAAGCATTGCCCTTGCTTCCTCCACTGAAAAAGGGGGAATGTCCTTTGATACAAATGATTGATCACATCTCCCTGCTTAAAAGATTTTAAAGACATTGGTCTGCAAACTCTGTACAGTCTCAACCAGCTAACATTTGAAGCCTGCACTAAAAGATTTTATTTAAAGTACTCTGTGTCCTAGGGAGTTATGCATTCTAAGATTATTTTTGTTCAAGACAATCATTCTTACTTTCTAATATTGGGGATTAGGCATTCAGTTAAGTATGTTGTGGACCCTTCATCTCAACTTTTTCTTCCTGTTTGTACTATGCCAAAACCACCAGAAAACTGAGAAGTAGAGGGAATTTGGCACTCAGTTCATTACCTTTCTATGGATGAATGCTGGCTGCTATGTTGCAGGGATGGGAATTAATTTTACAGAGCAAACTTATGGATTACAAATATCAGTGTTTCTTTTAATGTATTACTTCTAGCATTGTTGTTGTTGTTGTGTGCCTTCAAGTCATTTCCAACTTACTGCAGCTCTAAGGCAAACTTGTCATGGGGTTTTCTTGGCAACATTTGTTCAAAAGGAGTTTGCCTTTGCCTGACTCTGAGGCTGAGAGAGTGTAACTTCTCAAAGTTACCCAGTGGATTTCCATAGCTAAGAGACGATGCAAGCTCTGGTCTCCCAATGTCCTAGTTCAATGCTGAAACCACCACACACCCTGGCTGTTTACTTCTAGTGTTGTTGTTGTGTGCCTTCAAGTCATTTCCAACTTATGGTGACCCTAAGGTGAACCTATCATGAGGTTTTGGGTGGCTGAGAGTGTGTGATGTGCCCATAGACACCATGTGGATTTCTGTGGCTTAGTGGAAAAACCCTCCCTGGTATCCAGAGTCATATTCCAATTCTTAAACCACTACATCACACTGATTGTCACTTCTAAGGTAGCAGGGCAAAGTAAGATTCCTTTCACAAAATCATTGCTTATTGTTCATTGTATTGTCATTGTTATTTGGAAGAACAACTAATTTGTATAACATACTGTATGTGGGACTGCCTTTGAAGAGTGTTCAGAAACCTCATCTGGTTCAAAGAGCTGTAGCCAGATTCCTAATGGGGGCTGGCTACAGGAAGCACATAACTCCTTGTTAGAACAGCTTCACTGATTGCTCATCCATTTCTGAGTATAATTCAGAGGTGCTGGTTTTGACTTAAAAAGCTCTATATGACTCAGGCGTAGGTTATTTGAAGGACTGTATTGTTCATGCATACTAAGTGCTGTGCAGGCATGGCATAGGAGGAGGTGGAACCAAAAGTTGGCCTCAGTTCATTCCAGTCAAGCACAATGAAGCAACACCCAGTAGCCTTGGTGGCAGCTGATACAAACACCAGAACCACAGTCTTGGTCTTCCTTAGAAAGCTGTGGGCACTGGTAGGTGATGTGCCAAGCAACCAGCTCATCAGCTGGAGCCAGAATGACCTGAGTTTCCTTGTGCTGAATGAACAAAGATTTGCCAAAGAGATTCTTCCAAAGTACGTCAAGCATAACAACATGGCAATTTTTTTGGAACAGCTAAATATAATGCTTTTGTAAGGTAGTTCATGTTGGCTCAGGCATTGTTAAATTGGAAAGTGATGCTCCTGTTGAGTTCTAGCATCTCTACTTCAAAAAAGGACAGGAAGACTTATTGGAGCACATTGAAAGAAAGGTTTCTTCTTCAAGATCTAAAGAAAATAAAATTCACCCAGAACACCTGTCTAAAATCATAGTAGTGCACAAAATCATAGAATCATAGAGTTGGAAGAGACCCCAGGGGCCATCAAGTCCAATCCCCTGCTATGCAGGAACACCCATCAAAGCATTCCCAACAGATGACCATTCACTCTCTGCTTAAAAACCTCCAAAGAAGGAGACTCCACTACACTCACAGGCAGCATATTCCACTGCTGGACAGCTCTGACCGTCAGGAAGTTCTTCCTGAGTTTCAAGTGGAATCTCCTTTCCTGCAGCTTGAATCCATTGCTCCTTGTTCTAGTCTCTGGAACAGCAGAAAACAAGCCCGCTCCCTCCTCAACACGACATCCCTTCAAATATTTAAAAATGGCTATCATGTCCCCTCTTAACCTTTTCTTCTGCAGACTAAACATACTCATGGGGCATGGCTTCCAGACCCTTCACCATTTTGGTCATCTTCCTTTGGACATGTTCCAGCTTGTCAACATCCTTTGTGAATTGAGGTGCCCAGAACTGGACACAGTATTCCAAATGAGGCCTAACCAATGCAGAATAGAGTGGTACCATCACCTCCCTCGATCTAGACACCATGCTCCTATTGATGCAACAAAGAATCATGTTGGCTTTCTTGGCTGCTGCATTGTACTGCTGACTCATGTTCAGCTTGTGATCTATCAAGATTCCTAGATCCCTTTCACACATACTGCTATCCAGCCCTGCATCCCCCATCCTATATTTGTGCATTTCATTTTTTCTGCCTAAGTGCAGGACCTAACATTTATTTCTGTTGAATTTCATTTTGTTAGCTTTGGCCCGGGTCTCCAATCTGTCAAGGTCATTTTGAATTTGATCCTGTCCTCTAGTGTATTAGCAATCCCTCCCAATTTGATATCATCTGCAAATTTGATCAGCATGCCCTCCACTCCTTCATCCAAGTCATTGATGAAGATGTTGAATAGCACTGGGCCCAGGACAGAACCCTGTGGCACCCTGTGGTTCAAATTAGACAAGAAATTATTGAATCTAGGCTCTTTGCTTTGATGGGAGAAAATGAAACTCTTTGGAAGGAAGTAGTAGAACTGAAGGCAAAACATCTGAAAGAACAGCAAGTTATTCAGAAGATTGTACAGTTCATTTTTACCCTTGTTCAGAATAACCAGTTTGTGAATCTGAAATGCAAACACCCATTGCTTCTGAATACTAATAGGACTGCAAAGTCCAACCTATTCCAGCAGATCATTAAAGAACCAACAGAAAATAAACACTATCTTGTAAATAGGCAGATGCCACACAACAGGACTAATGGTTTAAAACAGAGAGAAGAGCTATCTTGTGATATTATTATTTATGATATCACTGATGATGATATTGGTGATGAAGAAAAAGCCTCAGTTACTCCAGAAACCAGTGAGGACACTGCCTCAGATTTCAACTAAAGTCCTGACATTGGAATAGTAGAAGATGACAATAACAATGACTATGCATCAGTAATTCAAGAAAATGCAAATGCTGAACCAGCCACCATTCCACCACCTGATTCTGTCAGTCTTCCCACAAATGGTACAATTCCATTAATGTCCAGTTCAGTTCAATTAATCAGTCAGTGAACCTTAACAACAGAAGACCCAATCTCAATGATGGATTCTATACTCCGTGAGAATGGAATGATTTCACACAATATTAATCTCCTTGGAAATGTGGAACTCCTGGGTTACCTTGATAGCACTGATTGTAGTTAAGAGGATAAAGGAATAAGAGAAAGGGAATTGAAGGACTGTGTTCTTTCTTGTGAACTTTCCTATGTGTTGTCATCTGCTCAGTAAGCCCTTCTATTGTTATTTTTGTTCTGCTGTTGTGTTTTTTTATGGTTTATGTTTCCAACTAGCTTTTCATACTTTAATCACTTTTTAATGTTTCTGTTTTACGAATTTTTAACTATTTTTTTATCTGTTGTAAGCTACTTTGAGCCCAGACTAGGGAAAAAGTGGCAACAACAACAACAACTTACATCTACTCCTCACCTACACATTGCTGAATCCTTCATAACATCAATTACAATTTTATACCAGGCACTAGCTCTCACAATACTGCAGTTACCTGGATACTATCCAACCACTTTATCCTGAAATCATAAACACATAAGTGTCATGCTGCATCAGATCAAAGGTCTATCTACTCCAGCACTGAATTCAGAGTGATCACATTACGAGAAGCTCATGGGGATGACACAAATGCAACACTATCCTGCTACATCTACTGCAGCAACTACATCTGGTACAAAATGCAATACAGTTTTAGAAATGAATTGCAGCTGCCATCCGCTCTGTCTGAGTGACTTCTTGTATTTAGCACCTGCATTGACAGTCAGATACAAAATAGTCTGCTCTATGCTGACAATAATTATACTGAATTTGACCACTGCAAATACAGAAGAACTTTAGTTCAATTCATTTTTGAAGACTCTCCAAACATTTGCATACGTATCCACATTTGGAATGGCAAGAACATGAAGGTTAAAAAAATTAAATGTAAGAGAAAATGGATCTGTCAGTTTTTCCCATCTGTTCTATAGTTAAACACACATATTCATTCCTCTCCAGCTTTGCAAGTTTTGAGAATATTTTAACAGAATGCTTCCCTGAAAGACTGAAGCTTAAATTCACTACCTTCCGATCCTCCAGCCGCTAAAGTCTAGCACTAATGGAAATGTCAAATAGAAGCTCACCAGTTGCACAGTCTCTATTGAACACATGTAAATTAGATATAAGCAAGAATATTTTTGTTTTAAGAGTTAAGTGTGAGCTATTTGTCAAATAATACAAGCTCTTTATAATACAGCAGTTAGGGAGATAGAATACCAGTATTAGTATAGTCCTGAGGGTAATTGCTTCAGTCTTATTAAGGTTAACTGATATTTATTCAGAACAAAATGTGATGTTGGAAACTAGATGGTTTTTCTATAATTTATTTTAATTTGTTTTCCATGTTGTGTTTGTCTAAGCAAATTAATAAATATATTAGTACTTTATAATATTGCATTATTACCATCCACTACTAGGAAATTTAAAGATTATATCATTTACAAATGATTTAACCCCATCTGAAAGAGCTTAGCATAGCTACTAAGGGATTGTATACTAGAGGTTTCTGTAATAAACTTTTCTCAGCAGTTTCCAAGACACAAAATGTATTTATTCATTTATTACACTTCAAAAACCATCTATAATAACAAGAATTTTCTAGGGAAAGTTAGGTCCTTTAAAACCATCACTAAAATGTTGTTGTTAACATGAGGACTGTGGACAGCACAATATGAACCAAAATAAAATCACAATATAAACCACAATAAAATCAGTTATATGATATCATTAACCAATTAATCAAAGTAATCAAATTTTGAAGGGTCAAGTAAAAGAAAACTCTGTTCTTATTTCCAGACAAGATAGAAGAGGCTTTTGGAGAGACTTTTGACCGTGGAGAACCAAGAAAGCATCATTTAGTGAGCTCTTTTCTCATTGATACTGAAGGAATTTCACCATTTGTCCCCTTATGTGAATATTTTAAATAAAAAATAAAGGAAGAACACTTGGAAAAGATGAGGATGGAAGATTTGAAATATACATTGATTTATATCCTTAGAGAAATGTATGGATAGTATTTAATGCCAGATAGGTTGTCTAAAATGTATAAAGGTTCCTCAAATGTTTGCTGGTAATGGAATCAAATAGAAGGAACTTTGTACCACATGTGCTGGACCTGTGAGAAAGCCAAGGAGTTCCGGGTAATGAATCAAAGAGCGATAGAAGACATCTTAAAGGGAAAGACAGAACTCAGACCTGAGCTTTTCTTTTTGCCTGATGAACAGGCTAAGAAGTTGTGAAGAAACTTTTACCACATGATTGATCATAACAGGACAGGTTTGCATGCACAGAAATGAAAAAGTGTGGATATTCCTTTGCATGAAGACTGGCTGTTGAAGAGGCTGAATTTGGAAGAAATTGATAAATTAACTATTTTAATTAAGGAAGGATATCCCTTTAAATTTAAAAATGATCAGAGGGAAAAGTCAATTATTGATTTTGAAAGTTAAGCTTATAGTTATTAAACTCTAGGCAGTAGTGTAATAATGACAGACACACTAGAAGAAGTGTACTTTGTAGGTCATCTTAGAAACAAAAGCTGGTATGTTAGAAGCCATTTATATGTATTTTTGGCCCCCCTTTTTAGTTTAATTTAATTTAAATAATACAATATTAGGTTAGACATTAGAGCTTGGCTGCTTGTTTACTGTATATCTTTTAATCCTTTGTATGCTGTTTTATAATACACAATACATTTTAATTAAAATAAATGAGAGAAGGAAGGAAAAGGAAAGAAGAGGGGACAAAAGATACAGAAGAAAACTTTACATATCTCTGGTATGTATATTGAAAACTGTTTACAGAACAGTTCTTACAACTTCAGTGAAATCAATTCTTGTATGGGATATCCATTAGCTCTATGCCTCAACCTAGAGAATACAGTTTTATCTTACTTGGTGACAGCAGCCAGGATAATCTTTGTGAGATATTGGTGACAGAAATTGACCCCCTCAATAAATGAATGTTTGGATAAGTAATGATGGAACTGACAAAAATAGAAAATTGTCTAATTGGTTGAAAGGCAACTCCATACAATCATATTTAAAAATTTGGAGACCCTATATACTTTATGTAGTATGGCAGGTTTTGTGAAAAAGCACAATTAAGTTTTGATGTTTAGTGAATAAATAGCTCTGAAATTCAGAGACAAAATAATTTTCAAGGATTTTCTTTTTTTCAAAGTAAGGGGATGTATCTTGATTCAATAAACTGATGTTGGAAAGTGCGGGAAGTCTTGTGGCTGGGAGCTCAGCAGCAAGCTTGATAATGCCCTTCCATTCCTCTTTCTAAATTTCCTTTCTTGTATCTATTTTTTTCTTTTTTTCTCTCTCTCTTTCATCTACCTTTCTTAAACATATATTTCCCATATAACATATTTTGATGTTGTAAATAGCTGATGAATAGGCATATTTGATTTATTGTGCTATAAAACTTTTCTAATGATATCCTCTAGTATGTTACTATCCATGTTTTTCTCCTCTCCTTCTTTTCTCTTATTCTTTGCATATTTTCTTCCTCTTGTTTTCTTTCTCAGTTTAGTTTTTCTTGGTAGTAATTATATTCTATTATTCCTATGTACTTTTTTTGGTAGAAATTTAATAAAGAATATATTTCTATAGATATATCTATCCATATATATATATATATAGAGAGAGAGAGAGAGAGAGAGAGAGAATACAACTTTTATTAACAAATGTATTCTGTTGTTTTAATGGGTTAATGGTCCCACTAATTTAACAGGCCAACTTACTATGTAGAAGAAGCAGTAACTTCCAGTTAGTAGTGATCTCAACAGTTTAGCAAAATAATTGGATCTCATGTTAAGAATCATCTTAATAACAAATTCAACAAATATAATTAACTAAAGAAGTTAATAATGGCTTGTTTTGTTCTGCTTTAAATGTAAAAATTAGATATATTTTGTGTTACAGCTGCTGCTCATTGTTTGCTTCTGTTCTCTCCCAAGGTTGTTATTATCACATTTAATTTAGACATTTCTAATTAATTCCTGATTGTTCCCCTGTTATGTTAAAAAATGCAATGGTTACTTGGCCTTTAAGCCATTCAGTGTGACCCTATTCTTCTTCACTCACATAAAAAAGACACATTTAAAATGCTAGTTTTGCACTGAGTCATTTTAATGAATCATCTACAGTCAAACATAACATTTGATCACTTTCTTCTGTTTGACATGCCTCTCTTAGGCCCTTTCCGCATCGGGCTATTAAAACAGTGCAGAGCGACCTCCAACGGAGGTCTTCTGTACCGTAGAGTAGACTGGGGCAGACTACTTTTTGTAGTTCCGCACCTCAGTCCACTCTGGAGTGACCGGAACTGGTCGCACAGCATGTTTTTTAAAAATCTCTTTTTAGAGGTTTTTAAAAAGCATGGAGCATGCCACTCCATGTCACTCCATTGCTGCGCTCTGGTGCAGATTTTCAGGCACATGCAAGTGCATGCCTGCAGATCTGCTGGGGGTGGGCTTTAGGCTGGTGAGCTTTTCCAGTTGGTGGAGAGCCTCCACCAACCGGAAGCCACCATTTTGGATGCCAGAGCAGTGCAGAGCGACGAGCTCACACTGCTCCTCATCCCGACGGACTCACCCGGAGGGAGAAGAAAGCCGGTGAGTCCCATTTTTGCCCATTTATTTTCACACATGCGGAAAGGGCCTTAGTGAGCTGTACCAGAATTCTTTCATAATAGCCCTCAAACTCCATGAAAGTCTAATATATTGTCATTCTATTGACTCAGTGAGCTGGATCTCATGTTCTTTAATTATCTAAAAAAACAAAACATTCCATAGTTCAGTCGTATATTTTCCTCTAATAAACACAGACTGAAAAGAAACTTGGAAATAAAGCCAAATTCACCAAAAAATCTGAATTTCAAGCATGCTGTAGTTAAACTTTTTTTCTTACTGAGCTCAGAATATCACCAGAGATGACAGAAATTCTAATTCTGGGAAGAGGGGTTATTGGAAAAGTCTACTATTGGTTATGGCTGTACAACTCTTTCCATTTTAGAAAAGGTGTAAAGGAATATCTGCCATGTGCAAGAGGTTCATCTCAGCTGTGCAGTCATAACTCATCTTGCTCCTTTAATATATTTATGATATATTGTGTATCAAAGATTCTCAAATGTTCTACTCCCAGGACCCTTTACCTGATAATGACTGAGGCCCACCAGTTACAAAATGGTAGTACAGGAGCTGAGCGGTGTAGAGGTTTCAATGTTAGACCAGGACACTGCTCAGCCATAGAAACCCACTGAGTGACCTGGAGAAAGTTGCACTTTCTCAGCCTAAAAGGAAGGCAATGGGAACCTTCTCTGAATAAACCTTGCCAAGTAAACCCTAAGATAAGGTCACCATAAGTCAAGGGCAATTTAAGTCCTTGATGGCAACAAAATAATCATCAACAATTTCAACAACACAACCAACAAAATGCAGGGGCAGTCACATCACAGTGGCAGATGGCATCTGATTTCACCTTGGTCAGCTTGCAAATCACAATATAATTTTATGTCTAGTCGCCGTTTGGAAAAGGGCCACAGCAATTTCTTTCTTACAGAGATTTTCATGGTTCATTTTTCATCAGTTGCATTACAGACATTAGATCTAGAAGTATATTGATTCAGCCACCCCTATTCACAGGTAGAATTTGCAGATCCAGTTAAGCAGAAACCACTTTTCATATCACATTTCTTCCCCATCTCACATATCTTTTTAAAATGTTCATACTCATTTCCTGTTGTCTTTCTTTTTTACTAACTTAATAAGTACTGTATCTCAACTGCCAGAAATTTTCATCCATTTTTCATCCTTCTTTTAAAGTTACTTCCTTCTGTAACAGCTTTTCCCTCTTAGTCTCTTCCTTTCTATTCCTTGACGATGATGACTACAACAAGAACAACAACAACGATGATGATGATATTTTAAAAAGTTGCATCAATGTCTATTCGCTTTTTCAAGTCTTTTCAAGGATTCTCTGGCCCCTGCTCTAAGAGGAGACATGCTCCCTCCTTTCCACTCTGATCTTCTCTGTCTCCAGCTTTCCACACTTCCAGCTTCTTCCCTTCTTCTGCCCTCTCTTCCACTCAGGCACATACCCAGACACTGTTCCTGGTGGTCATGTCAAGTTGCTCTTCTGATCTAGAGGCACTGACCTTCATCATAGCTCAAAAGTGTGTCTGAAATCTAAGGTACTTTTCCTTGTCTTCATCCTTTCTATGATTTCATCTTATTTATTTAAGATATTTTTAAAATCCCCTTTGAGAGGAAGCAACACTGAGGCAGTTAAAAAAATCAGGTTTAAAATACAATCAACAATATATATTTTTTTTCATCTGCTTTCCTTCCATTTGTTAGTTTGCTTTTCCTCACACTTGGTTGGCTTCTGTGTCTTGCAATGGTCTTCATCTTATTTATTTATTTTTATTATTTATTCATTGTTTATATTTGTATGCCACCTTTTCTCCCAGAATGGGACCCAAAGTAGCTTCCAAAAATAAGTTAAAAACATTAGAATCATAGAGCTGGAAGAGACCACAGGGGCCATCCAGTCCAACTCACTGCCATGCAGGAACACACATCAAAGCATTCCCAAGAGATGACCATCCAGCCTCTGCTTAAAGACCTCCAAAGAAGGAGACTCTATCACATTCTGAGGCAGCCATATAGCTCTGACCATCAGGAAGTTCTTCCTGATATTCAGGTGGAATCTCTTTTCCTGTAGTTTGAATCCATTGCTCCCTCTCCTAGTTTCTGGAGAGCAGAAAACAAGTCCATTCTCTCTTCGATCTGACATCCTTTCAAATATTTAAACATGGCTATCATGTTCCCTCTTAACAGACTAAACATACCCAGCTCCCTAAAACACTCCTCACAGGACATGGCTTCCAGACCCTTCACCATTTTGGTTGTCCTTCTCTGGACATGTTACAGCTTGTCAATATCCTTCTTGAAATGAGGTGTCCAGAACATTTAAAACAATTAAAAATATTAAAGCATATAAAATTATATATCCTTCAAAAAGCTACAATTTGAAAACAAGTTAAATAAATAAAAAGCTCCTGATCTCACATAAAAGCTTGTTTGAAGAGAAATGTTTTTGTCTGTGGCAAAAGGAGAGCAGGAAGGATGGCAGCCTAGCCTCTGTGGAAGAATGTTCCACAGGGTGGGAACAGCCACTGATACTATCCAGACTACTGCCTTTCTCTCTAACTAGTCTCCAGTTCCGTATATTCCAGTGCATTATTCATGCACAGGTGCTCTGCTACTGGTATCCAGTCATGGGAGGGAATATGTACTATATAGAGTGATTAGTCTTAGCATATCCTGGTGATGATCCTGAGACATCTTTTGGTGTGGGAAGGACATTCTTAAAGGTCTTGGAGAGATGGAGGGAATGGCTTCCTTTTTGAGCTACTATTTGGAACTAGAGTGGTATCACTTTTTTGCTTTGGAAACAGTTGTGTTATTAATGCCTAGTCTCCAATGTGTTAAGTGAATGTTCTTTATTTCAATTTGAATCCTGTTGAGGAATTGAGAGATTTTTATTAACAAGTCTCCCAATCAACAGAATATTCTGTAATGCACAGGCAGAAGTTGAACAAATTACAAGTCCCACTTTATCATCTCCACCTCAGACACACTTAGTCTGGCTCAAAATAAGCACAAAGAATTTGGTTAAAAATATGAAAAGTTTACTCACACAATCTTGTGCATAGTTTACACAGGTTCAAATTCTTGAAGTAAGGTAAGAAAAAAATAAAAACTCACATGCTGACAGGGAAGCATGTTTGCCAAAGGATTGCAGACCAGGGAAGCCAAAGAACAAAAGAAGGAAGAGGAAGAGAATATGCAAGAGGAAGTGGTTGTTGACCAAACAACAGGAAGTTTACTCTAGGCAGTCTCCTCCATGCCTACAATAGACATGTAAATTAACCTGTCAATTAAAGCATGCAAAGGTTGCCACTTCCACCAAATCCCACATGTTCATTGCAGTTTAATTAATTCAATAAAGATGTGTACTGCTTTAAATCCCTAAATTCTAGGGTCTGAGGACAAAAGGCTGAAGGATGGCCATGCCGCAAAGAAATGCTGGGTAATGAAAATTGATCTTAGTCCACAATTTGAGAAATGCTCTTATACAGACACAGTTGTATTTATGGAAGGTTAATTTTGACTACAGGTTTGTAGGAGATGAGTGGGGAATCCACACATTTTCCCACTCAGGCAACAATTTCCCCCACTTCTGAATCAATAAATCTGCTCCTTTACACAGATTATAATGAAATCCTATGAAGTTAAAAACCTAGGTGTGTTTTCACCTTACAGTAATATGCCTTCTGTACAGCCAAGAAACAGGTATGTATTCTAGGGCAGAGGAATCATGAAGCAGTTCATTTACTTGTCCTCATTTAAACTGCCTTGTGTCTTTCAGAAATGTGCTTGGATCATCAAGCTTCACAAAATCATACATCATGAGAACATGTCACCAGCAGCAGATTCCACCTCTGCCTTATGCATGTTCAAACTGTTTTGGAGTTGTGATACAGGAGAGGGTTTCCCCATTTGTTCTTAAGTTTAAGTTGTGAGCAATCCTGATGAAATCAAATACTGTTAACTATATATATATATGTATGTATATATATTTGAGGGACTGTGTTTAACAGAAAGAAGGGAAATGTAGAGAGAGAGAGGGAGAGAGGAAATGCTTATTTTTTTTTCAACTTTACCCACCATTAGTACAGCTTTGTTTTGTTTGGGGCGAGGGTGAGCCCTTCTAGCTACAGTTGTTCTGTATCCCTTGTTAGTCTTGGTCCTCTTTGTTCATACTGAACTGTAGTCTCTAAATAATTTGTCAGTTCTCAGTTAACATATCAGTCAAGGAAGGCAGACAGGCACAGTATTTTTTTCTATTTTATTTTTGTTTTGGCTAAGCAGAATACAATCACAGCCATCACTTTCTTCATTTTATTTTTATTTTCCAGTTCATTCTGAAGTAAAATTTGGCAGCCCATTCATTTTCCAGCAGCGTGCTTTGCCCAAGGTATACCGGACTTTGCTCTATTATACTATTAAAATAAAATAACATTTTCCATACACACACACACACCGTTTTTCTAAAATAATACTATTCAGTGAAAACAATAGAACTTTGCACATAAAAAGAGAATATGTAATCCTTTGACCCTACCAGTCTGCATTTTAGCAGAACTAAACACACCTTTTGAGTTTACCATTCTTGTAAATTAATCTTGTAGTGTGAGGAAGTGTTATAGGCATTTAGATTCCCCAGTGGAAGTGAAAGGAAGAAACAATTATCTGAATCCCAAATAGCGATCTGGATCTGGACTCTACATAAAGGCCCTTTCCACATCTGATGGAAAAAACATCCTGAAGCGTCCTGAAATGGAGCTTACCTGAAACCCGGCAAGTCCGTCGCCACGTGGAGCAGCGCGTTTTTGCTGCTCCACACTCCTCGGCGTCCCGCGGCATCCTGCGGCATCCAAAATGGTGGCTTACGACTGGCAGAGGCTCTCCACCAACCGGGGAAGCTCGCCAGCCGGAAAGCCCACCCCCAGCAGATCTGCAGGCATGCCGTTGCACGCACCTGCAAATCCACACTGGGTGCTGCGACAGGGCTGCATGGGGCTGCACAAACATGCTTTTTAAAAACCTCTTTGAAAGTGTTTTTTAAAAAGCATGCGGCGGCACCACTTCCGGTCACCCTAGTGCAGATTGGGGTGTGGAATTACACTAAAGTAGTCCACCCCAATCCATTTTACGGTGTAGACGACCTCCGTCAGAGGTCGCGCTCACCGTTTTAATACCCCCATGTGGAAAAGGCCAAAGTCAGATTGAGTCTGGAACAAACTGGAGCAGATTTATCACTAAATCAGGCCCTGTTTCAAACAGCGAGCCTTGTCAGGAATTTCTTCCTGCTGGGCTGCAGCCAGCGAGGGAAGAGAGAGGCCAAGAACACTTGGGAAGTCCAAATATACCTAACACCAGGAAAATACAAGCCGAGCCAGGTCAAAGTCCAGTCCAAAGGTTCAAGAGGCAGAGATCCATCTGGAGGGGTTCAGGGAGCAAGAGACACAAAGGTCATGAGGGCTCGCTAATAATTTGCTGCAAGCAAGGAGCAGCCACACCAGCAGATTTAAATAGGTGCTGTTCATTATTGTTTCCTCAGCCTAGTCCAAGCAGCTTCCCTCTTCAGAACCCGTTTCAGCCTTCTGCAAGATTGAGGGCTGATGTGCACACCTGGCTGCAACTCCTCAGCATCATTGCTGGTTCCCTCTCTGTCATGAGCTGGCTGGGGCAACTCAGTCTCTGTTTGACCTTCCAGTGCAGGGGATGTTTGCAGGTTGACTTGCTCACTCACTGGCTCGGCCTCCTGCACAATCAGTTGCTCCTCAATCACAGCATCATCATCTATCACAAGCCTCTACCAGTGTAGTGGTTTGAACATTGGACTACAACTCTGGAGAGCAGGATTTGAATCTGCACTCAGCCATGGGAAATCCCTGGTTGACTTTGGGCAAGTCACATTTTCCCAGTCAGAAACAACTTCAAGTCATGGAACAACAAGCATAGTCCTAATTTATACCAAATTTCTTGAAGGAGAGGAACAGTTACAAATATAGACTGGAATTTACTGGTGACATACACAGACATAATGCCAAGAAAGAGGTATCCATTGCTTCTTTGTGTTAATGGCTTCCTTCCTGCAGAACCCAGCCTTCTACAGACAAGAGGCTCTCTATTCTTATTTAGTACCCAAGAGAAGGAAGGAGTGGTCAAGTGCTATCTAACTGCATTCCTCCGGCTGAATGTACAATGAAGAAGGCATTGTCTAGGACCTCCTTCAGAGATAGAAGAGGATGATATTGTCTTTGTGCAGCTGTAGAGACATGGTTGAGAGTTGGCTGGTTGTCCTCTGCTCAGCCCTAGCCATTAAATGGCCATGGAGGGACGGTAGCAGAAAGGTGGATCCTGCTTGTTCGAAGGAGGAAAGGACACACAATTCCATCTACTGGATATTTAAACACCACTAGATCCCTCTAGGATCTGGCCCATAAATTCATTTTGCCAAGTAATAACAATGATTTTATCACACATTGGTTACTGTTGTGTTGTAGAAGATGTAGAAGACTGATTGGCAACATCAGCTGAAAGAGCTGGAATATTGGAAACTGGCAATTACACAACAGTTTATCTGTAAAATTCTGTAATGAAAATCTTGCAAAATTTATAATTGTTTTTTAGTTTTTCCAGAAAGATATTTTATTGTTGAGGATCATACAAAATAATTGCCTTTTCACCCTTGCATTTCAGTCTTAAATAGACTGACATAGATTTACCTACATAGAATCAAGACAATGATATTCTTGTCCAACCAGAAAGCTTAAAAGTATTAAAAAAAAAACAAAAACACCTTTTCAGCAAGTCTTGAATAGTGTGTGTTCAGATTTTCCCTAAAGTTTTCTACCAACACATTTAGAATGTTCAACCTTACTAAGTACACCCACTACATATACTTCTTTTCTATTTATTTTTTAAAAGAAGTAATTATATTTGCTTTAACTGTACTTTCATTCACAGAATATGAACACAAAAGCAAATTGGAAATGATATGGCTTTTTTTTTTTTTTTTGCAAATTAACCTCACTTGAACTTTTCAAAGAATCTTGCAAATTTGTCTTACCTGAACTATTAAAAAATATATAACTTGTATTGCATGCCTTGAAATGCAAATCTAACCATATGGTTGTAGTTCTATATAATCACCTTGGAACAGATTTTGACATAGCATCCCACAGTTTAAGATGTAGCATAAGAAACATTTAGCAGAAACATTAAGAAATGCTATAACCTAAGCCTTTCTTTTTTACAATCAACAAAGTTGTAGAAACAGAGCAACTTTTTTGTGGTGGAAGGATATTGAATTGATTAAATATGTCTTTATAGTGCAGGTTGTTGTTGTATGCTTTCAAGTCATTTTCAGCTTATGGCAATCTTTAGGCAAACCTATCATGGGGTTTTCTTGGGAAGATTTTTTCAGACAAGATTTGCCATTGCCTTCTCCTGAGTCTGGGAGAATGTCACTTGCCCAAGGATGCCCAGTGGGTTTCTTTGGCTTAGCAAGATTTCAAACCCTGGTCTCCAGAGTCCTTGTCCAACACTGAAATCACTATACCATGCTCTCTCTCTCTCTCTCTCTCACACACACACACACACATATACACACAGAGATAATCATTCACATAAACACCCATATCAATAAAGCATCAATTATATTTATATTCAAATACTTATGAATTTGGGGGTTCTTTTCAGTTTCAAATTCTTACTTTCATGTCTTTGCAGGGTCACAAAAAGCAAACACTTAGGCCATTTCCGCATTACACGGTCATAGTGCTAATATTCTACTTTCAATGTTCTATGGAATCCTGGGGTTTGCAGTTTAGGGAGGGACCTTTAGAATTCTCAGCCAGAGAGCTCTTTGGCCTCAGTAAACAAAAAACCCCAGAATTCCATAGGATGTAGAAAGTGGAATAATAGCATTATAGCAGCAGTGGTGGAGCTTGGAGTGCATGGAGGGTGGATGGGAGGAGGCAGGGCCATGGTGCAGGAGTGTGACCACAGTGTGCGGGGGCATGGCTACAAGCTAGGGTGCTAGGATGCCAAAAACATTGCTTCTGGGGGTGAAATGCCCTCATCGTCCCCCTGTCCCTATGTGACTGTATAACAGTGTAGTGTGGAAATGGCCTGAGATTGTCTTACTGTCAGGTCAGCTTCATTCCCTGCCATTTTTCAAAATGTTGCTCTGTCATGCCAGTTAACACTTCTTGATTATTTCATGCTTGTTAATATTTTATGCTGGTATAAAGCTTATTCTGTGCTGGAAGTCTATGCTCCTTTGTTGTAGTGAGTAGTCCTCTTGGATAGCCAAAGGCTTAGATTCCTATCATATGCTACATGTCATCATATGTTAAACCTTGTATGTAAGTTGAATGATTGTTGAAACTGTGAAATATGAAGTGATTATATTGCCACAGTATGCGAGATGAAGAAGAGGATGATTGTGTTCTTATTGCTTTTGGTATAGAATTCTGTTGGAGCTGGTTTTGCTAGAGATCTCTCATATATTATGTGTTATTTGCCTTGCTGGAGAAA
Source organism: Ctenosaura bakeri (assembly GCA_948474755.1). Taxonomy (NCBI): domain Eukaryota; kingdom Metazoa; phylum Chordata; class Lepidosauria; order Squamata; family Iguanidae; genus Ctenosaura; species Ctenosaura bakeri. The sequence goes on along the minus strand of CAOLHI010001639.1, from coordinate 445,430 downwards.
TATATTACATCTGATTCTAGAACCTATGACCCATCTGTGTTACTATGTAGTGTTAATATACTACATGGGATCCTGATGTTTCAGGATCTACAGTGTACAGTGTACAATGGGCTTTACTGTATGCATGCAGTGAAGATCAATTGTCACTTATTATTGTTATGGTTTGATGTGCTACACTTTGCAATACTCTTTGCCTATCCTTTCCATGTGTAATAATGTTCAGCCATGTTATTAAGCAGGCCTAGTTATCACATGCTGTTGATCATACTTAATAGAGTTATTATATGTTTTGCTTAAAGGCTTCCATATCATATTACATGTATGTGTTGCTGTATGCATACAATATGTTTAGTGCCTTGCTGGATTGTAGGAAAGGTGCTGGGTTTTGTTACTGTAAACTTTATATATATGCTTTGTACCCCTGCCTAGAAAATCATGGCTGTGCCATGAAGTATAATGGAAGAAAGCTACAGGATGTCAGGAAACAGATTGTAAAGCAATAGAGACCAGAGGAGAGAATGTGAAAATAGTGTGAAGATGTTGTGTAAACTGGCAATGCAAAGAGATGAGGAAATAAAACTTGCTTCGGCTCTCAAGATGAAAGATATGTAAACATCCGATGGGTCTGGCAAAATCTGGTTCTGGTAGCGTGATGGGGCAGTATGACTTTTACCAATCACTGAGATGCACACCTAAATGTATCTGTCAAAGATATAAAACCTGTAAGCATCCTACATGCTTATGAAGTGTTGCTATGTTGCTTGCTTTGCTCCAAATAAATGCTTCTGATTCAACTCTGAGTGAAGTTTGTGAGCAGCTGTTAGCCAGCACATTACATGAACTTTGGACGTATCTTGAGAAGAACATGACTCATTAGAAAAGACAAAAATGCTTGGTCAGGTTAAAGGCAGTAGGAAAAGAGAAACACTGCATTATAAGTGGATACACTCAACTGAGGAAACCATGACTCTGAATTTGCAAGACCTGAGCAAGGCTGTTGAGAAGAGAGTGACTTGGATGTGTCTCATTCATAGCATCAGTTTGACAGCATTTAACAGCATAATAACAAAATACTACTTTTAATGTCATGAGAGGATTTTGTTTTGTATTGTTTTGGAAAAGAAATACATGGCATGGCTGCTAATCAAAGTTTGGTGACTCACCATACATGGCCATGGACATTAAATGAGTTAAATTGTATAGAAGATAGTTGTCCTGCACCATCTTTTTGAAGTAGGAATGAAAATTATCCTACCTTTTCATGTACTTAATAATTTGTACTCATTTTTGAAAGTAATTTCCCCTAATGCATACATTATATTCAACCGTTTCTTTAAATATATACCTTTATATAGGCAATTGTCCTTAATGTACTCATTTTAGAACATGGAACTGCATTTTCAAATTCAGACAAGTGTGAAAATCAAAGGGTGATTGTGTTCCAGTTAGCTCATATAGGCTAGTTACATTGGTGCATATTAAAATAGGAAATCGAATAATTTTCCCCAAAGGCAGAGAGTAAAACCATATCCAGAAACAATATTCAAAATTATTACACAGTCGCTCCAGTGAGTTATGAGTGCAAAGGAACTATGAGAGGGTCATTATACAATCCTATACATGTCTCCTCAGAAGAGTGAGAGGAAGATATTTGATTGGTTTACAGTTTAAAGTGTTATTTTTATTTGGCAAGTTATCTTCAATTTATGGCAATTCTATGAATGAGAAACACCCAAGAGATCTTGTTCATAACTGACCTGCCAAGGTCTTGGAGATTCAAAGCTGCAACTTCCTTGATTGAGTCAATCCACCTGTAATGTGGATTGACTAAATGACTAAATTTAAAGTGATGTTACCTGATTTTGCCTGATTTGTCTGATTTTGCCAGTTTGAACCAAACACCAGCTGAACCATTTCCTTCGGGAATCTGCATTTCTCTGAATTTGGCAATGGAGTGTTCCTATCAAAGACACATACAAAGCTGTGTGTTCTGGCACAAAGTTCAGGTGCAAAATTTATGTAGGAAACCTGCTTACATAAAATGCAGCAAAACTTCAATGAAAGTTATATTAATTAAGGGAAATGTATGCAAAAATGTGTCCAAATTCTTGTTAATACTCTTTTGGTTCAGTATGAGGCAGACTTTAAATTACTAAAATTCTCAACATTTGTGATGACTTGAAGAAGATGGGGAATTTAAGAAACTGAGAGAATTTGAAATGTACAGATTCATCCATACCTAAATCAGAAGCAGTTAAACAGTTTAATGAGGAATAGGCCCTTTCCATTTGAGGACTGCATCCTGGCATTAGGATATGAGAGGCGTGGGACCGTTATGATGCTTTTTCAAGATGTCATTGCAGTTCTGTCCTTCCTCCATCACCAGCTGGTGGTGTGATTGTGGAGTAAATCATTGATGGAATTTCCCTGTCAATGATCCCTGATCGTGTGACTGTCCCTCACTTACCTGCCATGCAGAAGGCCCAGAAGTGCAATGGCGGCACTTCCTGCCCTAGTGCAACATGGGAAAGAGCCCAGCTGTGCTGTGGAAGTGAGAGGTGTGTGCATTGCGCTCCCTTCCACAGACAGCCAGTCCAATGCAGAGGGAAGCATTGGAGACATGCTCCCATCTGAGCAGAGGTGCTGCTGGGATCACAACCAGAAAACTACAAGATAAGGTAACCTGCAGAAATGGCCATAGTTGCAGGCAAGTGAGTATAGAGTTATAGTGTAACATGTGGGTAGGTATGTATTTTTGCTAATAGACATTGGATAGAATAGCAGCATATGTCATTGTGGTCTGCACACATTAGTTAAATAAAATTAAGTCTGTTAAAATTAAAATAGAGTCTGCACATGTCAGTTAAACTAAAGCTAAACAAAAGGCATGTCAATGTTAAGAAAATTATTTTAAGATCATTCTAGTAATAATTGCATCCTAGGAAATGTGGACCATCTGTGGTGACAGATCTGAGAGAATTGGATGCAATGATAGTGATACAAAAGATTCTCATTATAACAGGCTTGCAAGAGTTCTCAGAGTCATATTTTTTCCTTTTCTGTCTCCTGCAAACTGATCAATATGTTCTCAACACATAATCCACATTGCATTTATTTCTGTAATATCGCTTAACTTCAAGTGAGGCTGTGGTTAATTGCTAATCTATATTCATTGAACAGAACAAATGAAGGCAGCAAAAGTGGATGTTTCATGTTCTTGTCTCATCAAGCGTGTGAACTTATGAGCTCTCTCTTTTTCTCTTTTGAACTCATAGATTGGTAGAGTTTCTTACCCAACAATTTATGGAACCTTTTAAGAAATGATAGCAGCATTTTCTAGAATAAGGTTAGAAGGCAGGGTTTTTAGAGAAAAAAAAATGAAATTTATTAGATAAGACAGTCAATAAATAGAACTGTTACTTATTTGTTATGATGATGAAAATGCTTTTATTTTTAATTCTTAAATATTCTCTTATGAGAATATAGTTTTCTGCAAATATAGAAGTAGCTCAGATGATGACTTCTACTTCCTATATATGACCTATCAAAAATCTAAATGAATGTAACTGATTTTTTTAATCTTTAAAAAAGTTTTTTTTAAAAAAAAAAAAGCCATGGTTATATTTCCTTCCTTCCTTCTTTCAGTTGTTCATTTAATCTATACTTTGCCTTTCTTCTAGGATGGGATCCAGAGTGGCCCACAATATATAAAAGAAATTATTAGCTAAACATTTATTTTACAAAAGTTTAAAAACAAGTAAATAACAATTCTATTTAAAAAGGCACATGGCTGAAACAATTTAAAATAGATTTAAAGCATAACTGAAGGCATGTCAAATAAAAACATGACACAACACTTTCAAATGCTGTGCTGCCATATGATGAAAAGTCAAAAGTCAAATACCTAAGGCCCTTTCTGCATGTGGGGGGGAACCCCGAAAACACCCGAAAACGGAGCTTATCAGTGGCCGGGCAAGTCCATCACCATGCACAGCAGCACGAGTTCGCTGCTCCGCAGTCCTCCTGCATCCCAAATGGCGGCTTCTGGTTGGTGGAGGCTCTCCACAAACCGGAGAAGCTCGCCAGCCAAAAGCCCGACCCCAGAAGATCTTCAGGCACGCACTTGCGTGAACCTGCAAATCTGCTTCAGAGCAGGGCGATGGAGCGGCATGGGGTCGTGCACTCCTTGCTTTTTAAAAAGCTCTAAAAAGAGGTTTTTAAAAAACACGCCGCACGACCAGTTCCGGTTGCTTCTGCATGGATTGAGGTGTGGAACTACAAAAAGTAGTCCACCCCAGTCCACTCTATGGTGCAGAAGACCTCCGTTGAAGGTCGCTCTGCACCATTTTAAAATACTAATGCGGAAGTGGCCTAAGTAGAAACGTCTTAACTCTTAACTGCTGGTGGAAAGAGAATAGGGAAGGGAAAAGCTGGGCCTGCGGCAAAAGGGAGTTCAGCAGCCTGGGACCAACCACTGAGAACACTCCCATATCCTCACCAAATGAAAGTGTGGTGCTGGTGGAATCTAGAGGAAGCCCTCCTGTGAAGGTCTTAAAATTCAGGCCAGCTCATATAAGGAGATTCAGGCCGTTTCTGCCCTACACTGTTACAGTGCTATTATTCCACTTTCAACCTTCTGTGGAATTCTGGGGTTTGTGGTTTACTGAGGCCAAATAGCTCTCTGACTGAGAATTCTAAAGGCCCTTCTCTAAACTGCAAGTCCCAGGAATCCATAGGAGGTTGAAAGTGGAATAATAGCACTGTAATAGTGTAGTGCAAAAATGGTCAGTCTTTTAGTACACACTTTATACAGTAGACACTATTGTTAAAAACAAAAACAAAAACAATGTTACCCTGTTTACTGGGGGTCCCGGGAGGGACACCTATGTGTGCTCACAATTAACTAAGTTTGGGGAAATTAGCTGAGAGCACAAGCTAGCAATGCAAGAGGCAGGGCAATGAAGCGGAATCTTTTACCCAATGTCTACAGGGTCAGACCAAGCCAAGGAGCACACCAAGTTATAAGAATAATTGAGATTTTATTAAATACAGACACACAGTGTACGCAACACACAATCACACAAGCAACTAAGGAAAATAAAGATTGGACTGGTATAAAGGGATTTTTCAGAGGGATAGTTGATTTGGATGATACGAAACCTGTCCTGAAGCCTGGAAAAATAGAGAGTGATGCTGTGGTTCGATGTATCTCAGCACGTGGACCTGAGGAGAAGCTCACCAAGCAAAGTGGCATCAAGGCAGTCTGGAACTCGGGAGCAATCTGAGGAAGGTCTCGGAATCAGGGGTTTTTATAGGGAGAAATGTAACTGCAGGCTATTCCGTACTTGGGGAAAACAATGAGTTTGGGGCTGGAGACAAAACTTTGGAAAGGTCAAAATTTAGCATGATTGAGTTAAGTCTGAATTGACAAAGAGGTAGTCAGTATGCTAATGCAGAGTGCTTGGTATCTGAGTATTCAGCTTGCAAAGTTGCCTGCTCAGGGCAGGGAGTTCTTTGTAAACAGCATGCATACACAATGAGGGTGTTTGCAGAGAGGTCTCCTAAAGTGGTGATCAGGCTATTTCTGGCCTGCCTGGGTGGAGAATGGAATGTCCAGAGATTAGTGGCCGAGCCTAGTTCTGTGTTTATCCAGGGGCCTCACAAACACATGGAGAGGAGTGGTGGAAGAGAGCCAAATTATTGATATCAAAATGATATCTTTATGCTATCTCCAAGGAGGCCTAACCTGCAGTAACAACAAAACCACAACATAATGTTGCTATTTCTGTTAGATATGCAAGACCGTAATAATCCCTTATCTGTTCAGTGAGAGGGTTCATCTAGTCCAGCACCATAGGTGGAGCTCAACCAAATGCCACGTGATCTGTGGGACCTAAAATGTACAACCCTGCTGCTGAAAAGAAAAAAGAAAAAACTACAAAGTTTGGGAGGGCCTTTCAGCCCAAGGATCTCACTTACTTTGGGTAAGTTTCTTAGGGACCACATTCTGGCCATGTATGAAGCCAAGGGCAAAGGGGTAAAATAAAAAAAATGCCAGCATAATGTGTTATTTTAGCTTCAAGCTCTTCCTGCAAGCAACTAAGTATTTCAACCTTTTTTTAAATTGAAAAATAAAACATAGAAAATGTCAGGAGGCACAGTGCCTGTCATAGTATGTTGACAATGAAATAATATCTGACAAAATATAGGCTAATAGATGAAAGTGGGGTATAGACAGCCAGCACTGCAATGTATCTATTGACAATAGCTGGTTGCAACTAAGGATCCAGTTGTAAGTTCAAAAGCATACCAAGGCAGCAAGTGAGTAATTGCTGTAATGTTTGATATTACTTAGTATCTGGAGAGGAGGGGAAAGATCAGAAGAGGAGAAAGTAGCAAGAAGTGTTATGGGAATGGGCATAGCTAAGATAAAGAGACAAGAATTTATCCTATCTCACAGGATGAAAGATATGCAAACAACAGAAGGGTCTGGGAAAATCTGGTTCTGGTGGGGTGAGGTGACATTTATGACTCTCGCCAGTCATTGGAATGTGCTCCTAATTTTTCAGGACAATGTTTAAAACCTGTAACCATCCAACATATGATAGTCCCAGCAACTTTTGGGAAAGTTTCTGTGTTGCTTATTTGCTCTTCAAAAAATGCTTAGAGTGTTTTCTGAGAGGCAAGTTATCCAGGTTATGACAAATAGCTGCAATTCTCATTTCATCATACTTTCTATCACAAATCTGGACCCCACACTACTACACCATGCAGGCTGTAAGAAAGGCACCAGATCTGGAAACCTAGTGCAAGGAGGTGGCAAGGAGAATGGGGCTGATGTTTGATCCAACGTGCCCAGACCAATCAGTACCAGGAACTCCCTCACTACCCTGTCGACCACATGGACCCTAAGGATTCTTTTGGGAATTGTGGGAGGTTCCTAGTTCCTGGCAGAGGACCCAAGGTGTCATCAATGACCTGCTGAGAGATTTTCAGAGTGGGATGTGCCAATCACTCTGGGGCAGAGAACTGAAGATCCCAGCCTTGAGGTGGAGGTCCTCAGGTTGTAAGGCAGAGTTGGATGAGAACATGATTCACCCGATGTGGACTGCAATGCACCTAGCTCAGGCCAAGGGAAAGATAAAAAGGGGGATATGTGACTTTGAGAAATGTGCTACCTCTTGAGGTCATATCTAGACTGACCCCCCTTCACTGTTGAAATAGACAAATAAAGTGAAAGCTGTCTGGTTCCCTACCATGACTGCTAGGGACACTTATAAAAAATATGTCAATCTGAAGAGAGGCATAGGGTTGGACATGAAACCAGGCAGCAAAGTATACCTGTGGACCAAGTTACTGAATTGCCCACAGCCATCCAAAAATGTGAATTAGGCCAAAGTGTGCAGGTTAATTAATGCTGTTACTGCTGAATTGAAACTCCCAAAGAACTACAAGCAAATATACTCTGTGTTTCATTTCAGCTTGCTGAAGCCAATGATGGAACTGGGCAAAGAAAGAGCCCCTCCCCACCAAGTATGGTGGGACAAGATCAACATTTTGAAATCACTGACATTTTACATTCCAAAAAGTGCTGAGACCAACTACAGTATGTGGTCCATTGGAAACACCTGCTTGCCAGTGAGAGGGAATGGGTAGATGTGCATCACATCAAGATACCAAGATTAATAAATTTCATGTCACATAGCGACACAAACTGGGTTAGAGGCAGAAGTAAATTTGTCGGGGTAACAGAATATCAGAAGGCATGGCTCCTGCCATAGTATGCTGGCTGCAAAATAGTATCTCTCATGATATGGGCTAACAGATGAAAGGGGAGCTAAAGGTTGCTAGTGCTATAATGTATCAATTGCCAATTACTTCTGCTTAAACTATTAGTGTTTTCTGGGAATGCAAGTTATCCAGGACATGACAAAAAAACATAAACAAGCAAACAAAGGACGATGGAAAGGGGTCTGGATGTCTGCTGAAACGCAGGAGGGTTGCATTTGAAGCTACTGACTTCAGACCCCAAGGATCACATTGTCCAAATTGTGTAAGTTTGCCTTTAAATTAAAGTGGGAGGATGTGTGCGTCCTCACTCCATTATATGATGACAGCCCCATACAGCATCATCTCTCTGTTAGCTTTTCCTCATTTCTGCCTTAGATTTTTCAGCTGTTCTGCTCAGACAGAAAACTTTTAAAACTTTGTTATGGTTCAGTCTTTGAACTAGACACATAAACGTTTAAAAATGTACTGCAAGAGACAAAAAGGGAGGAGCAGGAGGAAGAGAAATAGCAGCAGCAAACTTCCTTTAATCTTAGTTGGAAGAAATCCATTTTGCTCTTTTCCATTTGTAAAATATTTTCAACTGCAGCCCTATTTGCACAAATATCCCTCATGCCCTGCTATCAGCAGAAGGCATGCTTGCCAAAATTAACAGTCTATAGCAAGGGGATGGAGGAGGTAGTGTATTTGTGAGAAGTTACTTCCAGGTCATAACATTTAAAGTAAAAAGTAGCAAACTGCTCAGGCTATAAATCTGTACCAGGATCTGCCTCTTAGGGATTCTAGAAGTATTTGGGCTGTTGCCTCTATTAGCATATGATCCCTACAGTAGTTCCCTGGAAGGATGAAACAGTGCTTTTTTGGCTGGCTAATTTGGAGAAGACATTTGCAGGCAGGAATGCTGAGCTGTGAAGATAACAAGCGACTCAGAAAGGGGTTGTTGAGTCTTCTGCTCTGAGGAATTCACACTGGAGTTATGGCTTTTGCTAAGTAGGGTGTCTATGCGTTTGGCTTTACAAGAGAAATCACCTCTGTTTAAAGGGCTATCCACATCCAGGTTAAAAATGAAGCATGACAAGAAAGGAAAAGAGGAGCATTGAAGTTAGCACTTGGGTCGAAGACCAAGTAAACACCTGGTGTCAAGTTGTGAGGTTCCTGCCACGGGAAATGAAGATGGTCTGCTTGAATGTGTATTGAGGCAAATGTATTTAATTGCTGCATAAATAGGTATTATGTATCACTGTTAGACTTTGCTATGATTGCAAAAAAGTATCTATTGCTAATTGTTCTTTCCTACAACGTATCTCCTGAGAGGGAAAGAATAGAAAAGGGCAAAAATTAGAGTATGAACTCTAAAAAGACATGTTGTTTTGAGAACCCATTTCTGTGAGATAAGGGCAGGAAATATGAGGTTAGGTTAACCTGGTCAAGGATGGAAGGGTGTGTGTGGTGGACAGGGGCTTGGGAACTGTTGGGAAAGTGGTGTGATTTATGGATTTATTGCTCTCATCAGTCACAGTTTTGCATGCATTAAATTGGAATGTTACCCTATAAAAGTTGTAAGCTGTATAGATCCTTTAGTTTTAAAAACATCCATAGAAGTGTTACTTATGTTTATCTTGCACAAATAAACATCAGCATGAAGTTTGTGGAGTGTGGGTTATCCAGTACACAACACCTAGTCCCAATGAAGGATATGTATTTCATTTCTATTTATATTATCACAATTATGTCTAATTGTTTATCTAGAAAAATTACTTAGAATATGCAAAGTTTATGTAAATCTCTGTGTCCTTTTCGGTGCTATGTAGGTAGCCACCATCCTTCAGGTTCATATCCAGAACCCTCTGAATGTTAAATTAAATCCAGTGTCAGTCACTACTGCAGAAGACCCAGTGAAATCAATGGGATTTAAATAAGTGATGTATAACAATTACCAATTATTTCAGTAGATTTACTCTAGTTGGAACTAACAATTGATTTAACTCACAAAGAGTAGAAAAGGAGGGGAGAATTATGCAGAACAGCCAGAACATGGCAAAAATTAATCAATTTTAAAAGGAGCATTCTTCAGAGCATCTGCAGATATCTATCCGTTATTACTGAGACCTTGTGGGATTTTTATGTCCCCAAACAACCGATAGCCTATTCTGCCCTTTCAGTTCTTCCCTTTCAGCTGTAGAATGAAATCTGTATCACATCTGACTCATCCTTGTTCTACAGGCAAGGGAATGATTTGCATGTCTGTTCCTAACTAATACCTATATATTTCCTAGAAAGAGGGGGAGAGACAGAGACAGAGAAAGTAACATCTGCAGTAACACATCAAAAATTTGAGACATGACCTTATTTTGGCTTCAACTAGTTAATATTTCAGCTGTCAATTTATGATTTAACTATTAAAACGAAAACAAAGGGTAACTCTTGTGATCTGAATTTAAAAAAAATAAAAATGAAAACTACGAGTTATTCTACACTATGAAAATATTAAAGTACTTTATTGGAATCTTATTTCAAAATTCCAAAAACTGTGTATGTGGAATGTACAAGATGAATAAGAAGAGTACTTTGTCTTCACTATCATCTGCTAACCAGGGGCTTAGAATAGATGACTTCCAAGGTCCATTCCAACTCTTATCATTCTATGTGGGTGATTTTGATTGCAATTGGAGCCTTGTAATGTAGAAGGTAACATAGACTTCCTATGTCTATTCCAATAAAGAGAAACTTGGGACTTAAGTCCACCATTCTTGTATTGCCAAGGTGAATCAGAAAGCAAGATTATCCATACTAGCTGAAAGAGCAATTAGCAAAATACGCTTTGGGGCCCGTAACCCCTCTAGACTTTCTACAGCCCTTAACCCCCTAGACCTCCCAGTCCATCCTTTCTATGGCAAAAAGAGAGACAGAGAAGGTGAATTGTCTTTTTAGGAAGCCTCTGGGAGTCACAAATTATTTTTTAAATACGCTGCAGTGTTCCTCTGTACTATGGATGCCCCTCCCACCGCTTAACATCAAAAATGCCCAGTTATCAAAATTCATAATGGACCACCACTTGCAATGAAAATTGGCCATTTTTGCCAATCTCTGAAATTTCCAAGAGCAGACCTGATACAGTTGCCTGTGCCTGGCCTTTCTGTCTGGACTTTGATGGTGTGGCCTTCGTATCTGTGATCATTTAGTCTTTTGAAGATCAAGTGAACAAGAAGAACCCTTTATGCAGAAAATGAAAGGTTCACCCTCCCAACATGGAAGACTATTTTCACAAAATTGGCAAGCATGAAATAAGACAACATAGATATACATATGACTTTTGGGTTGGGTAGGCAATAACGGAAATGATGTAATCCATGCTTTATTAATTTCATTGTGTCTCAGCCACAGTAGACAATGTAAATCCATATTATCCTATCTCATATTTCTCAATGTATGTGAGGAAGGCAAATCATAGACATGTTGTGCGAGAAAATATCCAGATAGAAATGAATGTTCTCATTCTACGTAAGATGAATCTCCAAGGAAAAGGCCACAGTTTCTATATATGCTACTCTGATCTTGATTAGGATCCTTGTAACAATGAAATCATTTTTAGTAACCAACGGCAGATGGCTACTGGCTTTTTTTATTGATCAGAATTTTTTTTTACATAGTATAATTACAGCATGTTGTCAGTTCAAGGCAAGTTGTCATGTCCCTATCTGGATTTAGTGTGTCATTTGTTCTTGTGTCTGATTTTATAAATGCACACGTGTGCACCTGCATGCATCCTCTTTCTGAGTAGCATGCCTTTTTGAGTTTCAGTTTAAGGAAACTTTTGAAACCAAAAAAAAAAAGAAGTAGGCTACATTTTCCAGTGCTTTTGGACTAATATAACAGGAAGGATAATTACATAATACATCTTGTACTTCTGTGACAAGGTACACATGAGGTGCCAAAGGCAAAAGGTCTCTGATGTAGTGCAGATCTTTAGAGCAAGAACACAAATGGACAGCTTCCATTGAAGATGGCTGTTTTGCAGGAAACCATGCTATCCATTAAGAAACCCAAAGGGGAAAAGAACAGGACAGACTGCAGTTGAATGTGAGCACTGAAACAGCGTTAATGTGTTTGCTTGAAGGCAAGATATCCAAATGGGTTTCGCCCATTAATTTCCCTACAGTTTGCTTAAGCAAAACTTCATGAAGCAAGGCACTTGTACTTGAGCCATTTATCACCTATTAGCTATAGTCTGGGGCAAGATGCCCTCTCTGTAGAGGAACAGCCCATTTCTCTGCCCTCTCCAGCAAAGCCCAATCAAGAAGACAGAAGGGGAAGGAAACACAGACAGAAGTACCTTGCTTGTTTGCATCACAGACAGAAATGAAATATAGGTTAACAGGCAATGAGAACCAAGGGGGGAGGGTCAACAGTAGCCTCATATTGAATTGTGGGCCCATGTATGTTTTTGATGTGTTTTAGGGACTGCAGAAGTATCAGATTCACAAACTTTACTCCTCACCCCCAATCAAGTCTTACACTGCAGCATATAGAGCTCTTGAGCCAATTTCAAAAACATTTAACAAGTGATCAGTTCAGAGAAAGAGATAGTTCTATCCATTTTTTAAAAAAATTTCTGGTCCTGTATGCAACTGTCATACACCCACAGATTCTCTATCCAATGATTTGGATTCTATCCAAGAATCTAAAATGTCGTGAGTATTGTTGGATGATGTGGGATGCTCCAAACAGTGTCACTTTTTATAATTGTGTTATTGTGATCTTCTGTATGGTGATTTTATTCAGATATTTTGTCAGTCCATTTGATACTGGCTCTAATCTGCTCTCCAGGGGAGACAGAACTTGAGACTGCATGTGAACGGAGGCATCTTTTATTATACCAGGTGTTACTTTCAATTGCTGAAACTGAGGAGTGTCAGCCCAACAAAGTTTATATAGCTTCAACTGATAATTATTCAGTGTACATCACATTGATTGGTAGAATTCACATGTCTCATTAATTCATCAGTTCCTGATTATGGTTAGGCTCACTCTGGCTGTTTACATTCCTGCATAGCTATCTCCTTGGCTCTCTTTTTATTGCCCTCTCTTCATGCCTGACTTGATACCAAGCCTCCCTAGCCCAGCATCCTGCTTTTCTTTGGTCTCAGCTGATATACCACATCTCACTGGACATCCCTGTTGTTAGGCTAGATAATAAAACAATGTTTGAAGGCTAGTTCAGCATCTGGTTACCCATCAAAGCAGCTTTAGTAACTGCTCTGTTTATTGCCTTAAGTTTTGCCACTTATCCCACCATCCTATACAGCACAGTTTTCTCACACTACAGTTCATATCCCATCATTCTTTCTTCGTTATGCAATACAGCAATTCACTACATATGTCTTACTTTCTACACAGCAGCAGTACATACATGTAGTATAACATGGATGCAAACAAGCAAGGTATATAATAACCCCAGTAAACATGACCAATAGCAAGAATTAACTAGACCTGCTTAATTCATGGAAGGACCTGCTACGTATGGCAAGGGCAGTCAAAGCCTGTAGCAAAAGACAAGACACGATAACATAAGAGTAAGTTTTGACAACCAAATTTCAATACCATACCATACAGCAAAGCCCATAGCCAACTGTAGTATATTAGTACATTTCAGTATCACATATAGTAGGGCATTACTTAGCACTACATAATAGCATACATGGTTATATATTCTCTAAACAGATATAACACATTCCTCCACCAAGACATATAGCATGTATCATGTGGCAAAGGCTCTAACCTAGCATTCTAACAGGACTACATATATATCTAAATACAATAAGAATATCATGATCTTTATTCAGCATACTGTAACCATGTCATGGGGTAATTCTGACATGACAGTCCATTTGGAATTGCTCCCAGAACACATATCACTGGAACAACATTTGTCATCTCCTTCTCTTTCTCCTTCTCCTTCTTCACCAGAATCTTCTTTTACTTAGCATAACTTTACCTGTACTTAGCTCAGTAGCAGAGGTGCTAAGAAACCCTTGCTAGTGAATTGTAAAGATGTGTATCAGGACAATGGTAAAAGTGCCTGATATGCATTTGTATCATTTTGCAATGGTCACTTTGCCAACTCTACCACATAGTAACATAACAACAGCCCTCTACTGGATGAAAACAGTACAAAACTGCTCATTTCTAATTCCCACATTAAGTCCACTTAAAAAGATGTAACTTCGGCCCTTTTCACACTCGGGCGAAGAAACGGCCGGAAACACGCTGAAACGGAGCTTGCCTTAAACCAGGTAAGTCTGTCGCCAGTGAAGCAGTGCTTTTTCGCTGCTCCACACTCCTCGGCATCCCGCGGCGTCCTGCAGCACCCAAAATGGCGGCTTACGACTGGTGGAGGCTCTCCACCAACCGGAGAACCTCGCCAGCCGGAAATCCCACCCCCAGCAGATCTGCAGTCACACCCTTGCACGTGCCTGCAAATCCACACCGGGCGTTGCGACATGGCCACACGGGGCTGCACGCTCCATGCCTTTTAAAAAACACATAAAAAGTGGTTTTCAAAAAGCACGCGGCAGCACCACTTCCGGTTGCTCTAGCACAGATTGGGGTGTGGAACTATGCAAAAGTAGTCCGCCACAATCCACTTTACGGTGTAGATGACCTCTGTCACCGTTTTTTAACCCCCGTGTGGAAAGGGCCATAGTCACATGAAAGAGAAGTCATGGTCATGTGAGTTCTAATTTGGGCTGTGCAATCAAACTGATTTGGGCTGATCTAGACAAGTTTGGTTCTAATTCAATTTTGGAGTCAAAAAGCACATTTCAAAGCAATAAGGACTGATTCAGAGATTTGGATGTCCAAAAAAATAAAAACTAAAAAAGCAAAGAAAAGGTCAGTGTGTCTCCAACAGGACCATATAGAGTGAGTGCTGAATGGGTGAGACCTGGGCATGGAATGAGACCTGGGCTTTGCTCATTAACAGCTTTAATGTGCAATTTCCCAAATGCTTTTCCATCACAGTGTTAATGGAGACAGAGAGGTCACTGAAATTTTAATTAATTATTTCCTGTATCTGTTTATTCATTTCCTCACTTTAGTTACTAGTAGCAGCATGCAAGAGAGTGTAGTGAATGTTGTTTGTTCTCTGAGCTTAGTATTTTTGCCTTTAATTTGAGTCTTCTAGTTAATGCTTTTATTTTCCTTTTCTGCAAATTGTGTAGTAATACGTTGTGAACAAATTTATGTGTGTTTAAGAGTTATTACCATTTAACTAATTAAAATCTATTGTGTTATGATTAATTTAGAAATTTGCAAACAAAAAAAAGTAATACTTATTAATGACGATTGAAGGCCATTAGTGCATTATACCATTATAATGGTGGTATCATCATTTGTGTGACGCCATCAGATTAGAGACACTCTTTTCCTCATCCTTTCCCCTTAAGTGAATGGGTAGTGGTATTGCCACTGGTGTTCCTTCTGCATTACAGTGCCCTTGGCCACTTCTGTGTCCCCAACTTTACCCTGCCCCACTTTCCCTGATTGAGTGGTGGTTGTTTTTTTGTTTTTGTTCTAGAAGGTGTGTTAATGCAGCAGTGTTGTAACAGCATGACATGCCAGTACACTCTTGCACTTTTGCCCTATATTGTTTAAAATGTATTAAAAAATAAAAAAAGTTTTGACTCAGGATAGATATTTTTTTAAAAAAACAGGGAGAGGAGATAGAAAGTTACCATGCCATAGGAGTCACTGAGGGAGGGACAAGCTAGACACACCCACAGCCTACCCACTGCTGGATCCACCAAAACAGGAAGCACTATCAAGTGCTATAACTGTATCGCTCTATGATGGCTGATGGGATTGAAGCGCTATAAGAGAATCTTAGTGGTTTTTCTCTGAAAATGAAAAAGTGCACTTTAGTAACACTTGGGGATGGGATATGAACTGGGTAGCAATGATGTCATGTGGAAGCATGGCTCCTGGACTGTCAACAACCTGCTGCTATAGCATTTTAGCGATGCTGTGCGGAAATGACCAAAGTCACATTGACCAGACAATGTGTTTTGAGGGTCAAACTGACCTGATCCATATTCAGTTCAGAATTCAGAGAAGATTAGGCAGGAAAACCCAATGCTGATGGGTTTATGCTAATCCTTTTACACCCCAGGCTCTTTACATTTCCAAATACAGTGAAAGAAAAACTGTCCAAATTAGTGAGCAACCAGAGACCATCCCTCAATCTTTTCCTATGGAGGTCTTCCCTATACAACTTGCCTGAACATTAAGAGACTGACATGAACCCCATCAATGTTTTGTCACTCCGGAGTTAAGTATTCAGCCCATTCCAGAATCCTTTGTTAGTCCTGTGGGAAAGCCATTACAACTTTGTCAACACACCCTTCAGGGTATAAAAACCCTAGCTTTGACCTCTGCCTATTGTAGTACTTTGGATGTAGTACATTGTATGTGGTTTCCCAGAAAGCTGTTCCTCCATGCTACCTTCAAATGCTGTTTGAGCCACTCTGCTGTAACCCATTTTTCAGGACTGGTAACTACCACACTTTCCACCCAACTGTCTCTATCCATGCCTTCTTGTCTCACTTTCTGACAGCCTTGTATGGTTCTTAAGAGTATCTGACTTCTTGTGTGTTTGTCAATTCAAATAAAATACTTTGTTAACTTTGACTGGAGTTCTCTCTACAGTTAGTGCTGGTATACAGAGGTGAAAAAATCTTGCTGTTTCCCTCCTTTTGCAGGCCTCCTTTAAGCTATAATTTCCCCAAATTCTAAGGAGATGCTGGCATTGCAGGTGGACCCCAATATTATCCACCTCTTAGGGTAAGAAATATATTTATTTTCTTAATTACTTTTCCCCCAAATGCAGCTTTTTTTTTTTGCCCAAACACTGTTACAGTCTTGCCCATTTCATTCATATTGGTTGAGTAAACAAACCGTATATCTAATTTCCATTAAAACACTCTATTAGTTAAGCTTGCATATCATTTACAGTTTAAATGATAATTATTACCATTATAGCCAGCCCTTAGTTTAATTTCATTAATCAGGAGATATCTCCACATCAGTCAAACAAATCCCCATGATGCCCTCTGTGACAAGATGGAAGCAGAATGGTTTGCCTTTAGCTGCAGTAAAATCTAGTAGTTTTGATGGCGTAGAAAGTCAGACTGGAACTTTCCAGGTTACAGTCACTGTTCAAGCTCCAGATTCCAGTCTCTTCTTAGCATAAATATCACCGGTCAGTCCTTCAAACCACTCATAATCTCATCTTAATCTAGCACACAGAGCTATTAAAAAAAAATCACCATACGTACCACCCAGTCTCTTGGTGGACAGACTGAGTGAAAAACTGTGGAAACTGTGTTCACGATGCATTGATTACCTCATGCCTTTTTAAACTTGTTTAAGCACACTTATCCATTTTAAACTTTCAAATTCATTTTGGGCACGGGGGAATGCAGTACTCCATTGCTGCTTTGCATGAAAAGTGGCAGGCCAGAAAAAGGGAGGATCCTCTGACCATAGGAGTTTTCTACACAAGTCTCAACCCTGTTTTATCTCTGTTATGGCTCATGTGGAGAACCTTCACAAAGAAAAGAAGCTCTTCTTTCAAGAGTTTGCTTTCTTGCAAAGAGAGTGACAATGCAGGGGATGGGGTTAGTATATTCCTTTCATCCCATGTTGAGTCAACATAGTTAAGAACAAACACTTGAATGAGGCTTCAACCTCATGATTAACCAGACAGTGCTCCTATTTTTATTGCGTTTAATAACATTTCTCTAATATGTTTGCCAAGGACACTTACATATGCCAGATGAAAGCGCTTAATGCTTTCAGTTTCTTTGAGACTTTAATGCATACTCATCTGTCTCTCACAAAACTGTGGTATGTAAGCTTTCAGCCACCCGTTGCTTTTATTAGTTTCTTGTTTGAAAGTTCACGGTTTATTCAGTACAATGACAATTTGATTGCAATATTTTGTACCTGAGTCTAGCTCCATAATGATTCCAGTTTTAAAATATTGCTTTTTTAATTTGTATCCAAACATATTGGTTATTTATTTAGCCCTCATTTAATGAGAGAAGTAGAGATGAGAGGAGGACTGTTCAGATGGTAGTAGTAGT